>CM034536.1:26146239-26746239 GCA_020002185.1 Paraescarpia echinospica | reverse complement strand
ACACTTTATTACAATGTACCACAAATAGACAGCTTCTAAAAGGCCCTAATTGAATGCAGGTGATATGGTTCTGTCTGTAGAGGTAATGACAGACAGGACACAGCAAGTACACTGTACTAACGTGACATACCTAGCATCTCTGTAATCAATGACACAGCACCAGACAATCACATAGGTACCTACTGAGAATATAATAATTTTAATAACATACATTCCAGCCGGATTTGAAACGCCTGATCGGTTTCTATCCATCTTCATTACTTGCTAATTACCAGTGGTGTGATAGTGTTAATGGGATCGTCTCCTCAAATTACAGTGGAGGAGGTGGTGTATTATGTGTGATTATGTAATAGACCAAGTATATAACATAGGTATCTATACCATATGACATAAAATATGTGTTATCGGTAAAAAATGTTCACACACAACTAAACAAAATTTGAGACATGTCATCTATTGCAATTGACTTTCATACAAATCCTGTAACAATCTTATAAAAAGTGCATTAGGATGAATGGATGATATGCTGGCTAATAATCCCCATGGACCAATGATAGCAACATCTTACTGTGCAGTAATAAACCAAACAAAATACGTGTCACATGTCCAGGGAATCCATCGTGTGTTATAAATGTGTGCCATTCAACCAACAGCAGCCCACGACATTGAGAAATCTACGAAGTCTGAGAATTATTCCATGCGACACACAGTACTTGATAGAATGATCTAGAATTCACAGTCAGTAACAAACAGGCATTATATTGTGTCAAACATAAAACAGGGATAATGCCACCATTATGCACATTTATGGGGACTGACTGGTCAGAAACATTAATTTTATTAATTTTTCATCAATCAAGTTGACATGTTTAGAGTATGTTAATAAGGATAAGTTTAATATTCCAGATTTTTTTCGGATTTTTCCTATGATGCATTACCATGGAAACGTACATCGTAGTGTATGAGACATAAAACAGGACTAATGCCACCGTGCCACTTAATGAACTGGAGAACACATAAATAAAATAATTTCCGGGTGTGCTATCATTGGCATCTCTCTCTCTCTCTCTCTCTCTCTCTCTCTCTCTCTCTCTCTCTCTCTCTCTCTCTCTCTCTCTCTCTCTCTCTCACTCTAGTGAATGACTGACTATTTATTAATGAGACTGCCACAGGGATATTCTCCCAGGGGAAGCTGGACAATTACACCCCTGACACCTTTAGTAATGTTCTGCAATTAGGCAGATATTAGGTTAAGCATCTTGGGGCTGAATGGTGTGTTATTTCTAATGGAATTTGGCTGCTCAGTTGTCTGCCATTTCTCACCTCCCCTCTGCTGTCCTGGGATCATCTTCATTACAGGTGCTGCTAAAAGGTTGGTGTATATTACAAATAACCTCGTATACTGTATTTCTTCTATTAAGGGTACAGAATGCTTAACAAATATTTGAGACGCGGAAATATGTCATATCTTCTGGTGTTACTGACGTGACTGGCAAATGATTTATGTATCTACATTTGAGTAAAAGGATACGAGAACACTGTAATGTCTGATCATTTAGGTCGACCTTTCAATTTTTGTTCGTCACTGAGCTTTGAATCTAGTGTGACTTTGGTAGAAACTAAATTACAAGGATATAACTAATAATAATGACAAACTTCTATAGCGCCTAAATCCCCAGGAATCTGAACTCAGAGGAGCAACATACAAGAATCATTGGGCAAAATCGTTAACAGGGACAAGTAAGAGTCGTCATTAGAGCAAGGGACCGACGACGGTTAGGGTGGGAATGCAATTTCAAATAAATAAGTCTAGTTTTTTATGGAAGGTATTTATAGTCTCAGATGATTTTAAAGCGATAGGGAGTTGATTCTAGATTTTGGGTGCAGCTACAGAAAAAGCACGTTAGCCAATATTAATATATTGAAGTCAACAGTCAAGGATAGCATTTGAGATCGCTGTCACAGTGTCAGATGCTAATAAAAGGGGGTGCATACTAATTAGGGTACAGTGAATAGACAAAATTGGTAGTTGACATCTTGGTTTGGCAGTAAATGCAACAGTTTTAAATAGCTATACTTGAAATATGACTTTACTAACAGGTTAGCTTTAAAGTTTAAATATTGGTATCACATTAAGTGGGTTAGTTTTAAACTGGCATACTTGATTTCTTTCTTTTGACAATAAACAGTTGCTTGTTTAAACATCTCTACTTAAAGTCTTCGCTTGAGAGCAAACATTGTACTATTCAGCCTCTACGGTGGCAAAGGAAATAAAGTTATTATGATTAATACTAGGGGAGATGCTACAGAAAAATATTATACAATCTCATGTTACATCCCTATCAGGGAGTGAAAGATCTTCTTCACTACCCTCCCGTGTTTACCAAACATTCATTATTCATCACGGATATCTATTCTGAACTGTGAGAAAAACATTTCATAAACATAACATCATTTTTTTCTGAACCATGTTTAAAGGGATATTGTCTGTTTTTCTTTTTTACATTAATTAATATAAATGTATAACGCTAGCCAAATTGCATATTTAATAAGCCTAGAACAATCTTCGCAACATGAATTTTACTTTAACAAAATGCAAATAAAATGGTCAAATAATATACAACTCTATTGACAATAACAGAAACACCAATGGGTTTAATCGCAACTCTTTGTTGTTAAGTGCGGTTGCAATATTCCCACATCCTAGATAACCGATGCGGCTGATTCCGGGTAGTGGAACAGACAGCCTCCCTTTAAGCAATACTTACTTATGTCGTCCCTTGATGTGGTGACATAATGAGTTCCACACAGATTAATGATTGTTATTTGATAGATTAGCTGCACTCAGCAAGATATCCTTCTGAATTCCCATCCCTTCTTAATCAACGAGGACTGTATATTTAAGTAAAACATTTTGAGGGATTGGGAGAGGAGTGGAGAATGTGAGTGAAAAAAAGAAGGGAATGGAGAGGGTTGGTGGAGACAGCAGTGAAAAAACAGAGAGGAAAAATCAGAAACCAAGGACCACTATCGAGGCCAGCTTCACCACGGACTATCAGGAAAACAAATGAGAACAATTGCCTATGATATATAAATTAACAGTCAGCCATGCATTCTAAGCTTTGAGATAAGGTCCAAGGCGAGCAGACATAGACCCTTCTGATGTAACTCCTCAGACAAAACCTCCTCAAAGAAAACCCCATATTTTCAAACGTCCTTCTGGCCATAAACTCACAACTTACATATATATACACGAGGATGCTAACTCTGGAACCTTGTAAGTGCACCTGTTGAGGTCTACTCACTTCTTTGTGTCTTTTTTTACTTCCTTAGACCATTGACCTCTGAAAGACTCAACCAGTTGGTGATGCATTTCAGAAAACACATAGGTAGTTATTTAGAGTTATAAATCGAATACGTAAGTAATTAATTTAAAATGACGTAAAGGGCCAAATAATGACATCGTCGCTTTCCAGCCTGTATGGCTGCATGATCCATAGTCAGAATCTGTATTGGCTGAGGTCAATCAGTACAGCAGTGAGTTCGTCAAGAACGTTAGATTATGACGTTTTGGTAATTTCATATGCCATCTCACATCAGCACAGACACGCCATTGTACCAGCACAGGGAGAATAATTGTAGTGAAATAATAGTCACATCATTGCCCATTCAAAATGATAAAGGTCAGTCAAAGAGTGAATTTAATGCCCAAAGACACTCATGATAGCCTACATAAAATGGTCAATTAATACAATTTTTACAAGTTGATCATATCTGTGTTGCTTTTGTATCATTAACATTCTCTTGTACACGCACGCATGTACACACTCATAAACATATGCTTGCTTGCTTGCATATTCCACAATGGGTTTTGTTCATTGTTAGACTATATTTTTGCCTGTGTGGGTTTAATGGGTTTTTTCCTGGATTTGTTTCCAGCATTGTTCATGAACTCTGCTCTGCTAATGTAGTGACCTCTCTGACCCCTGTGACTTTTCTGACCCCACTTAGTGCAAGGTCAACTTAGTGTGACAGACTAAAAACTTCATAGAGGACTTATAAATCAATCAATCAATCACCCAATTTCCAACCAACACATTAGGCACTACATACCTGACAATATGCTAATGACTAATACTAATAAGACATGAACAGAAGCTTACTGTTTATGTACATTCTAGTTCACTCCTGAGTAATGAAAACATAATATAGACCTACTGCAACATAACAGGGCCCATATAATAGAAACACTTTACAAATATGTGACTCACGTTTTCCATAAATATGATGGCGAAACCTAGTAGATTTTGTTTTATGTTGGTATATTTTGTGGCCTCATAGACGGAAATACTTTATCAGGCTTGGAAAGTTATAAGCCGATTAATTACAGATTTATATAGAATTTCATGCCAAAAATACGGTTTTTAAAAGTGGCTCTATGAATAGAGGAGGCAGCTTTAAGCTAAGGGAGCAATCATTAATTAGCTGAGGGGTGGGACAGATAAAACGGGTGGGCTAAATTTTTAATGCACAGCTTTTGGGGGTGGGCCAGACTTCAGTGTTGGAGATTTTGAAGAAGCCAACTTTTCAGTGCACAGAAGTTTGTCAACAATGTTTTACCAATTACCTTGTTTATGGTGATTGGGAGGTTCATAGGTCATGCAAATGACTGAAGGGCGTTTCAAATAAGATGGGTTCCCAGCCTACTCCAGCTCACACCCCCTCGATAAATAATGAACTCTTCCTAAGCATAAGTTCACAATGTACAAAACCAGTGTTGCATTACATATGAGTGGGTAGTAGGTTGGTTGTGACCACGCATCGCAGAAAATAAATCGATACAGTAGAACATAACAATATATATTAATGTCCTTTGAAGCTATTGTGGCTATCAGAGTCAGGCAGCCAGCTTGGTGTGTAACGTCTTGGCAACCATTTCATGTCAGCTGAATCTGGCAGATATTGGCAGTGGTTTTGAGAGCCATTTTGGGTCACTCAAAATCTCTAGTTCCATACCATGTTGGTGGGGATAGGTAGATGTTTGAAACAATATGAAACACATAAACTTTTTTGCTTTGTGAACTTAAAACCCTTTAGACCTCAGCCATTTTGTTAAATCCCCATTTCCCACCTACTTGATCAGAAACACAACAGTTTGAAGTCTGTAAGTTCAAACATAATTTATGTGTTTTCAAAATTCTCCACTAGATGGCGCCATCACACTATACTGCAGAACGCGGTTATTTCTGGGCTGGGTTTGGCTGACTTGATATGTAGTCTGCAGGCAGGTTTGGCCGAGTACAGGTCTAAAGGGCTATAAGACCTCCCATGAAACTGTGCCATCCAAACTGCAACATAATTCACTAAAGAAACATTCCTTTCCATTTTAGGTGGCTGACACATGGGATGCTACACTAGCCTCTGAACCATGGATGAGGAGGACGAACTCGAAACAGAAGAACCAAGCAAAACAGTCGGCCAATGTGACTTCGCTCGGTGCATCGCGAAGCTGCACACCAGAGGATTATGGGTACTCATCATGGTGCTTCTCGGCACCTTCGACGTGTTCATCAACTGGATGAATGCCCTCCAGTTCTCGAAGGTCGACATCGAGCATGGTTTAATAACCGGCCCTGCACCTTACACCGCCTGGATATATCTCATCGTTTTCTCAGTGATCTCGACTGTGTTATATGTTCCCGAGATGGCGAACACGTTCTCCGTTTTCTGGTACGATGGCGCCACCATGGTGTCGCTCATTTACGAGTTAGTCTTCACACTGGCGTTTAAGCACGTGCCGTTGAATGCACTGAATTACTACATCACGTTGTGTCGAGGGCAGTATTTTACAGTGCTTCAGACATTCTGTAGTACGTCGCGTATTCTCTACGTGTTTGTTCGGCTGCTGTGGTATGCGCACATGGAAGGGAAGATCCTCCGTACGTCCGAAGGGAGTAAGGTGCGTAATGGAGTGTTCCTCGTGTGTTGTGCCCTGTTCGCTACCAGCATGGCGATGCCGATAATGTGCTGGCGATATCGCCCGTCCGGCCATCTCACCGACAAGCTAGTCAAGAATGTATCTCTCTTCCTGTTCAACAGCGAGAACTTTGACGTCGACAGTCTGCCCAACTACGATGTCAGCCAACTTGTGCTAGCAGAGGGGCTGGACTTCCGACATCCGTCCCTAATCCCGAGCCTGCTCAAAGTGACGGATACCGGGCCCGCTGGTGTCACGGTGACCTTCACATGTCGTCCGCAGATGAATCTCACCTTTACCCCGGAAGAGTGTTACCACAGCAGTAGTCTGCTCTTCAGATTTGTCTACTATAAGAAGATTGCGGCATGTCCATATGGCACGATTCGATATAATTTCGCAACAGTAACAAAAGCGGAAAATCTGCCGCCAAACGGAACGTGCGTTGACGCGGTGAAAGAGTTGAGTTGGGATTTGTATTACTTGAATGTGATGCCACAAGTAAGGGGACGGAAAACACGCATCGTTGTCAACCGTCCATGGTCACACACCTGTAACACGCCAACACCGTGGTACGACAAACGCATCCACGTGTGTCCCTGAGCTAGTCTACAGCTGCTGCAGCTACTGGTGCTGTTGTTGCTGCAACTGTTGCAGTGGAATCTAATGTTGTCAAGGCCACTGCTGCCATGGAAACTGTTGCTTTCATGGCTATTGTTGTCTTGGTAAACTTGTCACGGCTACTGCTGCCATGGAATATGCTGTTGTCACGGCTACTGGTGCCATGGAATATGCTGTTGTCATGGCTACTGCTGCCATGGAATATGCTGTTGTCACGGCTACTGCTGCCATGGAATATGCTGCTGTCATGGCTACTGCTGCTGTGGAAGTTACTATTGTCACGGCTACTTCTGACATGGAATATGTTGTTGTCATGGCTACTGGTGCCATGAAATCTGCTGTTATCATGGCTGCTGCTGAGATAGAATCTACTGTTGTCATGGCTACTGCTGCAATGGAGTCCACTGTTGTCATGGCTGCTGTTTTTGCCATAGCTACTACCATTGTTGCTGTTGTCATGACACCAGCTATGACAGCCATCACTGAATATGCTTAACTGTGAGTCCTTCTACTACTGTGACCTATAAATGACCATCTCGTCCAGTGTCACCCTTCACAGAACGCCTAAGGAGAACGTGCCTTCAAATGAACATGTCACAGAGTTGTGACTGGGAAAGTGAGTGGTGAGAGCATTGAACTCACACAGACATGCCGACACTTATATGCAACTAGTTGTAAGACTTTCTCTTTTCCCAGTGTGAATGTTTCATAACTTATGCCTCTGCACACTGCTGACAAATGATTTGTCACAATCAAGATGTAACAGGACTGAGCTGACAATACACAGCATGCAACTGTTATGATACCAGTCAACATCAGATCAGAAAACACAACTAATTAATGACTAATTCCAGCAAATACTACTACAAGCTTTCACCAGATTCACATAGCCAACATTTAGGAGTGGTTGTAAAAGTTTGTAAAGTCACAAAATACGTAAAGCATTACATGGTTGGCTTGGTCATCACTACGTATCGCAGTTAAAATAAATCGCTACAGTTGTGCCGAGTGAAATGTGTTAATTCAAACGGACACTAATAGCCATTTGGGATCATAAAAATCTCAAGTTTTCACCACGTATTGGTGGAGGGATGGGAGTTGAACCAATACTAAACACATAAAACATTTACTTTACAAACTACTGAGACTACCCCTTCTGCCCGGTTACTGTCAGAGGACAACCACGTGACCGTCCTGGTGTGAACACCCCACTTGTGCAGCTACAGAATTTCCAGGCAGCCGAGGAACTTACTATGCACTTCATACTTCATCGTAACACAAAGCAACCTGCAGTTGTCTTGGAAACAGAATGCAAAGAGGCATCATTCTTTGTACAAATACACGTGTGTGG
This sequence comes from Paraescarpia echinospica, assembly GCA_020002185.1. Lineage (NCBI taxonomy): Eukaryota > Metazoa > Annelida > Polychaeta > Sabellida > Siboglinidae > Paraescarpia > Paraescarpia echinospica. The sequence goes on along the minus strand of CM034536.1, from coordinate 26,738,293 downwards.
CTAATGCAGAAGTTTGGCTGTCAAGATTCCACTTGCAAGTTTGGATCTATTGCGTTCTGATCTACAACTGGTTATTGCCGATTGTTATTTCTTGTAATATTTGTTTGTACACAAACTAGGGGAAAGACAGAACCAGAGATGGGATGATTACATCACAAATGTAATCGATTACAATTATGATTACTATTAAAATGTATGAGTAAGATTATAAGTAAATTACTTTTGAAAATCAGTGTGATATATCAATTATGATTACAGTAATAATAACTGTTTCATGTAATCGTGATTACATAAAGAGCTAAGCTATTGTCTCTATATGGTTTTCCTGTTTGTTATCAGATACATATATAACAAATCTGATTTTTGTACTACTAAATTAACCCACATCTGACAGCTTACATTGTAGTTGGGACCTGAGCAATTTGCATATAAGAATGATAAAGATGATAACAATCATGATCTTGATTACATTGGCAAAGTAACCGAGTATGATTCCGATTACTTTGCCTTTTTGGACAATGTAATCACGTACGATTACAAAAAAAATTCAGTGATTACACACAATTACTGAGTATGATTATACTATTTCTAGACAGACCATGCATGTATATTTTTACACAAAATTATGCACATGGTGCAGCACCCTCTGGCTGTAACAAACCTGACTATGAAATCTTGTTCGCTGTGGCAGTATCCAATCTTTACAAATTGTGCCTATGCATTTTCTCACCAGTAAATTGCTTGTTATTGCAGAGTATGAATTGTGCTTAATTGTTGGAATTATTTTTCTGTACCTTTTTGTGGATTCTATTTTTACTGGTAAACAAAACAAATTGTTATGTGCTGAGATAATAGGCCTACAGAAATTCAGGGTGGATATTTTTTAACAAAGATTCATTCATAATTTGAGTCATTCGAGAATCCTTTCAAAAGTAAAAACTGCAACGTCCATTTATGCAGCTTATTTGTTGAACCGCTTATTTGTGGTTTAAACCCTTCACACTTTATATGCATTGTTGTATATTTGTACTATTGTAAACTGCCATAACAGTCTATCTTGTACTGTCATTAATGTTAAATTATATACTGTGCACAGAGTAATGTCACATACTGCTAAGTATATTATTATATTGGCATTAATTTTGAAGCTGGAAATAAATCTTCCATATAATAATAGTGATGCTTTTCAATGTTATGTATACTCTGTTTAAAACATGACTGTTTTCAGTATAAACTTTTCAATAATATAAAACATAAAACTACTTCACGTAAGCAATGTTCTCATACCATTCCTAGAGCTGTCACTATATTGGAAACAAGATAAACTTTTTTGCAGTAAAACACATACAAATGTCCCCCTATGAAATTTACGGTTTTAGAAAACGGATTTTCAACATTAACAATGACCTAATAAAATGTATGTACAATTGTACACACATTGTTAATGGGCCAATGTGGTCCAGCTGGGCCGAATCTCTGTACAGTATGAAATGGTGATTTTATACCAGCTACAGTGATGAATTGTTAACGATGTTAATAGCAAAAGCATGTTCACAGGGAACACTTATTCTATCTGCTTAACCACCATGAAAATGTCAAAGGGTTTGTGTCAAATGTACAAAATATAAACGCAAGTGTTAAAACCACACGCTGTTTCATTCATCGCGAGAAATTAATTAACATAAATATTTGAAATAATGTGTAAGCCAAATATTAGATTGAAGTGATTTTACACAAGCACGAGAAAGGAACATGTTTATTCTTCCTTCTAAGTACAAGATGATTACAAAACATAACATACATGTTGATATGATAACATTTGGTTTGGTGTGCCGTCCGGTTTGTGGAAACTTGAAAGTGTGCTTTGAAATCAAAAAGGCTGGGAAGCACTGCCTTAAATAATATCGGTTTCATTATTGTTCACTTATTGTTTTTGAAATCAATCGTAATCTTTGGGCGTTTTGGAGAACAATGGAGACACAGGTGATGACACATTCTTATAGACATGAACACAACGTAATCAGTAATCAACAACCAGTACAGACATAAATCAAAACCAAATAGTACAGCGGCTAAGGAACATGATTGTGCACTTTTTGACAAAAGAATGAAGATTGGCACACATGTAGATTATGATATATAGACTAATTGCAAGATAGGTACCCATCGCTATCAACATGGTACCTAGCCGCCATCTTGATTTAAAAAATGGCAACCACTTAAATCCATTATTCAAATATCTCAGCTTCTAAGCAACATATTTACATGTTCTTGGTGTCTAACCCAACATTTCTAGGGTCAAGGAATCCATTTCTGTCATATACAGTACCCAAGGATGACGGCCATATTGAAATTCAAGATGGCCGCCATGGAAATCCATTGTCCAGCTATCTCAGCTTCTAAGCAACATAAAAATAGGCCAAGAGGCCCTGAAGTCCTTTGGACTATATTGTGAGTTTGTAATTATTAATGAAATGGTTTTTGGTGAATCATAGTTACAGTCATTAAGGGTTATGATAGAAATAAAATGTTGACTTGTTTAGTAGAGACAGTATGCATGCCAGTGAAGATACACCTGGAAATAAAATATTTGAGTAGACTGTTTCATGAATATTATATATATTAGTTAATGTGTTATTAAAACACTGTAGAATGTTATCCCGATACTCTGCCATTTAGGCAGATTTCCAGTGGTCGTAGAGACCTTGCAGGAGATTTGGTGAGCTGCAATCTCGCATGTAGCACAGTTAAAAGTTGTTTAAGAAAATGTGCAGACATTTTCTGTTCTCATTTTGCCCCTACCACCCTCTCACAGAATGGAAAGAATAAAGAGATGAACTATCATAAAATTTTATTTGTTCACAAGGTACATATCTAATGTACATAGCATGCATTTTGACTTAAAAACAGTAGCAACTAATGACATAATACTTATTGAATTGGAGTGAAGTAGTAGCTGCAACATGTATAGTAAAACATCTTAATAATATTCCTTATAATTTTGGCTAGATATGCTTTAACCTTTTCGAGTATACCTAAGTTATTTTATATATTATTTTATACCTAAATTATTTTATTTTAATCCTAGATCACATCTTTATATTGCATTGATAATTATGTCTATTGCTGTTTTAAAGTTTCTCAGGTTCTGCCAGTGCAGTAGGGATTCCCATTACACATTATAGTTACAGCCCACATGGAGGCATTCTGTTTGATACTGGGACAATGGCAGGCAGTAGTGAGCTGATGCTAGTCAAATGCACAGGCTTACAGCATAATCTCTGACACCCAGGCCACTCCATTCAGCCACTCCAGTGATCAGAGATAGGGCAAGTCCACTATCCAGCTATAAATAGAGACCAGTGGCAGTTTTAAATAGAGATCAGTGCAGGAGGCCTACAGCAGTAGGGAAATAGTAGAACAATTTAGCATTTTGGGGGGCCCTGAGGTGCCCTTAGAATAATTCAATCAAATACATATGTATTGTGTATAGTGGCACTACCACATGAAATGTCTATGCAAAATCAGAGAAAAAGTTACTGAAGTGTTTTTGAAAAAATAGGCAAAATGTGAAAATTTACCAGTTTTGGGGGGCCCTTAGAAAGATTCAATCAAATACAGATTTCTCATTGCATAGTGGCAGTGCCCTAAGATACATCTATGTAAATTTAGAGAAAAAGTTGCTGAACAGTTTCTGAGATATGGCAGCTAACGGCGGACGGCACACGCAGAGTGATGGCATAAGTCCGTTGGACCTTAGGCCCAAAGGACTAAAACATGTTCATTGCGTCTAAACCACCATTTTTAGGATCAAGGAATCATTTCTGCCATGGACTATATCCTCGGATGACAGCCATATTGAAATTCAAGATGGCTGCCCTGTGTATGCGTTTTACAAACATGATTTTAGAGCCTCTTGAGGTTGAGGAATTCATATGTGGTTCATATCTGAATTCGTATATATTCACAAGTATGTAAATTCTTGTTGGCAGTTGTTTCTGAACAATAAGATAAACTGCAGTGCATATACTGGTGAAGAGACAAATGTCAGTGATTAAGAATTACATTTCGAGTCCACGTCAGCGATATGGAAAACATACTCAACATTGTGTTGACAACACGTCTTCAGGTTTACTGGCAACTTACATATGGACATGTTGTTGTGCAGAAACCACAACATGTGTTCTCAGCAATAAGACTAGGCTGGTGTCAAGATCAAGTCAATTACCCACAAAGAGTGACGTTTATGCTGTAAGTTTAATAGAAGTCCATAATCCTGGGAGAGGTGGATGGTGACAGGGCCAGATATATCACAGGTATCTAGATGGAGTTGGAAGATAGTGTTCAAACGGCCAGTTAAAAACTAAACAAAGCATAAATGTACTACAGTCTGGTATACAAAACAACTTTGCTAAATAAATATCATCTTTAGTATCGACATTTAAACATTTATGTAATCCAACAATCGCTGAAATTCGCGCATATATGCATACTCTGAGTACAAACTTAGTCATGGACAAAATAATGTAATGCAAATTATATACACTGTTAAGGATACATGGAAATACAATAGAGCAAATATGTGGACGAAACGACAGAAAAACGCCAATTATGACAAGGATCACAATCAGACTGACTGGCGTACCAAACATAGTACTTCTCATCATTGCAGATTGCTCCATACCTCGACATTGGATGATGATCCTATCCAGGCGTAGATGGCAAGTTGACGATGATGCCCAGCAATAATGTATCATATACATTACATCCCAGTTGCTAACTGTCAGAATACTATATATTGCATGTAGTAGGTATTTTGCTGACATCCTCAAGCAACCAACAAGAGAACACAGAATATATAGTGGAACCACTCAGAGGTTGTTTCATTATTTTGTGACCACCCTCCATAAAGCCATTAATGACCTGTACCTTCAGCCATAAACCCCACCAACAAAACATGCATTGCACGTGTGAGAAGGGCTGCTTGTCAAATTGGTTATGCGACGTCACAAGCTCTTGTGCCAAATTTCCATCTACCTGGTCTTGGACACTGTGGCTGGAATAGAACTGATTCAATATGGACACCATGCTGGACTTGAACTCCCAGAGACACCGATGCAATGCCATGACCTAGTGCACAGTGGTTGCAAATCTAAATTGTACTACACTTAGATATTATTTCTCATGACTATGTACATTGTGAGGTATATTATGATTGAGAATACAACTGAGTAAGGCAACAGCCTGAAAGGTTATAATCGTAAAGACACGTACCATAAACCAGGTATGGATTCCTAAATCCAACACAGGTTCAGATCATGTTCCTATAACATATACATGCATGGCAGCCATCTTGATATTCTCTGTGACCATCATTTGATGGCTGTAGTCTATATATATTCATGTACACATGTATTACCAGATGAAACACAAAGAGTATGTTTTAAAGCTGAATTAAACCAAAATATATAAATTTTGGATGTCGGCCATCCTGAATTTCAATATGTCTGTCATCTGGGGAAATAGCATAAGGCAGAAATGGATTAGCTGACCCTGAAAATGTTGGTTTAGACACAAAGAACATGTCTTTATGTTGCTTAGAAGCTGAGATACCTGGATAATGGATTTACATGGTGGCCATTTTTTATTTCAATATGGCCGTCATGCTTGGATACTGCACATGACAGAAATGGGTTGACCCTGTAAATGTTGGTTTAGACATCAAGATCATATTTCTATGTTGTTTAGAAGCTGATATACTTGCCTAATGCATACCGTGGTGGCCATCTTTAAAATCAAGATGGGGCTAGCTACCATGTCAATAGCGATGGGTACCTAGCTTTATGATTCTACATATCATAAACTACATGTGCCAATTTTCATGGTTTTGTAAAAAAAGTGCAGAATTGGTCAAATTTCTGGCTCTTAGCCGCTGTACTAAAAATATTGGTCTCACCTGATGAACATATCAGACTCGATCCAGCAACAGTGCCACCTAGTGGTAAACTCTGATCCTCTGTAGTTTGTTCGACATCGACTGCCTTCGCTCCAATTTCAGTGACTAGAACTTGAGGAGTCCCCTAAAAGGAGTAGATAATGTTGCAGGAACAATATCACTTAAACTAAGTTATTTTAATTTAAGATAACAGGAACAGGAAATATTTATTTGTCCCAAATACATAATACAACAAAATAATCATTATAAAAACAAGACCATACAATATTTTGCAATCGAATCGAGATGAGAAAAAAACAAAGTGGTAAGTATATAATGTATGATAGGGAAATAAAGGATTATTTAACAAGATTTAACAAGATTGCCACCCAGAGAATTAACTCTAGGTGGCAGGTGGACAAGGAAGCCCTTTGGCTTATTGAGAGTCCGACCCTTTTATCTATGTGTATCCCGCCCTTCTGAGGTATGTGTCGATTTTATTTTTAAACATATTCACGCTACTAGCACTCACACAATCAGCAGATAATCTGTTCCATTCATTTACAGTCCTTTGTGAAAATGAGAACTTTCTTATATCTAATCTACACTGCTCCTTTACTAATGTAACTTCATGACCTCTAGTCCTTCTATCTTTCTTAACTGAAAAAAAAAATTTCTATCGATATTTTCATAACCATTCATTATTTTAAACACTTCTATCTGGTCTCCTCTCAATTTCCTAGTCTCTAGTGTGTCATATAAGGGACGGGAGACTCCTACTAAGACTAATTATAGTCGTAGGAGCAACCCTATGACATAACTTCAACCATTATTTAACTTATATAAACAGATGAAAATCCCTAGTACAATTAGTGAATCATCACTACAAGATAAATGTATATATGCCTGTATATTACACACATACTAAATATACAAACAGTCGGTTTTTAAATTAAGTCATTTATAAGCAAGGCGATAAAGAGTTATTCAACCATGTATTGCATGTATAACAATTATGAATTGCATATTGTTCAGTATAAATATTGAGATAAAAAACTTGGTACATGTACATGTTTAGATGTGACAATATGAGAGAGTTGTATAACGTAATCTTTATATTCAGAAGTAACAGTCATTTGAGTTTATTTAGGACACCTACAGTCCTAGAGCACCTATTTGAGATTTTGTCAATGTGGCTTTGCCAGTTTAAATGTTCATTAAAGCCCTAGGAAATTGAACTCATATACTCTACCAATGTTTGTGTTATCTATTAGTGGATTAGGTGGGTTTATCATTTTATTATTATTTCTTCTAGCTGTTTTGAAAATCATATATTTTGATTGATTTACATTTAGAAATAAGCCATTCATTAATTTTATCCAGTTCTGAGTTGATTAAGAATTCTACATTTTCATTATTTTGAGATTGTACAAAAGAATCTAGTGTACTTGAGAGGGTCGTGTCATCAGCATACATAATAAAGTTGAATTTTTGACTAGACTGTGCAGTCAATAATGTAAACTGTAAATAACAAAGGGCTTAGAATTGATCCTTGGGGTACACCTGTTGAGATAGTAGGCTTTTCTGATTGGGCTTCTTCAATGTATACGATACATATTGTTTTCTGTTGCTTATAGTTTTTGAATAGGTCTAAGGCTACTCCTTTTATGCCATAAAACTCTAGCTTACCTATTAATATTGAGTGGTCCAGAGTATCAAATGCTTTATTTTGATATGTATTCCTCCTAAAATCCACACAATCTGGGGAAATCCATATGATGGGTGATCTGAAGATATAGAGAATCTTGTGAGGTGTTTACTGGTGAAGGATTTTAATAATAATAGTAACAGACGAGGTCAAACAGATACTTGAGGAAAGACACTCACATTGTCGGTGGTAGCCTTGGTGATACGGGAGGCTGGTGTTAATATCCTCATTTTTTCTTGCTTCCTCTGTTGCTGCTCAAACTCCACGATCCTGGCAACAGTGCATAACATAAACATGTGATAATATTATGATAAATGTTATTTAAGCTGTTTTCTTCATACGTTAGCTCCCGATTTTGAAAATTAAAATGTGGTGCTGTATGCTTAGTTATTTAATACAATTTTTAAAACTAGTACTATTTGAACATAACCTGACATTTTTTTAAGGTGTGTCTTAATAAAACTACTGAAAACAATCTAATCATAATTATGTTAGCATATGTATATATGTGTGTGGGAGGTATACCAACATGATCGTCTTAGATGGTTTTAATATCTGGTGCTACACTTTCAAGGATTAATCCTTGACCCTTCAGTAGAAAAGATAAAACAGTTTCCCGTTGGTTCAGAATTCTTCCCTTACATTAAACAGATGTAAATTTATTTTTATGACATTACACGTAGTTTGTGCAATTATTGAATGTCTTGAGAGTGCCAATCAGTTGAGGACATATTACTTTGTGTTAATGTGAAAACCTTCTTTAAAAAATTTATGTCTTAAACATAATTTACAAAAACTCCAGGTAACCATCTTATGGTGTATGTAGGGCCATCTGGAGGCTGGGCAATTTTGCTAGCTGATATAATTAAGCAGTTGCTACAATAGAACAAAGTTGTCCAGCATGTTCACTGTCTATAAGACTGAGACCTACCTGCCTCCCCAGGTGATGACTGCTTCCGCCACCTGACGCTTCATCTCTACCATCAGGTCCTGCAGCTCAAACATAGTGCAGCTTCCCTCTGGACCAATAAGAAAACAATACAACATGGCACTAGGTTACCTCAAAGTTGGAGGGACAGGTGTAATCTTTGTATTTTGTATACTCCCATTGCAATCAAGATGGTGTTCAACTGAACAGGTCTGCTTTGAGCAGTCCTAAGGACTGGCTACTGACCTATATAAGAACTTACCTTTACTTTATATTTGAGTTTAACAAGATTGATCAAGATTGCTACCCATTTCAACAAGTTCCACATGGCAAGTGGACAAGGAAGCTTATTGAAAGTACAATTTTAAAACGATTACCCATCTCAGAATTCTGTCACTTTTGTTATAAACCTAGCCTCCTTGCTAGCATTTACACAACTGGTAAATCAATAATCTTATTCCTTTAATTTACTGTCCACTATGAGAGTACATTTGAATAACTGGTAAACTGAATAATCAATTCACATTAATTAGCCCAGGATTTAGATTTAACTCGACATTGCTCTCAGTGTTGTATCTGCAGTGGACTCTGCACCAACTGTAGTGGACTCTGCACCAACTGCAGTAGAACCATGCTTTACGGTTACCTCAATAACACGGCCACCTCTCAATTACAGTCACCCTAGCAGTCCCGAGATATTTCCACATACGGTAAAGTGTAGGAAACTAGTCCCATTAATACAGTCACCTTGCTATTCAGGTCACTTTTCCGTAGGTGACTTTAATAGTGAGTTTCCATTGTACTATTCCAGGTCTGTTTTCATGGCTATATCTACAGTATCACCACTTTTTGGTTTGTGATTCCATTCCCTATGTGGACTCGTAGTTGCTGCCCGTCTAAATGTCCTACCTTGCAGCAAGTCACACTCTTCCAACAACACTCGGATCTTCTTTTGAAAGGCCTCATTTTCTGCCTGCGAACAACATAATTACGGTCTATCGTGACACACTTCCAGGAAAACAGACGGATGGATTTTTGCACTTTGTAAATAAAAATTAAAAAGTTACAACATCTGATTAAAAAGTTACAACATCCGATAACAGAAATTCTGGTCATGAAATAAACTGGTTCTATTGCACTGGTAAAGTATCCAACTACGTACAATTAAGCACAGAAGTATACCACAGATCAATCTGTGTTAAACTGGAACAGATTGACTTTACAAATTCCTGTATATCTTGTACAAACTGCAAACTTCCTGATATGATAACCAAACACAATTTAAACTCACTCTAACGTGTTTTTCAATTAACCATTTGGAAAAAAGGATTCCTTTTTCTTAGCAAACATATTTTTACAGCCGAATTAGCACATGCTTGTCCATTTGTTTTAGTCAAACTAAATATTTGTTTAGCCAGTGAATGGTTGGTGTCAGCTGAGACAGAAATCATTATTTTGAACAACATCACTTGTGTTAGAAGAGACTGCTCATACCTGTATCTGAATGATGTGGTCGGCCATAAATGGGATACTTGGGTCGGGTCTGAAGGAGTGCAAGTGGTCAAGGATACTGCTATACACATTGGTCCCTCTGAAACAAACAACTGACCACTGTATAGTCACGACTGGAAAATTTGTTCCAAGTAAAAAATGGTGTCACTGAAATCTTGTGTTCTAGTGCTCTTGGCCCATTTAATACAATGCCCGATCTCTTGCTGATTCACGTGACACACTCTGGCTATAGAACAGTAAACACAGGTGTCTTTTACATGATTCTGGATTTCACCAGTCTATTTTTGTAAGTACTTTACTCAAAACAACTTTTCTAACAGTTTATTTGCACGAATTTCACATAACAGGTCTTAGCGATTTAGCACACAGATATCTTACGGAGGAATGTGATCAGGTGTTTGTTAAAATTGCAAACAATTATTGAACACATGATTTGTGACAACACCAGAATAGACATTGGTGCCTCTGAAACACAACAACTCACCTCTGCATCTCTCTCGGGGAAGATACGCTGAGACATGGCAGGAATTTACTCGATTATTGTGAACGAACACAGTTTATGTGTACAAAGTTCTCTTTCAAAATATATATTTATTTAATTATGCACAATACCAATGTGTATTGCGCACATGAATTGTTTGGTTTGTTTGTAATAAAATTTTGACAAATAATTGATTTTGATTTGATAAAACATTGAAAATAATTGAATTTGATTTGAAATGAAAAGCAACTAGGGGGGTAATACTAAAACAATAACAACTACTACTACTACAACTACTTACAACTATTATTATTATTACTACTACTACTACTATTACTACTACTACTACTACTACTACATCTACTACTACTAATACTATGACTCACTGAGTAGCAAGACAGCATGCTGCCTCTGTCAGTGCTGGTAGATTGCTGTCTTGGTCCTGTATCTCCAAGAGTACTGGAGGCAGGGAGATCTCCTTCAGACTGATGGGGGAGTACCTGCAGCATAGGAGAGGCACGCAGGATGACTGACAGCTGTCACACACACACACACACACACACACAACATTGCAAGACATTGGGAAATAGAATTAGAATTTAGGCACAAAAGAAGTTACCTTATTATTATTATTATTATCAATATGTTACCTATACGTGGCAGAGATTTCACAGACAGCTGTTGTTTTAATATTCACACTATTCATATATTTAACAATTACAAATAATTACCAAATTGATATATACTATGAACAGCACAAAAATACAAAATATTCCTCTAGGCACAGGAATTAATGCAATCGGATTTGTTTCTTATTCTGTCATAAAAATATACAGACTGAGATGGGCAGGATATACAGAGAGAATGAGTGAGGACTTGCTGACAAAGAAAGTATAATATACAAACTGAGATGGGCAGGACATACAGAGAGAATGACTGAGGACTTATTAACAAAGAAAGTATAATATACAGGTTGAGATGGGCAGGACATACAGAGATAATGAGTGAGGACTTACTGACAAAGAAAGTATAATATACAGGTTGAGATGGGCAGGACATACAGAGAGAATGAGTGAGGACTTGCTGACAAAGAAAGTATAATATACAAACTGAGATGGGCAGGACATACAGAGATAATGAGTGAGGACTTACTGACAAAGAAAGTATAATATACAGACTGAGATGGGCAGGACATACAGAGAGAATGAGTGAGGACTTGCTGACAAAGAAAGTATAATATACAGGTTGACATGGGCAGGACATACAGAGATAATGAGTGAGGACTTACTGACAAAGAAAGTATAATATACAGAATGAGATGGGCAGGACATACAGAGAGAATGAGTGAGGACTTATTAACAAAGAAAGTATAATATACAGGTTGAGATGGGCAGGACATACAGAGATAATGAGTGAGGACTTACTGACAAAGAAAGTACAATATACAGTCTGAGATTTGCAGGACATACAGAGAGAACGAATGACGACTTACTGACAAAGAAAGTACAATATACAGACTGAGATGGGCAGGACATATGGAGAGAATGAGTGAGGACTTACTGACAAAGAAAGTTTAATATACAGACTGAGATGGGCAGGACATCTGGAGAGAATGAGTGAGGACTTACTGACAAAGAAAGTATAATATACAGACTGAGATGGGCAGGACATATGGAGAGAACGAGTGAGGATTTACTGACAAAGAAAGTATAATATACAGACTGAGATGGGCAGAACTTACAGAGAGAATGAGTGAGGACTTGCTGACAAAGAAAGTATAATATACAGGTTGAGATGGGCAGGACATACAGAGAGAATGAGTGAGGACTTGTTGACAAAGAAAGTATAATATACAGGTTGAGATGGGCAGGACGTACAGAGAGAAAGAGTGAGGACTTACTGACAATGAAAGTATAATATACAGGATTTGGATGGGTGGAAATTTGAGGAGCATTTGATGGACTCTCAATGTTATTATATGTCCATTACGCTTTAAAAATGTGAGTCACATTTGCGTATGCATGTATATACATCTTGGACTGGATTGTATGTGCATGAGCAGGCACACGTAACTACCAGGACATTTTGGATTGGTAAAAATTTGATCCTGCATAAAGACCTGTGAAGAAGGCAGAAGAGACTTTGTGATGTGTCCCCCTCATGCAAGGGATCAAGGAAGGAGAACTAGATACATGTGATTGACACTCACTTGAACGATGCCACGATCTGTCGGAGGCCGAAGTACTGGTAGTGGTCATGGTGGATGGAGTGTGGACACGGTTCAGCGCTCGCTCGCCTCCCGTAGGCATCGCCATAGAAACGCAACTCCAGGTACTTGGCGAACGACATCGACCAGGCGTCAAGAGACATCGGTACAACTGGTGTCACCTGAAATAGGTTGGCCAGAAAAATGTATAGTAATAAAATCAGTCTTGTTACTTAGAGTGTTTTGTTGATCAAATAGCTTATTTGTCATTTAGTTTCTTGTGTTCGTTAAATTCATAATGTAGCACTGTTTAAAGTAACAGTTATATTGATGGGAGTGTAAATCATGCATTCTAATGTTTTACGCCATTTTAACAAAAACCTGGACATATTCTCCCATAATATAGCCATATTATAAATTTCTAACACATAATATACGTTTAAAGGAAATAAAAATAAGGCATTAGCTAAAATCCTTTTTTTATGTGTACACACAGTTTAACCTTGTATGTAACATTTGACAACACTAAAAAAATACAGAAAAATACATTTGTAGCATAAATTCGATTTTAAACCCGTCTGTGTAGCGATTCCCGCGGAAAATAAAATTTAATGATCACGTGGTATCGGGATGTCACTTATGACCCACACTCGCATCAGGCCGACCCTTTCCATGCATTCAGAGCATGTTTACAAGTATAGCTTTTGGGTCGAAACGAGTGTCAGAATGAGTTATTGTGCAATATTCCGATGAAATACAAACACTAGTCATCATAGAGGAACAAGCAGTTATCTTACCGTTCCACATGAATCGAATTTTATTCAAAACAATGAATGCGAATGTGCCTACAAGTCGACTAGGTTTCGCCGAGCTTGGGCTCGTTTTCAGAATAATTATATCGAATGCAACCAACGAGAGATAATCTACACCAATAAACATACATAGCAAACATATATCGTATCCAGCTACAGAAAGTAATGTGTATAATCTCATAATATCACTAGAATATCGATGTATGAAGGAGGAGTTGTATCATAACAACTTAAATCAGTGAGTGAATTTCTGTTGGCCCTGCTAGCTCAGTTAGTAAAGGCGTTGGTTCCTTAGCGTTTATTTTGCAATTGGGCGATGCCGGTTCAAACCCCACACCAAACCATTGATTTTTTTACACTTTTTTGGTTTATGTTTTCACGAAGTAATATAAACCAAATCATTTTTACACTATGATGCACTGTTTATAAATATTTTAGTAGTAATTATTTATTCGCCACAAAAATGAAAATATGGGAATTATATAACGATTTTTCTAAATTTTATTCATACAAACAAATATAATGTAATGGATATATAACTTATTAATTGTATATATATTGTACGGTAATATATTGTAATTATATATGTGAAAACAAATGGTGATCGGTCTGGATAAATAAAATTTAGAAACATTATATATAATTACCATATTTTCATTTTTGTGGCGAATAAATAATTATTACCAAAATATTTACAAACAGTGTATCATAGTATAAAAATTATTTGGTTTATATTACTTAACGAAAACATAAACCAAAAAGTTTTTAAAAAAATCAACAGTTTGGTGTGGGGTTTGAACCGGCGTCACCCGATTGCAAAATAAATGCTTAGGATCCAACGCCTTTACTACCTGAGCTAGCAGGGCCGACAGAAATTCACTCACTGATTTAAGTTGTTATGATACAACTCCTCCTTCATACATCGATATTCTAGTGATATTATGAGATTATACACGTTACTTTCTGTAGCTGGATACGATATATGTTTGCTATGTATGTTTATTGGTGTAGGTTATCTCTCGTTGGTTGCATTCGATATAATTATTCTGAAAACGAGCCCAAGCTCGGCGAAACATAGTCGACTTGTAGACACATTCGCATTCATTGTTTTGAATAAAATTCGATTCATGTGGAACGGTAAGATAACTGCTTGTTCCTCTATGATGACTAGTGTTTGTATTTCATCGGAATATTGCACAATAACTCATTCTGACGCTCGTTTCGACCCAAAAGCTATACTTGTAAACATGCTCTGAATGCATGGAAAGAGTCGGCCTGTTGCGAGTGTGGGTCATAAGTGACGTCACGTCTCGGCATCCCGAAAAGCGCGCCAAAAATATGCATATTCGAAAATGTCCGGATGTACAGCATTAAATGTGGAATTTCTAATTCATTGATTTTTTTGTTTGTTTTTGGCTTGGTGGACATGGAAATAGATAGCAGGATTTAATATAACATGAATTCAAGCCATAGATGTTTTTATTCCCTTTAATATATTTCATGGAAAAAGACTGTTAAACAAATTATTTTGATTGAAGTAAAATAAATAAATAAAATAAACCGACGAAATCCAAATCTTACACAAGACATTTAATAGTACTTCCTAAAACTGTGAATCTTATCTGTACTGTGTAAATCTTTCTATGGCCAGAACATGTAAAGCGAATCAACACGAGATCAGGCAGTATATTAAAATAGGCCAAGAGCATTAGAACACAAAACTTCAATGACAGGAGGCATGACACAAAATTTCCGGTGAAGAATTTAATTTCTGGTGACTGATGATAGCAAATAAAGGTATATTGAATGCATCATCGTCACAGAATTTATGTCATCTGTGATTACCCATCCCATTATCACAACAATGACAACAGCAGCACCCCCTACCTGTTTGCAGTGGCGACACCAGGACCACATGACGATGTTGGTGGTGGAGCCGGGTATAGGTAGGTCTAGTCTCTTGAGCAGCACCTGTAGACTTCCTCGGCCGTGTACGAACCGTCGGATGTGGTTCACCATGGGCGTGTCGCACGTCTCACTCGGGCATGTGTACAACTCACGGAAACAGTAGCGCTCCAGGAAGTCTCCCAGGGTGATGACGTTGGTGCCGTAGTAGTCCATGGTTACCACCCTGCGAAGGGAGAAGCAATTGTAGTCGTGTTAATGACCCATGTTATGTTTTATTGGTGTTGATAGTTTTAGCGATCAAGGTGTGGAGAATGAGTGAGGGAATACTGATAAAAAGAACATGGAAAGCAAAGTAGTAGAAGAAGAGGAAGAAGAAGAGGACAAAAATTTAGATGGAAAGACAGCATGAAATGAGATCTTGTGAGGGCAGGTGTTAACCAGCCAACAATGGAAGACCATCACAGAAGACTAAGGGAGATGGAGACTGTTAGTAAAGAAGGCAGAAAAATCTACCGTGTAATGTGAATCCTACCCCACAAGGGAGCACGGGGAAGAAGTGACTGGTATTGATAATCAGTTGGTCAAAAGTGACAGCTTGCCATGTTCATGGGCAAGAGTATTCAAAGTCTGATTCTCTCAATTGAGAGCCCGATGTTCTACAAACTATGCTACAGAGCCCCACACTGGGAAAAGGGGACGTTGTCATAACGGATAGATGCAAGGGTTGGGTGCATTGGGAAGGGGAGATGGGAGATATGAAAGGGAAAGTCATACCAGGGAAAGACGCAAGGGTTGGGTACATTGGGAAGGGAAAGTCGTACAAGGGATAGACACAAGGGTTGGATGAGATGGGAAGGGGAGATGGGAGATGTGAAAGGGAATGTCATACCAGGGATAGACACGAAGGTTGGATGGGTTGGGAAGGAGAGATGGGAGATATGAAAGGGAAAGTCGTACAAGGGATAGACACAAGTGTTGGATGAGATGGGAAGGGGAGATGGGAGATGTGAAAGGGAATGTCATACCAGGGATAGACACGAGGGTTGGATGGATTGGGAAGGGGAGATGGGAGATATGAAAGGGGAAGTCATACCACGGATAGACACAAGAGTTGGGTGCATTGGGAAAGGGAGATGGGAGATATGAAAGGGAAAGTCATACCAGGGATAGACGCAAGGGTTGGATGAGATGGGAAGGGGAGATGGGAGATATGAAAGGGAAAGTCATACCAGGGATAGACGCAAGGGTTGGGTGCATTGGGAAGGGGAGATGGGAGATGTGAAAGGGAATGTTATACCAGGGATGGACACGAGGGTTGGATGGGTTGGGAAGGGGAGATGGGAGATATGAAAGGGAAAGTCATACCAGGGATAGACACAAGGGTTGGATGGGTTAGGAAGGGGAGATGGGAGATATGAAAGGGAATGTCATACCAGGGATAGACACGAGGGTTGGATGGGTTGGGAAGGAGAGATGAGAGATATGAAAGGGAAAGTTATACCAGGGATAGACACGAGGGTTGGATGGGTTGGGAAGGGGAGATGGGAGATATGAAAGAGAAAGTCATACCAGGGATAGACACAAGAGTTGGGTGCATTGGGAAGGGGAGGTGGGAGATATGAAAGGGGAAGTCATATCACGGATAGACACAAGGGTTGGGTGCATTGGGAAGGTAAGATGGGATATATAAAAGGGGAAGTCATATCACGGATAGACACAAGGGTTGGGTGCATTGGGAAGGGGAGGTGGGAGATATGAAAGAGAAAATCATACCAGGGATAGACACAAGAGTTGAGTGCACTGGGAAGGGGAGATGGGAGATATGAAAGGGAAAGTCATACCAGAGATAGACGCAAAGGTTGGGTGCGTTGGGAAGGGGAGATGGGAGATATGAAAGGGAAAGTCATACAAGGGATAGACACAAGGGTTGGATGAGATGGGAAGGGGAGATGTGAAAGGGAATGTCATACCAGGGATAGACGCAAAGGTTGGGTGCGTTGGGAAGGGGAGATGGGAGATATGAAAGGGAAAGTCGTACAAGGATTGGATGAGATGGGAAGGGGAGATGGGAGATGTGAAAGGGAATGTCATACCAGGGATAGACACGAGGGTTGGATGGGTTGGGAAGGGGAGATGGGAGATATGAAAGGGAAAGTCATACCAGAGATAGACACAAGGGTTGGGTGCATTGGAAAGGGGAGATGGGAGATATGAAAGGGAAAGTCATACCAGAGATAGACACAAGGGTTGAGTGCATTGGGAAGGGGAGATGGTGAAATATGAAAGGGGAAATCATACCAGGGATAGACACAAGGGTTGGGTGCGTTGGCCGACTCATAGGAGAAGCTGCTGAAACAGACAGCCAGTCGCTGGTGGACGTATGGGTCAAGACAGTCCACCTGGAACATAAAAACATGGGACATTAATAACAGAGACACTGTCCACAATATCATATTTATTAAAGGTCCCTCTTCAAAGAGATTTTCTATCATTTCATTTTGGAATCGTTCTGGTACAAATCAAACACATTTAGTATCAACTATGACACGTTTGTGTAAATGTGTTATTTAGTTCTGATGAAATCATTGGACGCACTAAGAAAATAGTATTGGCTGGTCCAACCAAAACAAGGCAAGGATTGGGACAAGATATTACATACAACGAAATAAACCTAGACGCACTTTCACAAGTTACTCATTCTTATCTGTATAAAAATCTTCAAAACCATTCAATATAAAAAAACATCCATATGGTCTTCCCCTAGTCTGCTGGTTCCTAATGTGGTCAAACCATACTCCGTCACATTTTGTTCATAACTACGGTCTCAGCTGAGGAAATAGCTGACCTGCTTTTCTATGTTACTTTAAAGGATACAGTTTTATCAATAAATGACATGACACACGACTGATTTAAAATTCTGATGAAGAAACAAAATCAGGCAATAGTTAGTTACCTTCTGGCGAGACTTGCTCCTGTTTTGATCACTAGGTGGAGCCTTCTGATGGGACCACTCCTCCAGAACTCGACCTCCCCGGGCACGAAAATCTGCTAGACAGGTCTGAAACAGAGCGACAAACTCTTGACATATCTCGGGCACATTCTGTTCTGTTTTGTTTTGAAGTTGGTGTAAAATAAAGGAGCTTCTGTTTATGATACCCTCGGGTGCAATTTTATACTGTGTTCTTGTTAGACTCAATCTCAAGGCTAGATGATGATTGTGTGAGATAAAACTACAAATGTTTATTGTGGGCTGGAGTTTCTAGAATTTCTACCGCATGTTTTCATTACACACGCAGATCTTGACACTGACTGGAATAAAACAACGATACCAGGTATGTACGTTTGTTGTACCCAGAGAGCAGCGAGAAAAAAAGTAGAAATGGAGGATCAGAATTGAGGCCAGCCTTACACCTTTATCTGCAAATTTTGGCTCCTAAAGTTTTTGGCTGGATTAACGATGTATGCAGATTTTGGAAACATGGAATAATGATGCAAATATCAAGACTTTTCCTCACACAAACCTATACAGATTATCAAAATAAACTAATTATCGAACAACACTTAAATGAGATATGACTACAGTTGAACTTCACTATTACGGTCACCTTTGGGACTTGAATAGCAAGGTGACCATAAAAGCAAACCCATTTTCTTGTTCAATGTTAAGGAAATAATTTGGAACTGTCATAGGGTGACCTTAATTGTGAGGTGGCCATAATACACAGATGACAACAAAGCAATGTTTGGCTATAATATACATATATATGACTATATATATATATATACATATATATATATCTGGAATGAGGGGTTTACTGTTCCAATCCATGGGAGGGTTTACTGTACCCACACGGAGTACACAATATCTACCCCAATCTCTCACCTGTATATGACAGTCACCGGCACTAGCTGTCAACTTCTGTGTGATGAAGTCATGCTCCTTGGCAAGGGTCACATCCCTCTCCCCCTTCCTCTCCTCAGACACCTGTGCGGGAACAGCCTTACTCTTCCCCCAGGCTTCCTCCGTCGTATTCGGGAGCAGCTTGGAACAGAACATGTTTTCTGGGAAGAAGCGCCGGAGCCAGCACTTTGCTCCGGAGGGGGTGAGCAAGTAGGGAAGGTCATGTCGGATGAACGGCGACACAGCAAGTACAGCGTCACCGAGAGCGCCCTTGAAATGTTGCGATGTACATTCGACCTCCCGTAGCTCCGAGTGACTGTCGAATATCGACTCGTCCTTCGAGCGCTGGTAGTCGTGCAGTGGGTCGGAGGAATCGGTCACATGTCTCGTTTTTGTGAGATCGCCACCCGAGTCGTTTTTCTCATTCTCAGCATTGGTCGGCAACTTATTCATTGAATCGACAGCCTTGTTTGTTGAATCAACACCCTCGGAACTACCCCTCTCTACGTGTCTGACTTTCTTTACATCTGCCTTTTCGTCTACAGGAGTGTCTTTACTGCTTTTTCCAGTTTCTGTTTTGACTGACTTTCCTCCATTGTCAACGTCACTGTCTGTTGAATGACACGGACAGGATTTGGTGTCTTTGGTGGTGACGCTGTCGGTAGTGCCGTCGATGTCGGCAATTCCGAGGGAGTTGTCCGCAGGGGGAGGCATGGCAAACTCATCCATGAGGAAGGACAGCTCGAGACGCAGGTGGTAGGATGCGTACATCATGAACTGCAGCACCTTCTTCACCTGGTGACACAACGCGACATGTCAATGACACTCATGACATGTCAATGACACTCATGACATGTCAGTAATGATACTTATGACATGTTGGTGATAATGACAGTAACGATGTATGATGACATGTCAACGAGATGGATATTAAAGACACATTAAGACACATCTACGAGATGACATGTCAGCAAGATGGACACTAATAACATGACAAACAATGACATGTCAGCAGTGCTGACACTAAAAGCAAATGATGACATGGACACTAATGACATATGATAACACATCAAGATGGTTCTAATATTGCATTTTTTCAATTGTTTCCTTTGTCTTAAATGACTACTACTTGTGAACACCAATACAAATACTCTGATGTTAATTAAAGGTCCTAATCTGGTTCTTTTATGTCCAGATGTGTAAAGTGTGAATAGTTGAACCAGTGTGCAGTCTGTTTAATACAAAAATGCGTATTGTTTTTTAATCATCAACAAATATAATGTTGTCGTTACACCAGGGATAGCTGGCGAAAGCCAATTGCGCTGTTGACGTCCTGCACCATTTCGATCACGTGTTTTACGTGAGATCGGCAGCCCAAGCATACAAAAACAATAACAACATATATGTTTTACGTGAGATCGGCAGCCCAAGCATACAAAAACAATAACAACATATATGTTTTACGTGAGATCGGCAGCCCAAGCATACAAAAACAATAACAACATATATGCGATTTGGCGTATCATGGTAATGATTCCAAAGTAGTTGCACGAAGGTACGTATTGGACTATTGCAGCTAGTTGGCAACAAGAACACGTAGCCATGTATTAATTCAACAAGAATTAGCCAATAATTGTGACAGTGAATTTTATGAGTACGACATCACTGCCACTGCAACTAGTGAACGTCTACAGATTACACTCGACTCAAATGTGACTCTAACTAAGACGAGTAACAACGAGCCATGTTATTGCAATATACTTAGTCAGGGAGCATCTGTAACAAAACGTCAAACGCAGGAGTATTATATTGGTGATCGTATTTATTAAAACATTTTATGAATGACATTTTTATACCATTACTGCAGAATGGTGTTGTTTTCATTGTATTTGAATTATGCAAAATAATTAAGATTTTTATATGACAACCATGATGCTTTGTTAAGCGTAAGGACTATGTAATGCATTAATTGGTATCCTGTGATACCTTTCAACAGACATATGCCAGGTATTCTTGTACATTTACCAATATGTGTATATATTCTCACCACAACAAAATATGAATACATAATATGTAACTTGAATTATGATATTGCTAGCAGCCATACTGCAACCCATGAATGAGAATGAGAGGAGGTAGAGGAGGGGCTAGAGGCGGTCACCCGGGCCAGGCAGACACAGGGAGGATATATAGTCTGCGGGAGGCCCACATTTTATCAATCTAGGTAATTTCAAATTTATAGCAATCCACTACATATAAGTTATCAAAAAAATTTAATGTGCATATTTAAATATACGTTTGTTTTTATACACATTTTAATAATAACATCTTGGACATGGAAAACTACCGGTAGGTTGACTTTTGCACTTGTAGGGGACATACAGTACACCTTTAAAAAGTATTTAGCATATGGCGATGACTCAGAAATTAGTTTATAAAATAAATTATTTATTCTTGAAGAAGGTAAACATACATATTATGAACCTTTGAATAGTTGACAAGGAAAATATACTGTTAGCATCACAATAATAACACCTCATTTTGCCATTTCCAACATTCACCTTGACCATTCAACCTTGAGGTTCATGCAGAACCTTAAAATATCAAACATGAATATGTGTACTACTACTAGTTACACATGCAAACACTGACATGAATTTGTATACTGAAAACACAAAATATATAAATGCACTTTACTGATTAGCAGAATTTAAATCAGTCTATAATATTGACTAAGATCAGGCGTCAATGTAATGGAACTGAACAATTGTAAATTCATGTAATGACAGACACCTTGTAAAGAAAATTTATCACTGTTTTAAAAAAGATCATATTCCATTAATGTCTGCATGCTGTATCAACCCACCCCCTCCCCGGAACAACCCCGGTGAAGACTGACTGTTCCCAAGATCAACATGTATAGATGCAGCTGTAGTAGAACATTTCTTGCTACCTTTGTTCTTGTGAGATGCTGCAGGTCATTCATGAAACATTATTTTGTATTAACTGATTATGACAATAAACACTCCATAATTATTTACTCCCATCATTATTCTAATCCCTGTGTTTGTTTAGTGAATATAAGCTTTTCTTTACAGGATATTGAACTAGTGTGCTTAGAACCACTAGTTCTCCAAGTTAATATGGCATTCTGGGCAGTTGTATTTGTCCAGGATCTCGGACAAGATTCCACAGCCATGCTGCATATAGACAGTTCATCATGTGAATGTCCGCCGAGTGATCTCCAATTGTGTCGTGTGTTGCATCCGTGACAGATTTCCCAGTGCCGATGGGGTGTACCCTGGCTTCCAGGTCAAGCAGTTAGCTTCACTGACTGGAAACCAGTGTAGAACACAAGTTGCTCAACATTCGAGTGTGGTGATGCCTGAGTAGCTCTGCAGTTGGTGTTGGAACGGTGAGTGCCAGGGTCTGGCAGATAGAGCATGGGTCTTCCGGCAACAGCTCTTGACGCTGTGAGACAGGTTCAGTGTCGTGCATTCTTCGGTGAACTACATCGGTTTGTATATTAATGACATCACTATATGTATTCGCTGTCTTTGATGGTACTGCATAACAGCGTCCTGACATGTTTCTGTACACTCGCTTGTACTGTACAACAGACAAAGTGACAAAGTACATTTATCAAATGTCAGTAATACATGGTATTTGTATTCAATTCAACTTTAACTTTTAGCAGTGTCTATGACAAAATACATCAATTATCCAGCATTGTTACAGTGGTAGGGTTTCATTGTCTTTGTGTTGCTGATAGTCAGTGGCAGCCAGCTGAGTTCTTGCAACGTACACCAGGTACTTGTTATGTACAACACAAGTTCACATTTTTCAACAACAATCTGTTTATACACTGACTGCAGCATTTTACTTGTTTAAAATCTCTGTATCATGAGGACTCTGATATATCTGTCATGCAATGTATAATTTTTCTACATTATTCTTTTTTATCACTGATTTATATTTTCACAAATAATTTACATTACATTTTCTTTTTATAAGATGATAATACACCTGTATACATTTTACTAATTATGTTATAAACAACAGTTGAGTAAAGTTAACTAGTCATATAGTGTAGTATCCTATTATATAGTGTAGATAGCTCAAAGCGCTTTACACTTTACTCCCTGGCCGACCTGTTAAATCAAACACCATCTCGACTTATTTGGGAAGCATTCAGCCATACTGAAATTAATATGTGAAGACTATTTGTACAAAAATATCCACCAGTGTCTATAGCCAGGTA
Source organism: Paraescarpia echinospica (assembly GCA_020002185.1). Classification (NCBI taxonomy): domain Eukaryota; kingdom Metazoa; phylum Annelida; class Polychaeta; order Sabellida; family Siboglinidae; genus Paraescarpia; species Paraescarpia echinospica. Next base: position 26,714,641 of record CM034536.1, on the reverse strand, counting down.
CTCTTCATACAGCTGAGTAAACTGGAGCAATGTAGCATGTAGTGACTGTACATGTAATTCTTGTCATGATTTGGAATAATTACCATAATTATAATGCAACATATTGGTCGTCGGTATATAGCCTGCTACAATTAAATTTCCACCCTGTCCTTATATCTTGGGGCATTCGGTGTCAACACCTCTTGGGGCATTCGGTCTCAACACCTCTTTTTGGCTCGGCTTGACACCCAGAGGGATGCAGACCCAGGATTCTGGTCATGTGGCCGCAGTCACATGATCAAGTAACTGACCCAGGATCACGGCCAGTCATGTGAAATATCCTGGTCTTGTATACTGTTCTCAGGCTGTCACAGCTGGCCCTAAAGAGATCTGGCTGGACTGTCCCATTTTGCCATAATAAAAATTTGATGCATTTATCAAACGAGTTGTGTTGTTCTGTCATAAATCTCAATCATATGGCGATGACCCTGTCTAGTCTAGTCACTATTTTTTGTAAACATACCAAGCATTGCACAAACACAATTGGAATTTGATATCATATTGATGTTTTTTTAACAATGAATCAAAATATAATTATTTTTATTTAATATGTGCATATTACATTTGTTCAACTAAACATCTTCTTAAGTTGTATGTTTTCTCATTGGTTAACATTTTATGGGCATGTGATATTAAAAATTGTTGTTAAATACACATGCACTGTAATTGTTTAGACACTAATTTTCTGAGTTGTAAACATACAAGGCCTGTACAAACTACAACTAGCATTTGATATCACACAAACTGGTGTTTTTTGTAACAAAGAATCCTAATAAAAATAACTGTTTGTTTTTATATATGTTCCTGACATTTTTCAACCTCTTCCTAAACTTTTTTTTCTTTCTATCGTTGCATTGCATTTTATGTGCATGTGATGTGTATGTAATATCAACAATTATTACATTATACAACTCAAGTGCAGTGATTGTACCTTTAGTTGTATTGTGCTTTTCATAATGTTGTCGTCATGATCTCATCAAATAGTTTCAATAAAATGTTTTTACTTTACATAGACTTTACTTTAATTCAAATATATTTCTAACAACAAATGCAGTTTAATAAGGACACACATTACTACAAAATCCTCATGCAGACAAACAAAACTACCATATATATACTTGTCCATTGCTTGTATTCATGATGTTGATAAAAGGTTTGGTGACAGATTAATGTGTACCACAACACTCGTTACCTGAATGTGAAGAGGTTTGCCGCAAACATCTGCATGAGATGATGGCACATCTCGAGTTCTGGAAATAAGGTACATGTATTAACAGTCAGCAGTCTAGGCACTGATTGCTTCTAACAATAATCATTTTAATGTTGCAGAAAAGTTGCAATGCAATGAATGGCCACCTGCCAAATGCGACCAGTGCCCACATAAATCGGTCACATGCTATCTATGCATGTTACGGGCATTTTCACGGTATTGAGGTGCGCTGGTTTTGTGAACACAACAGAAAAACTCACTGTGGGGGCAATAAAAAACTTTATGAAACTACTGGAATACTCTTTTTCTTGTAAATAATTAAATAAGCAGACTCCATATAAGCACAATTCAAATTAAGACTTTGAAATGTCCAATAATAGTATTTTTACATAAAAATAATAGATTAGGTAAATTATTATTACATTGCTTACTATTAGTAAATTATGTATAATTATTGTTTTTGTTCAATCTGTTACTACAATAATTATAATAATTACGGATCATTTACAATACATTTACAATATTACTATTATCCCACGCCTACTACCATATACAACATAGACATTATTATATTTAGTCATAGCGTCATACTGCTAGCTGAGACTGATAATAAACAGGGCCCATGCCACCGTTGGCATTGTGATTGGCTAAGTCTCCCTATGACTTATACTGCTAGCTGAGACTGATAATAAACAGGGCCCATGCCACCATTGGCATTGTGATTGGCTAAGTCTCCCTGACTTATACTGCTAGCTGAGACTGATAATAAACAGGGCCCATGCCACCATTGGCATTGTGATTGGCTAAGTCTCCCTGACTTATACTGCTAGCTGAGACTGATAATAAACAGGGCCCATGCCACCATTGGCATTGTGATTGGCTAAGTCTCCCTGACTTATACTGCTAGCTGAGACTGATAATAAACAGGGCCCATGCCACCATTGGCATTGTGACTGGCTAAGTCTCCCTGACTTATACTGCTAGCTGAGACTGATAATAAACAGGGCCCATGCCACCATTGGCATTGTGATTGGCTAAGTCTCCCTATGACTTATACTGCTAGCTGAGACTGATAATAAACAGGGCCCATGCCACCATTGGCATTGTGATTGGCTAAGTCTCCCTGACTTATACTGCTAGCTGAGACTGATAATAAACAGGGCCCATGCCACCATTGGCATTGTGATTGGATAAGTCTCCCTGACTTATACTGCTAGCTGAGACTGATAATAAACAGGGCCCATGCCGCCGTTGGCATTGTGATTGGCTAAGTCTCCCTATGACTTATACTGCTAGCTGAGACTGATAATAAACAGGGCCCATGCCACCATTGGCATTGTGATTGTCTAAGTCTCCCTGACTTATACTGCTAGCTGAGACTGATAATAAACAGGGCCCATGCCGCCGTTGGCATTGTGATTGGCTAAGTCTCCCTATGACTTATACTGCTAGCTGAGACTGATAATAAACAGGGCCCATGCCACCATTGGCATTGTGACTGGCTAAGTCTCCCTGACTTATACTGCTAGCTGAGACTGATAATAAACAGGGCCCATGCCACCATTGGCATTGTGATTGGCTAAGTCTCCCTATGACTTATACTGCTAGCTGAGACTGATAATAAACAGGGCCCATGCCACCATTGGCATTGTGATTGGCTAAGTCTCCCTATGACTTATACTGCTAGCTGAGACTGATAATAAACAGAGCCCATGCCGCTACTGGCATTGTGATTGGCTAAGTCTCCCTATGACTTATAATGCTAGCTGAGACTGATAGTAAACAGGGCCCATGCCGCCACTGGCATTGTGATTGGCTAAGTCTCCCTATGACTTATACTGCTAGCTGACACTGATAGTAAACAGGGCCCATGCCGCCACTGGCATTGTGATTGGCTAAGTCTCCCTATGACTTATGACTGTGTCGAATGCAACGCGATGACTATGTGTCTTTGGCTACAACGTAAAAAAACTTCAATTTAATACGAGCAACAATAATATGTACACTGATATGACTAAATATACGTGATTAAAGCTGAATAATTCAAAATTACTAACCTGTTTAGAAGAATCTTCTTGTTTGCGAACGCTGCATCTGTTGACACAACTGACCCCATGGCCACAGTCCATTGGCACTGTCTCCAACTCTTTCTGTTTATTTTGTTTCGTTCCACAATCTTTCCCAAATAGACATACACCTATATGCGTGGATACTGTCTTCATCTGTCTAATTTAGCCCATTTTGCCGAGTTGGTGGCATATGTCATAAAATCAATATTCCATAACATCAACAGTGCCAAATGGTGGGGTCAAAGGTCGATGTCGCCCACAATTCGCGATCACAAGAAGAATACAATCGCAATCCACGTGAATGTCGTGTTCCAAATTGACGCGCAAATGTCGATATTCGGCTAGGCCTAACTGAATTTAATTTTATAGTTTGTTAATTTCACTAAAACGAAATAAAACATAAACATATGTGAACTAGTATATCATAATGAATACTTGGTACATTTACTTTTCGGGAAATTAGTCTGAAACGTGAGGAGCAAAACAATCGAAATGATTGGGAATTTTTAACTGCTTATTTAATTAACTAACCTTGAGATAATTCCTTTTTTCAAGTCTCCCTGATGCTGTCTAGGATTGAAGATAAACCCCCCTAAAAATTCTGATGATTTCAACGAAACATAATAAATATAAAAAAAAATTATTTAGCATATCATTGTGGCTACTGGATAGGTTACATTTTTCATGTAACAAATTTTACATGAGCCAAGTAATAAAACTGAATTAAGAATGAACTGTTAATGATCATTCTCTATAACTGACCTTTTTGAGCTCTATGGCTGAGCCGCCTCTCAAGATCACCGTGTACCCGAGATGTGGGGAACAGCCGTCAAAATACATCAGAGTCTTTGACTGACCTGTGAGTAAGTAAGTAAACAGGAAAGTAAGTAAGTAAAGGCGTTATTTCATGATGGTAATAATATCTTGTTTTTCATATGATTTTTCAGTTGGCCATCACATTCACTCTAACATCCACATTTTTTTAACTTCAGTGAAGTGAATCGATGCCATTTTATACATATACCTTCTTTATTGTGATCTTTTACATTTACCCGGCAGAAGGGACTGGTGGCCTTTATGTCACATTTCTAAAACACCAAAATAAGTCAGCAATCAGCATCAGTTATGGGTCAGTCAATCACCAACAAAGCTTGTATTTCAGTTCTATTCGTTTGCTGTCTTGAATAATTAAAACAGACTAAGTTGACTCACTCTCAGTCCGAATTCAGTCACGATTCGATCAGAATATGGTCATTACATCAGAATTCAGTCAGTATCACTCACTCATGCTCACATGCACACGCATGCATGCACCCACCCACCAACCCACCCACCCACCAACTCACCATCAGGTAAGGTGAAGTTCTGCAGCTTAAACAAGTTGCAGAATCCAAGTGCCGTCTTACTGACCAGACCATCAATAGACTTGACAATCTCTGCCCGAGTGAAACGTGACACTCTCTCCATCACTGACTGTAAACATACAGCGGAAGATGAACATTACAGCAATAAGACATATTTGCCACTAGGTGATTACGAAATAATTATAATATATTTATATAGCACCAGAACAAAGATTGTTCATGGCACAACATATTAAAAATTAATAACATGGTTTAGAATGGCTATATGGACTGAAATACTACTACTAATAAATTATTTTAAAACAATCATAGTACAACGTGGAAATAATAATAATAGTAGTTTACATCAAAATATATATAGTTGCAACATTCATTGGAATTTAATAAAAAATATTGTTGTAATTACGATTATTTAAAAAGTAACTATGTTACTATTTAATACATAACATATATAAATATATGAATATATATATATATATATGAATATATATATATATAATTAAATAATCGTAATTACAGTTAATAAGGTTACCAAAACTATTTGTTATTAGATTACAACTGGAGCAACTACAGTCCATCAGCAAGAGATGCCAAAATGATAATTCTGTCGAATATTTTGAACGGGCAAGCATGTTTGAAGTTTGAATGATTGATTTGAATGATGTCTAGTAAAACATAACTCACCTGTTTTACGTTCAGTACAAGTGTGATGTCACAGTCGAGCAGGAACCTCTGGGCGACCCGAGACACAGACTTGCCCACGAGTAGGATGTTAGGCTTGAGGGCAGCGATACGCGCCACACAGTTCTTGAGAAACTCTTCTTCCTAGAGCACAAATAACATAGGTCTGTATGATATGTAATACAGGGGGTAATCCCAGAGATTACCATCCAGTTCTTTGGTAGACCTGTACCATCAAATTAACTTCTCTGACAAACCAGAGAGAAAGAACAAGAGAGGTGATAGTTGAATATTTTTAGATATTTTTTCTAATGGAGCACATATTCACCTCTGAATCCATCACAGACGTCAGAAAAGACTCCTGTAGTTTCAGCATGTTTGTTGTAAGCCAAGAGAAATCTTGTTGGCCAAGCTTTCAGGCAAGATAAATGAGAGTGGAAAAGGAAACCACTGGAGAGACCTGATCAGAAATTACACTGGGCGTTCACTCACTTCGTGTTGACAGCAAAATATTATGCAGTTGTAGGGAAGAGGGGGTAATGTCCAGGAGGACAGCAAGGGGTCAGTTTGGCTATGGAATTACAGTATTGTTTTATTAAAGGAAATAAAAACAAGACATTAGCTAAAATCCGTTTTCCATGTGTACAAGTTTAACATTGTATGTAACATTCGAGAACATTAAAAAATACAGAAAAATACATTTGTAGCATAAATTCAATATTAAACCCGTCTGTATAGCGATTCCCGCAGAAAATAAAAATTTAATGAGCTAGGCGATCACGTGGTATCGTGACATCACATATGACTCACACTCGCATCCGGCCGACCCTTTCCGTGCATTCAGAGCAGGTTTACAAGGACATTTACAATAACTGATGAATCCGAAATCAGTTTTAATCAAAGGTGTCAGAATCTGCCAAAAAGTGTATTTAGTAGAATGAATAGAGCAAGTGAAACTAAATGAAGCTGGTACTCCAGTCTGACCTGTAGTATTTGTGACTCGAGTGAAAAGAACTTGTTGTCGACTCTCTGGTAAACAATCATGTGGCCAGTGATCTGGACAAACTTTTTAGGCTAACTTTCACTGACATTTTTAGTGAATTCAGCTGACTTTTGCAGCCTTTTAGGCTGACTTTTCCTATTTTGAAATGGCAGTTTTTTTAATATCTAGTGACATTTATGACATCATATAACCAGTTCAAATTTTCTACATGCAGCGTCCTCCTCCTTTACAGCCGCCCGAGCCACCCTTTACATGCTTGTTATTTCATTCCTTTGTTTAAAGTTTGAAACTCTTTTCTATAAAATATGACCTATATTACTAATGCTGCATTACAACAACTGAAAATAACAAGAACTAAAAAGACGACCCGTGATTGAGAGAAGAATGACGCATCACTACTTCAACTGAGTTTCCAAATGCTCAATCTATTTGAGTCCAACTTCAGCTGCACGGGACTTCGATTTTCCCTTCTCACAAAGGGCGTTTGATTTCGAGATGTAAGACACCTTTCCTGTCTGCTCACACTTGGCTGACAGCTGGTCAGCTTCAGTGGTCAACTTGGCTGCCAGCTGGTCAGCTTCAGTGATCAACTGGGCTGACAGCTCATTCAACTCCTTCCGTCTCTTTTTTGCTTGGCTGATCTCATCCAGCACTTTCTTTCTTTTCTTTGCAGCTTCTGACTGAGTGGACTCTTCCTGTTGTTACTTATTATCCATGTTGGCCTTGTACTGACCATATGCATGGTGACAGGAGAAGGTGCAGTCCTCATTAACCTTGAAATCATGCAGAAGGATGTCAAGACTAGCGAACGAGTCGTACACTGAGGGTATCTCCGTCCATCCCCTGAGTCTTCGCCTCTCGGTTGACACTAAATTTTGGCTCCCCCATCAGACCAATGCATAAAATGCAAGCCACTTCATAAAAAAGCCTCTGGCACTATTTTAACTCTCTTGCCAACAAATTACCTCTCCCTGATGACTCCAACACCCTATGAGACTTAATTTTTTAGGAATTTTGAAAACGAGTTGATCGCCTGAAAAAACTTGAAATCTCCCATAGCCATTGTCAAAGAAAGCTTGCACTGATCGGCATTTCGTCTGACTCTAAACAACAAATGAACAAAATTTTGGCTGACTCAGAGCATATTATGCTGACTTTCGCTGACTTTTGCTGACCAATGTTTTTGGCTGACTTTCACTGACTGCTGGCCACCATGACAATGGGTCACTACTCAGACTGACCTACAGTATTTGTGGCTCGAGTGAAGAGAACTTGTTCTCCACCCTCTGATAGACAATGGGACACTACACAGACTGACCTGCAGTATTTGTGGTTCGAATGAAGAGAACTTGTTCTCCACCCTCTGGTAGACAATGGGACACTACTCAGACTGTCCTGCAGTATTTGTGGCTCAAGTGAAGAGAACTTGTTCTCAACTTTCTGGTAGACAATGGGACACTACTCAGACTGACCTGAAGTATTTGTGGCTCCAGTGAAGAGAATTTGTTCTCGACTCTCTGGTAGACAATGGGACACTACTCAGACTGACCTGAAGTATTTGTGGCTCAAGTGAAGAGAACTTGTTCTCGACTCTCTGGTAGACAATGGGACACTGCAGCAGCAGCACTGTGGCATGAGAGATCTGTTGGCGCATCTGTTTGTGAGAGATGTTCTTCGTGCACACGACCCCACTCACCACACCCGTATGGGTCTTGGTTGACCCCGCGACCTACGAAACACAGGGCGGAACACTTCAATGTGGCTTGATCTTTCTTTAAAGCAAACATTTCATCGATTAACGATCTTTAAAGCAAACATTTCATCGATTAATGATTAAAATATTACAAGATGGACAATCATATTAGAATATATTTTGTATGGATATTATTTTAAACAACTGATAACTTATGCATATTAATATATTGCAAATTAATTTGAAGCATAGTGTTATCATTGTGCATAGTTTATGCCAGAACATCATCATCATCATCGTCGTTTAGAGGCGGTGTTTCCAGGCTCTGCTGGGTTCGCCTTTCTTCCAATTGCCCTCTTCCACTTGACACGGTCCCGTGCATCCCGATGGACAACAAAACAAAACCCCAGTCCAATCAGCACTCAAACCATAGTCACTGCAGGGTGCTGAGGCTGCCCACAGGGCTTTACCCTCCCTGCAGGGGGTGACTAACCAATTATAACATTCACACCCTATGCACAGGAGGGTGCTACCCTCTCTCTGCACTGCAGGGGGAGCTGACCAATCATAAAAAATACCCTGGGGCAAGGGAAGGGAAGCTGACCAATCATCAATACTGGACCAGTGCTATAGGAAAAGCAGCATCCCTGTATGGGGCAGTCTTTGTCTCTGAACGTGAACAAAGAAGCACGTCACCCAACAACCAGCTCCATGTCTCCGCCTTTGTAAATGATAGGATGGCTAGTATCTCAAAGGGGCTTGACACCCAGATGGGTTCATACCCAGGATTCTGGTCATGTGGCCACAGTCACATGATCATGATCAAGTAGTTGACCCAGGACTACGTCGGGTCACATGAAATATCCTGGTGTTGCATCCTGTTCTCAGGCTGTCACAGCCTGGCCCCAGAGAGATATGGCCGGACAGTCCCATTTTGCCACAATAAAATTTGATGCATTATTACATGAGTTGCTGTGTTGTTCTGTCTTCAACAGTGGCTAATGTCTGGAAGAGTCGGTCAGTTAGCCAATTCAATTTGTTGTTCATTTCCTTAAAGAAGAGAAATTGCAAGTGTACATTGATTGAACAAAAAAATCAACAAAGTGCTTTTCTACATGTATTGTACAATGACATTCACTGCCATTACTTAGTCACGATCCCTTAGTTCACTGTCTGTTGGCTGGTCCCTTAGTTCACTGTCTGTTGGCTGGTCCCTTAGTTCACTGTCTGTTGGCTGGTCCCTTAGTTCACTGTCTGTTGGCTGGTCTCTTAGTTCACTGTCTGTTGGCTGGTCCCTTAGTTCACTGTCTGTTGGCTGGTCCCTTAGTTCACTGTCTGTTGGCTGGTCTCTTAGTTCACTGTCTCTTGGCTGGTCTCTTAGTCCACTGTCTCTTGGCTGGTCTCTTAGTCCACTGTCTCTTGGCTGGTCTCTTAGTCCACCGTCTCTTGGCTGGTCTCTTAGTCCACTGTCTGTTGGCTGGTCTCTTAGTCCACTGTCTGTTGGCTGGTCTATTAGTCCACTGTCTGTTGGCTGGTCTCTTAGTCCACTGTCTCTTGGCTGGTCTCTTAGTCCACTGTCTCTTGGCTGGTCTCTTAGTCCACTGTCTGTTGGCTGGTCTCTTAGTCCACTGTCTGTTGGCTGGTCTCTTAGTCCACTGTCTCTTGGCTGGTCTCTTAGTCCACTGTCTCTTGGCTGGTCTCTTAGTCCACTGTCTCTTGGCTGGTCTCTTAGTTCAATGTCTCTTGGCTGGTCTCTTAGTTCACTGTCTCTTGGCTGGTCTCTTAGTTCACTGTCTGTTGGCTGGTCTATTAGTCCACTGTCTGTTGGCTGGTCTCTTAGTCCACTGTCTCTTGGCTGGTCTCTTAGTTCACTGTCTGTTGGCTGGTCCCTTAGTTCACTGTCTATTGGCTGGTCTCTTAGTTCACTGTCTGTTGGCTGGTCCCTTAGTTCACTGTCTGTTGGCTGGTCCCTTAGTTCACTGTCTGTTGGCTGGTCTCTTAGTTCACTGTCTGTTGGCTGGTCCCTTAGTTCACTGTCTGTTGGCTGGTCTCTTAGTTCACTGTCTGTTGGCTGGTCCCTTAGTTCACTGTCTGTTGGCTGGTCCCTTAGTTCACTGTCTGTTGGCTGGTCTCTTAGTTCACTGTCTCTTGGCTGGTCTCTTAGTCCACTGTCTCTTGGCTGGTCTCTTAGTCCACTGTCTCTTGGCTGGTCTCTTAGTCCACCGTCTCTTGGCTGGTCTCTTAGTCCACTGTCTGTTGGCTGGTCTCTTAGTCCACTGTCTGTTGGCTGGTCTATTAGTCCACTGTCTGTTGGCTGGTCTCTTAGTCCACTGTCTCTTGGCTGGTCTCTTAGTCCACTGTCTCTTGGCTGGTCTCTTAGTCCACTGTCTGTTGGCTGGTCTCTTAGTCCACTGTCTGTTGGCTGGTCTCTTAGTCCACTGTCTGTTGGCTGGTCTCTTAGTCCACTGTCTCTTGGCTGGTCTCTTAGTCCACTGTCTCTTGGCTGGTCTCTTAGTCCACTGTCTCTTGGCTGGTCTCTTAGTTCAATGTCTCTTGGCTGGTCTCTTAGTTCACTGTCTCTTGGCTGGTCTCTTAGTTCACTGTCTGTTGGCTGGTCTCTTAGTTCACTGTCTGTTGGCTGGTCTCTTAGTTCACTGTCTGTTGGCTGGTCTCTTAGTTCACTGTCTCTTGGCTGGTCTCTTAGTTCACTGTCTCTTGGCTGGTCTCTTAGTTCACTGTCTCTTGGCTGGTCTCTTAGTTCACTGTCTCTTGGCTGGTCCCTTAGTTCACTGTCTCTTGGCTGGTCTCTTAGTTCACTGTCTGTTGGCTGGTCTCTTAGTTCACTGTCTGTTGGCTGGTCCCTTAGTTCACTGTCTGTTGGCTGGTCCCTTAGTTCACTGTCTGTTGGCTGGTCTCTTAGTTCACTGTCTCTTGGCTGGTCTCTTAGTTCACTGTCTGTTGGCTGGTCTCTTAGTTCACTGTCTGTTGGCTGGTTTCTTAGTTCACTGTCTGTTGGCTGGTCTCTTAGTTCACTGTCTGTTGGCTGGTCTCTTAGTTCACTGTCTGTTGGCTGGTCTCTTAGTTCACTGTCTCTTGGCTGGTCTCTTAGTTCACTGTCTGTTGGCTGGTCTCTTAGTTTACTGTCTCTTGGCTGGTCTCTTAGTTCACTGTCTCTTGGCTGGTCCCTTAGTTCACTGTATGTTGGCTGGTCTCTTAGTTCACTGTCTGTTGGCTGGTCTCTTAGTTCACTGTCTGTTGGCTGGTCTCTTAGTTCACTGTCTGTTGGCTGGTCTCTTAGTTCACTGTCTGTTGGTTGGTCTCTTAGTTCACTGTCTCTTGGCCGGTCTCTTAGTTCACTGTCTGTTGGCTGGTCCCTTAGTTCCCTGTCTGTTGGCTGGTCTCTTAGTTCACTGTCTGTTGGCTGGTCTCTTAGTTCACTGTCTCTTGGCTGGTCTCTTAGTTCACTGTCTGTTGGCTGGTCTCTTAGTTCACTGTGTCTTGGCTGGTCTCTTAGTTCACTGTCTGTTGGCTGGTCCCTTAGTTCACTGTCTGTTGGCTGGTCCCTTAGTTCACTGTCTGTTGGCTGGTCCCTTATTTCACTGTCTGTTGGCTGGTCCCTTAGTTCACTGTCTGTTAACTGGTCCCTTAAGTTCATTGTCTGTTGGCTGGTCTCTTAGTTCACTGTCTGTTGGCTGGTCTCTTAGTCTACACTGTATTTGGTAACAAAACCTTAGCACAGAACACTATCAAAAACATAAGTTTTGTATTACAAAACATCTCTACATAAACTGTAAAAGAATAAACTAAACAAAAGCAAGATAACTTGTATGGAAACTAAAAAAAGGCTTAAGTGCCACATAACGATAAGGCATCACCTTTTTAATCTTAACGTAATGTCGTATGTCCATTTCGCGGCCGTCTGTCCTCAGTTCAGGCTGGATGAGGTGTGTGATTCGCCTCACGAGGCACAGAATCAAGTCTGACCACTTCATTGACAGTTTCTCTTTGCCTAACATTTGCATAGACAACATTGCCAAGTGCTCCTTCTGGGTGCGACTACAATGCAAATTAATAATAATCTTTATTGCCCGAAGTACAGGATTTCTTTTTGCCATCAAAGCTAAAAATAGATGAACACAAAGGAAATATGCCTAATAGCAACCAAAGAAAACACACCATACAAAAACACATAACAAGTAATAGTATCATTGGTATCACAAAGTATTAATGATTATAAGTACAGACAATCTTGTCAAAATCCAAACTGTATAGAAAAAATAACAACATCACAGAAATGGGAGCATCACAGATAATGAAAGGTCACAGGTGTTTACTCGGCATGATAAATTATGGTTGCATGTGGCAGGAATGTTTTCCAGTACCTCTCTGGACTTGCTATTATAATGCAGGCATGTCATGCATGCTGTCGTTTGCCTGATGGCAGAGACTGGAGGATGTAGTTATGAGGAATAGACTTATCTTTCAGGAAGACTTTTACTTTTTTAGAGCCCCATCGTGATAAATCTGTTTCAGTGATGGTGGTACTTTTTGTACGACTTTTCCAGCAGTAAAAACTAGTTTCTCCAAACGATCTTTCTCCCACGTAACGTGTCCTGTAAGTTACACTCACCAAGTACCAGTAGGTACTGACAACTAGCTTGCACCCCTCCGTGAAACAACAGACCAAGCGCAGCAATTATTACCATTACAGTATTTCGAGCTCATCGCACCACTTAGAAAAAAGGAAATAACTCTAAATGATTACCTTTGTGACTTTTGGAATGCATTGTGAATTGGTAGACCAGGGGCCAATGATCCAAGTATGCAAATGAACTTATATAGAACACTTGGATGGAAATTCATTAACAATATCTCGAAAATGTGCATATTAATATATAAATACACGTACATCAACTTCAACAAACATGATTTGTGATGGGCTAAACAAATTACAAAAGTAGTTTTAAGTGATTTTAAGGTTGTTTTTGAGACTTCCACAAAGGCCAGATAGAGGCACGACGTACATGATTCGCTCGTAGGCGAGACGTTCATCATTCTTCTCGGAGAGTTCCTCTGTGTGCAGCCAACCGCGACTGCCTGACTCCATCTCAGTCGACACATAGTGCTCCCCAATGTCATCCGCTGCCACTGCGTCACAATCTGTCACTGTCGATGACATGACACACACATGGACACAGTCAACGTCAACCAATAACGTCACTTTTGTAATTTAATCAGTAGTGCTGTAAAGTAAGTTTACTTTCATCAATAGGAAGAATTAAACTTACATTGGAGCTCTATTTGAAACTTGCAACGTTTCAATCCATCTACAGTGGATCTCGATCACGCACTGATGTCATGTGATGTTGCAAGTTTCAAACACAGCTCTAATGTAAGTTTAATTCTCGCTATTAAAATTTAATCTTGGAGCCATGAATAATATCTTCCATATATTACTTTCATTAACATTGTGCTGAATAAAAATAAGAATGATACTAATTTTAAAGTAGTTGAACTACAGTGTATTTTGGCTGAATAAAATATAATAAATTTGTTTAAAATGACTTAATATTTGTTTATAAATAAACAAAGTATGTAAACAATATTTATTATAAACAGTTTAATCTTTATTTATCCAAACTGCTTGACTGCACAACTTAATATATTACTTGTTTAAATATATAAAAAAATGGCAATATACGACCCACCTCCGAAATCCTTCTCAACAGAATCCACCAGGAGATAACCCGCTTCTGCGGAGTCTCTGGACCCTGCAATAAGTTTCTTTTTTTATTTTATAAATATTACATAAACTACACCATTTAAGTAAACCTACAACAAGAATACTGCTGTATAATATAAACAGTAAATAAGCCAATTTATTTTCATTGTTAAATGGACTCATTTATATATTTATGAGAGAGACTCATTTGGCAATAGAATGTATGACTTATGTTGCCAACTGCTGTTGTAACCAGAATGGTTTTGTTACAGTGGAATATTGTAACTGTTAATGTATTACAAAATAATTAACGTAGAACACCATATTGGAGAAAGCCAAATCAGCACATCAAAACTGTAATTATTAGTGTTCTCATCTTTATAAACTGGAAATCCTTGTTAGTCTCTCGTGTGTGTGTGTGCGTGCGTGCGCGTGCGTGCGTGTGCGTGCGTGTGTGTGTGTGCGTGTGCGGGTGTGCATGCTTGAGCGTATGTGTTACAAACAGCTATTCCCTATTTGCCAAGGTTACTAGTTGATATTCACAGTAAGCCATAGTTATGAGCAGCTATCACTATTTGCCATGGTTACTAGTTGATATTCACAGTAAGCCATAGTTATGAGCAGCTATCACTATTTGCCATGGTTATTAGCTGCTGCACCCTGTGTGCTATGATTACAAGCCACCATTTCCTCATTTCCAGTTACAAGTTACTTCCTGTCTGTCTTCTTCTTCTTTCATTAAATGCCCACAATCATCTAGTTGATTAGTCTGGCATTGGGAGTTTAGAGGAGATTCCAGCTCAGTGAGTCCTCGACAGGTGTTTCCATTTCCCTGCATGGGATCTTTTACTCCCCCAGCACAGACACCAGATAGAAGGGACCAACGGCGTATAGCGTCTCTCCCGAAAGACACAGGCAATGTAGGGTAAACAAAATTGCCCAAGTTTCGACACATTGGCTGACCAGTATTGAACCATCGCCCGGCGGCACAATGGTTCAAACCACGGTTCTTCCAAGTAGCAGTCCAACACTCTAACCACTCAACCACTGCGCCCCACTCAACCACTGCGCCCCACTCAAGCTGTCATTACCTATTAGCCATGTTTACACGTCACCATTTCCTCATTTCCACAGTTACAAGTTATTTCCTCTGTGCCAAGCTGTTGCTTCCTATTAGCCATGTTTACAAGCCACCATTTCCTCATTTCCACAGTTACAAGTTATTGCCTCTGTGCCAAGTTGTTGCTTCCTAATAGCCATGTTTACAAGCCACGATTTCCCCATTTCCACAGTTACAAGTTATTTCCTCTGTGCCAAGCTGTTGCTTCCTAACAGCCATGTTTACAAGCCACCATTTCCCCATTTCCACAGTTACAAGTTATTGCCTCTGTGCCAAGTTGTTGCTTCCTAATAGCCATGTTTACAAGCCACGATTTCCCCATTTCCACAGTTACAAGTTATTTCCTCTGTGCCAAGCTGTTGCTTCCTAACAGCCATGTTTACAAGCCACCATTTCCTCATTTCCACAGTTACAAGTTATTGCCTCTGTGCCAAGCTGTTGCTTCCTATTATCCATGTTTACAAGCCACCATTTCCCCATTTCCACAGTTACAAGTTATTTCCTCTGTGCCAAGCTGTTGCTTCCTAATAGCCATGTTTACAAGCCACCATTTCCTCATTTCCACAGTTACAACTTATTTCCTCTGTGCCAAGCTGTTGCGTCCTATTAGCCATGTTTACAAGCCACCATTTCCTCATTTCCACAGTTACAAGTTATTGCCTCTGTGCCAAGCTGTTGCTTCCTAATAGCCATGTTTACACGCCACCATTTCCTCATTTCCACAGTTACAAGTTATTTCCTCTGTGCCAAGCTATTGCTTCCTAATAGCCATGTTTACAAGCCACCATTTCCTCATTTCCACAGTTACAAGTTATTTCCTCTGTGCCAAGCTGTTACTTCCTATTAGCCATGTTTACAAGCCACCATTTCCTCATTTCCACAGTTACAAGTTATTGCCTCTGTGCCAAGCTGTTGCGTCCTATTAGCCATGTTTACAAGCCACCATTTCCTCATTTCCACAGTTACAAGTTATTTCCTCTGTGCCAAGCTGCTGCTTCCTATTATCCATGTTTATAAGCCACCATTTCCCCATTTCCACAGTTACAAGTTATTTCCTCTGTGCCAAGCTGTTGCTTCCTATTAGCCATGTTTACAAGCCACCATTTCCTCATTTCCACAGTTACAAGTTATTGCCTCTGTGCCAAGCTGTTGCTTCCTAATAGCCATGTTTACAAGCCACCATTTCCCCATTTCCACAGTTACAAGTTATTTCCTCTGTGCCAAGCTGTTGCTTCCTAATAGCCATGTTTACACGCCACCATTTCCTCATTTCCACAGTTACAAGTTATTTCCTCTGTGCCAAGCTGTTACTTCCTATTAGCCATGTTTACAAGCCACCATTTCCCCATTTCCACAGTTACAACTTATTGCCTCTGTGCCAAGCTGTTGCGTCCTAACAGCCATGTTTACAAGCCACCATTTCCTCATTTCCGCAGTTACAAGTTATTGCCTCTGTGCCAAGCTGTTGCTTCCTATTATCCATGTTTACAAGCCATCATTTCCCCATTTCGACAGTTACAAGTTATTTCCTCTGTGCCAAGCTGTTGCTTCCTAATAGCCATGTTTACAAGCCACCATTTCCTCATTTCCACAGTTACAACTTATTTCCTCTGTGCCAAGCTGTTGCGTCCTATTAGCCATGTTTACAAGCCACCATTTCCTCATTTCCACAGTTACAAGTTATTGCGTCTGTGCCAAGCTGTTGCTTCCTAATAGCCATGTTTACACGCCACCATTTCCTCATTTCCACATTTACAAGTTATTGCCTCTGTGCCAAGCTGTTGCTTCCTATTATCCATGTTTACAAGCCACCATTTCCTCATTTCCACAGTTACAAGTTATTTCCTCTGTGCCAAGCTATTGCTTCCTAATAGCCATGTTTACAAACCACCATTTCCTCATTTCCACAGTTACAAGTTATTGCCTCTCTGCCAAGCTGTTGCTTCCTAATAGCCATGTTTACACGCCACCATTTCCTCATTTCCACAGTTACAAGTTATTTCCTCTGTGCCAAGCTGTTGCTTCCTAATAGCCATGTTTACAAGCCACCATTTCCTCATTTCCACAGTTACAAGTTATTTCCTCTGTGCCAAGCTGTTACTTCCTATTAGCCATGTTTACAAGCCACCATTTCCTCATTTCCACAGTTACAACTTATTGCCTCTGTGCCAAGCTGTTGCGTCCTATTAGCCATGTTTACAAGCCACCATTTCCTCATTTCCACAGTTACAAGTTATTTCCTCTGTGCCAAGCTGTTGCTTCCTATTAGCCATGTTTACAAGCCACCATTTCCTCATTTCCACAGTTACAAGTTATTGCCTCTGTGCCAAGCTGTTGCTTCCTAATAGCCATGTTTACAAGCCACCATTTCCCCATTTCCACAGTTACAAGTTATTTCCTCTGTGCCAAGCTGTTGCTTCCTAATAGCCATGTTTACACGCCACCATTTCCTCATTTCCACAGTTACAAGTTATTTCCTCTGTGCCAAGCTGTTGCTTCCTAATAGCCATGTTTACAAGCCACCATTTCCTCATTTCCACAGTTACAAGTTATTTCCTCTGTGCCAAGCTGTTGCTTCCTATTAGCCATGTTTACAAGCCACCATTTCCTCATTTCCACAGTTACAAGTTATTGCCTCTGTGCCAAGCTGTTGCTTCCTATTAGCCATGTTTACAAGCCACCATTTCCTCATTTCCACAGTTACAAGTTATTTCCTCTGTGCCAAGCTGTTGCTTCCTATTAGCCATGTTTACAAGCCACCATTTCCTCATTTCCACAATTACAAGTTATTGCCGCTGTGCCAAGCTGCTGCTTCCTATTATCTATGTTTATAAGCCACCATTTCCCCATTTCCACAGTTACAAGTTATTTCCTCTGTGCCAAGCTGTTGCTTCCTATTAGCCATGCTTACAAGCCACCATTTCCTCATTTCCACAGTTACAAGTTATTTCCTCTGTGCCAAGCTGTTGCTTCCTATTAGCCATGTTTACAAGCCACCATTTTCTCATTTCCACAGTTACAAGTTATTTCCTCTGTGCCAAGCTGTTGCTATTAGCCATGTTTACAAGCCACCTTTTCCCCATTTCCACAGTTACAAGTTATTTCCTCTGTGCGAAGCTGTTGTTTCCTATTAGCCATGTTTACAAGCCACCATTTCCTCATTTCCACAGTTACAAGTTATTTCCTCTGTGCCAAGCTGTTGCTTCCTAACAGCCATGTTTACAAGCCACCATTTCCTCATTTCCACAGTTACAAGTTATTGCCTCTGTGCCAAGCTGTTGCTTCCTATTAGCCATGTTTACAAGCCACCATTTCCTCATTTCCACAGTTACAAGTTATTTCCTCTGTGCGAAGCTGTTGTTTCCTATTAGCCATGTTTACAAGCCACCATTTCCTCATTTCCACAGTTACAAGTTATTTCCTCTGTGCCAAGCTGTTGCTTCCTAACAGCCATGTTTACAAGCCACCATTTCCTCATTTCCACAGTTACAAGTTATTTCCTCTGTGCCAAGCTGTTGCTTCCTATTAGCCATGTTTACAAGCCACCATTTCCCCATTTCCACAGTTACAAGTTATTTCCTTGTGCCAAGCTGTTATTGTCTATCTGCCCTGGTTACAAGCCACCATTTTTTCTATGCCATGGTTACAAGCTACCAACATTGTTCAAACACCATCACTACCTGTCGTAATCCAGACATCGTCAAACAGTGTACTGCCCGACTCAAGTCTGACAGTAGGTGCCACCTGGTGGCTGTGGGCAGCAACTCTCCCACCTACACCGTGCGTATAGTGTAAATTTATTTTTAATGGCGAATATCTCAGTTGTGCCAACATTTTGATTTGGAGCAATCTTTTTCTCATGAAAAGACACGTGTGAGTAAACTAACATTAAAATTCCGCTGGTCTTTCCCTGTTCTGTCTGCTGCATTGGTTCTGTGTTTAATAAATCGTGTAAACAAATGATTGAGTTTCCATCCCGGCTGAAATTAATTTCATGATACAGTTACTGTTTCTATCAGACAATACCACGTACGTGACTTCCCACAGCAACGTGGGTATTAAGTTGCAAAATTGTGAAATTTAGTTTTGTACCTTTTTGGATCCCACATTTATGATCTTTAAAATGATACCTCATTTGCTGAAATAACTTCAAAAGTTTTTGATTTGTTGCTAAAATTAGAGCAAACTTTAACGAGCAACATTTTGAGAAACGAGGTCATTTTGACATGCATTGTCTACTGTTTGTTAATCGATGGATTTATAAATGCAGGTATTTCATTAGTTTTGGACTGTTTGTTGAGGAAAATAAACTGGACAGTGAAAGATAATATTATAAAGTGTGCATTTCTGACAAAATCACAAAATTGACGGAACATGACCAAGATAGCTATTTTTAGCATTTGTGCAAAATAGGTCTGTGATACTTAACACCCGGTTCGCTGTGGGGGGACACACATATGAATTAATTCAGATCATCACTATAAAGTGTAAATTACTTTGATGTTTCAACCACCAACGGTAACCTTCATCGGGAACTGAATTGCAGGATTTTACTTTTTCTGCTGTTCACCAGATGGAGTGGAGGTACAATAATGTGATTGTAAACAAGACTGGATGCGAATCTGCTACTTGTAATACAAACCCAAGGATGCTGCTAATGTACCGTTATTAGTAAAGTTTGTGTCAAGTGACTAGTTACACCGTTTTCATCAAAATGTATTCTTTCAACATAATTACTTACGTGGTCATACGTGACCCGTCATTTCGAAATGAAAACATCTTGCTGTAGCTCATTATGAGATGAGCCAAAACATCACTACGCCGAATGTTTTTTGAAAATGTGTTTTAATCGCAAAACGTTAGTTGTGTAAATTATACAAATGATACCCAAACTGTTTATTTTGATGTTTTGTGTCACTTGTCAAATTTTGTTTTAATCGCTGGCAATTTTCTAAACTACAGCCGACAGTATGAAAACAAGAGCCAACAGTTACAATCACAGCTGACAGTGAAACCACAGCTAACTAAGCGATGATCATAGTCAACGAAGTGAAAACCACAGCTGACAGAATGAAAAACCACAGATAATAGTGTGAAAACCACATAAGGTCTGAGCAAGATGCTGAACTCCACCATAAGACATCAAGAGCCTACCTTTGGTTGCCAATGATGGCATGGACGATGTCGACATTGATGAGAATATATCAGCTTTCTTAGCCTGGCTCAGCGAGCTCAACTCAGCTTCAAGGGCGATATAAAAGATGGAACTGGAGACGGTGTCTGAATTATCAGGTGCGGCGATTGTCGACGGGATCTTGTTCAACTCCGACAAAGACACTGCAAGTTGGATTAGAAACAGGTGAGTTACATATGCTAGATTACAGGTGAGATACGTAGGCTACATTACAGGTGAGTTACGTATGCTAGATTACAGGCGAGTTATGTATGCTAGATTACAGGTGAGTTACTTATGCTAGATTACAGGCGAGTTACGAATGCTAGATTACAGCCGAGTTACTTATGCTAGATTACAGGCGAGTTACGAATGCTAGATTACAGGCGAGTTACGTATGCTAGATTACAGGCGAGTTACGTAAGCCAGATTACAGGCGAGCTACGTATGCTAGATTACAGGCGAGTTACATATGCTAGATTACAGGTGAGTTACGTATACTAGATTACAGGTGAGCTATGTATGCTAGATTACAGGTGAGTTACGTATGCTAGATTACAGGTGAATTACGTACGCTAGATAACAGGCGAGTTACGTATGATATATAACAGGCGAGGTGTGTATGTTAGATAACAGGTGGGTTACGTACGCTAGATAACAGGCGACTTACGTATGCTACATTACAGGCGAGCTACGTATGCTAGATTACAGGTGAGTTACATATGCTAGATAACAGGTGAGTTACGTATGCTAGATTACAGGCGAGTTACGTATGCCAGATTACAGGTGAGTTACGTATGATAGAATACAGGCGAGTTACATATGCCAGATTACAGGTGAGCTACGAATGCTAAATTACAGGAGAGTTACGTATGCTAAATTTCAGGCGAGTTACGTATGCTAGATTACAAGCGAGTTACGTATGCTAGATTACAAGCGAGTTACGTATGCTAGATTACAGGCGAGTTACGTATGCTAGATTACAGGTGAGTTACCTATGCTAGATTACAGGCAAATTACGTCTGCTAGATTACAGATAAGTTTTGTATGCTAGATTACAGGTGAGTTACGTCTGCTAGATTACAAGCAAGTTTCGTATGCTAGATTACAGATGAATTACGTATGCTAGATTACAGGCGAATTACGTATGCTAGATTACAGGTGAATTACGTATGCTAGATTACAGACAAGTTTTGTATGCTAGATTACAGGTGAGTTACGTCTGCTAGATTACAAGTGAGTTTCGTATGCTAGATTACAGGTGAATTACGTATGCTAGATTACAGGTGAATTACATATGCTAGATTACAGGTGAATTACGTCTGCTAGATTATAGACAAGTTTTGTATGCTAGATTACAGGCGAGTTACATCTGCTAGATTACAGGCGAGTTTCGTATGCTAGATTACAGACGAATTATGTATGCTAGATTACAGGCGAATTACGTATGCTAGATTACAGGCGAATTACGTATGCTAGATTACAGGCGAATTACGTATGCTAGATTACAGGCGAATTACGTATGCTAGATTACAGGCGAATTACGTATGCTAGATTACAGGCGAATTACGTATGCTAGATTACAGGCGAATTACGTATGCTAGATTACAGGCGAATTACGTATGCTAGATTACAGGCGAATTACGTATGCTAGATTACAGGCGAATTACGTATGCTAGATTACAGGCGAATTACGTATACTAGATTACAGGCGAATTACGTATGCTAGATTACAGGCGAATTACGTATGCTAGATTACAGGCGAATTACGTATGCTAGATTACAGACAAGTTTTGTATGCTAGATTACAGGCGAGTTACATCTGCTAGATTACAGGCGAGTTTCGTATGCTAGATTACAGACGAATTACGTATGCTAATTACGTTGAATGCTAGATTACAGGCGAATTACGTATGCAGGCGAATTACGTATGCTAGGTTACAGGCGAATTACGTATGCTAGATTACAGGCGAATTACGTATGCTAGATTACAGGCGAATTACGTAAGCTAGATTACAGGCGAATTACGTATGCTAGATTACAGGCGAATTACGTATGCTAGATTACAGGCGAATTACGTATGCTAGATTACAGGCGAATTACGTATGCTAGATTACAGGCTAATTACGTATGCTAGATTACAGGCGAATTACGTATGCTAGATTACAGGCGAATTATGTATGCTAGATTACAGGCGAATTACGTATGCTAGATTACAGGCGAATTACGTATGCTAGATTACAGGCGAATTACGTATGCTAGATTACAGGCGAATTACGTATGCTAGATTACAGGCGAATTACGTATGCTAGATTACAGGCGAATTACGTATGCTTACGTATGCTAGACAGGCGAATTACGTATGCTAGTTATTACAGCTAGTTACAGGCGAATTACGTATGCTAGATTACAGGCGAATTACGTATGCTACGTTACGTATGCTAGATTACAGGCGAATTACGTATGCTAGATTACAGGCGAATTACGTATGCTAGATTACAGGCGAATTACGTATGCTAGATTACAGGCGAATTACGTATGCTAGATTACAGGCGAATTACGTATGCTAGATTACAGGCGAATTACGTATGCTAGATTACAGGCGAATTACGTATGCTAGATTACAGGCGAATTACTAGTTACGTATGCTAGATTACAGGCGAATTACGTATGCTAGATTACAGGCGAATTACGTATGCTAGATTACAGGCGAATTACATATGCTAGATTACAGGTGAATTACATATGCTAGATTACAGGTGAATTACGTATGCTAGATTACAGGTGAATTACGTATGCTATATTACAGACGAATTACGTATGCTAGATTACAGGCCAATTACGTATGCTAGATTACAGGCGAATTATGTATGCTAGATTACAGGCGAATTACGTATGCTAGATTACAGGCGAATTACGTATGCTAGATTACAGGCGAATTACATATGCTAAATTACAGATGAATTACATATGCTAGATTACAGGTGAATTACGTATGCTAGATTACAGGTGAATTACGTATGCTAGATTACAGGTGAATTACGTATGCTAGATTACATGCACATATGGAACAACATATCAGGGGTATCAATTGTTACGAGTACAGTGACACCTTCTGGAGTAGTCCATGACTTATTTCTCTAGTAAAGCAAAGCATATGAAAAACGTGTAAGTAAATCTATCTAAATAACTAGAGTAATGTAACAGCATTACTGTAAAGAGGAACACAGTAGTGCATCGGTAAGAGCTTCGGACTCTCAACTGACTCGGACTGAGAGAACTCGGGTTCGAATCCTGTGCAGTGGTGTCGAACTTTGGGCAAGTCCATTTATTCGACATTGCCTTAGTTCACTCAGCTGTATGAATGAGTACCTGGCTATAGACAGCGGTGGATATTTGTGTACAAATAGCCTTTGCGCATTAATTGCAGCATGGCTGAATGCTTCCCAGAGAAGTTGAGATGATGTTCGACTGAACAGGTCTGCCAGGGAGTAAAATGTAAAGTGCTCTGAGCAGTCCTGAGGACTAGATACTGCGCTATATAAGAACTTACCTTTAGCTTTTTTACAGTTTAAAGACATTATTGTAAAGGCAACAATGTAACGACAACAATATACAGATGACAGAATAATATAAATAACAATGCCTGGAAAATAATGTCAAGAACATTGTGTGAATAAAGTAATGTAAATAACACAATGTAAGCCAACTTGTGTAAAGAAAATGGTGCATCAAAACTAATGTAGACATTTTTACATAATAATATTAAGGTAACTTCTTTTGCGCCTAAATCCTCACAAACCAATGTCATCTAAACAAAAGAGGTAGTCAACCTCAGAATCGATAAGGAGTATTAAAGTTGTCAACAGATGGATGGGTACGTCAGGGAGCTGAGGTGGATAAGCAAGTTTATAAAGGTAAGTTTTTAAAAGATGGCAGAACTATGTAATCTATACAACTAATCTAACACTAAGAGGGAGCTTATTCCAAAGAGTCGATGCAGCAACAGAGAAAGCCCTAGTTGTAATGTTCGTATTAATTCTTGGACCAAAAAGTAAATAAAACCTAGATGATCGAAGCTGAACAGGTTTCCTCACAGGAGTAAGCAATGAATATAGATATTATGGTTGCAAATAACAAAGTGCCTGATATGTAATAGTACAGATCTTTAAAAACATTGTTATAATAGAGCTGATGTCAGTGTACAAAGGAGCCCCACCGGTGTCCTCATCCTGTCGTTTGATGTCTCTGAACCACTCCGGCTCTGCCTCCTCTTCACTCGAGGTCGTCTGGATCTTGGGCTCCTCCAGGGGGCTCTCTGTCAGCACAGCCTGGACATAGGAAGAAACATTCAGTGTTAAGTGGGTGTATTGATATGAAACAAAAATGTCTGCTTAATCCCATACCTTAAAATAACTTCAAGTTGAAGGAAGAAACATGCAGTGTTAACGAGATGTATTGTTCTGGAACAAAACAGTTTAATTCATGCCTTAAAACAACACCAAGTTGAAGACAGCATGCAATAATATTAAAACAACACCAAGTTGAAGACAGCATGCAATAATATTAAAACAACACCAAGTTGAAGACAGCATGCAATAATATTAAAACAACACCAAGTTGAAGACAGCATGCAATAATATTAAAACAACATCAAGTTGAAGACAGCATGCAATAATATTATGACCTCTGTAAAATAAATTACTCATTGTGGGTCAAAATAGTTAATTCTCACTTAATGGTAATAACAATAACAATTACTTAATTTGAAAATAAATCGCACATGCAATCATGTGACAAACAGGGGAGAACAAATGAATCATTGTTATTTTCTTTTAATGGTTTATTTCTCAATTACTCTACTCACAATTACAACAATGCAACTGAAAATGCCAGTAGTGCTGCAGTACCTCTCCTGCCCGGTAGAGGGCGTACATGTCTCTGAAGATCTGGTCACTGGAAGTGATACATTCAAGCCACTTCGCATCCACCAGGGCCTGACCAATCACTGTCGCTTGAACCCTGAATTGCAGAAAGGTCAAGGATCACATAAAGATATGTCAGTTGTTCGATAACAAAGATGAAGACAGACTGTGAGCTCATCATCATCTGTGTCCTGTACTACATGACATTTATTATAAAAACAATCAGACGTCCAACGTTTACAATCCTCATGCAATTTAATTCCACTGATCACTGATTGTGATTGATAAAGCCATGTAGATACCTGGAAGTAGCCTTGTCTCTCGCCAGCAGCCAGTCGACTAGTTCGCTACCCACAAGGCAGTTGGGGTAGGTGCGGAGTCGATGGCGGTGACTCGCCATTGCAATGCCATCTATTGGGTGCTGAATAAGTAGCCATAATTCCCGCAGTTGGGCTGAATCCTGGAAACAAGTACAGAATATTAATAATTTATTGACCCTAATACAAGTGTCAGAACAGAGACATATTTATGGACGGACACCATAATTGGTACAACTGGTCGAGTTAATTATATAATTTACAACACCAGCAATCTGGCATTTCTTAATAAAAGAAATATTTAACATGTCAATATTACTCATGTTGAAATGGTCTAAATTACACTCAACTTTGTTATAACAAAATCAGTAAAACCAGATAAGGGGTCTTAATTAAAATTCTGAATTGTAAGCAACTGTGAAACTACTATAGAGAAGAAGGCATCAAGTGGAGACTGTATTCTCTCCTCACCTGCAGTAGGACCCTGCGTTCTTCCAGGAAGCTGTCTGTGGCTGTGTAGTCGAGTTGACGCGCTGAGTCAAATGGGTTTGATGAAGACGCTGAGAGATCTACAGTGTTTGAGAGACTGAAACACAGACAAATAACTAAATACAAACCTGGGCTGGGCAACAGCAAGGTGAAATGTACAACACAAGTACCGGGCATATACTTTGCTTGTTCTTCATACGAGTACACACATGTAGCACGAATGAATGCACACACACAGGCATGCACACATGCAGGCACACACACATGCTTGCATGCAAGCACGCATGCATGCATACACACACTGGTTACACATCAGGTTAAAAACACACATTGGCTACTATTAGATTGAATCAGCCATTAGGCCACAAACATTATTAGGCAACTGGCCACTATTCGATTAGAATGAAATAGTTATTAGGTTACACACAGATATTATACTAAAATACCTATCATTGGGCAACTTACAGCTGTTCTATTAGAACGTTGGACTAATGTAGGTGTAACTCTGTTTATAAAACTTTGACTTGTTTGGTTAACACCTAGGTCCCTACGATAAATACGAACCCCTCCTTTGAAAAAACCTGGCTACAATCCTGAATAGCTACTAGACTACCAACAGCTACCAGTCTACCAATAGCTACCAGGTTACTAACAGCAGCTACTCTACCCACCCCTGTCCGTACTCCTTGTCATCGGCTGTGCTCTGTCTACGCTGCAGAAGGCTGCTCTGGAGTTCCCACCACCCGAGGTCGCCAGAGGTTGTTGACCCCTGGCGGTCAGCGGTGTCCGGCGAAACGAGGAGGTGTTGGCGGATGTCCTCACTGAGGTCCCACAGACTGCCCGTAGCCTCGGGGTTCTGGGCATAGCTCAACACCACCTTACAGCAGTAGGTGCACACACGCAGGTAGCCTGCAAATAAAGGGATGACGGGAGTCAAAGGTCAAGTGTTCAGTGCTTGGATCAGCATTGATAAGCAAAATATCACTGCAGCAATCTTATCTTCTTCTTCTTCTACTGCAGCAATGGGTATTTTATGTTTGCTATTTAGCATCATGGAGATTATGTTAGGAAAACAGTGTTTAAAATGAGGGGGTAATACAAGAATGCATACATCCACTTATGAAGCCACCCTCCCACGTCTCCACTCACACATGCGTGTGCCCCCCTCCCACGCATATAGACACACACATGCACACACTTGCTCACCACATACAAACACAAACTTGGACACACACGTGCACAATCCTGTGCACACAAAACTCACACACTCACAAAAAACAAACACACACACACACCACACACAAACACGGACACAACACACAAACACTCATCCTAACAATCCTAACAAACAAACACATGCACACACCAGTTCGAATCTACCCAAAAGCACAACATCACTCTGCCTCACCAGTATATCCCATGATCCTCCCTGGTAGCACCTGGTTGCAGCAGCGACTACAGAAGATCTGGCCACAGATGCGACAGTGATGACGTCTACGGAACGTGTTGAAGCGATCGCCACACTCATAGCACTGACGACAGTTGCTGTCTGGCATCCAGTACTGCTTGAAGTCACTGTCCTTGTATGCTTGCGGTGTCTGGCAGCATATTTGTTATAACTAATTAAATAACGGCAACTAAAACTCAGCCATGCGTATACTGTGACATGTATGCACTGCCAAACTTATTTGTATACGTGATTGGCGAATGGCGGGGGTTATTAATTATTCACCCAATAAGCAGTCTTGTTACATGGTGGCTATGGATGGCAGGCAATCTCAACTTTTGTCTGCATGATAAAATGCTAGTGCATATAATATTCCATAATGGAAAGGCTTCAAGGAAATTGTTTATACTGTCAAACATTTGACAGCATTGCTAAAGACCACAGCTGTGCCTTGGATGGAACAGAGAACAAGGACTCTGGACAGCATTCATATTGTCACACACCAACGAGTTGTTTACATCAGCAGGTCATCACCAGTCATAATGATAACGTGATACACATGGCATCGGCGTTCAGATGCACATTTATCATGGTATAATGTGCCTGATCCTGGCAATACCGGCCTTAGCATTGAGCCTCAGGCACAGCCAAAACCAAGAAATGCTTTTGATGTGCTGAGGACAGCCAACTAAAGTATCAAGCCCCATGCTCAAAATATATCAGTGACGTCTCAGATTTTGTATTATTAGCAGACTGCAGAATGATACCATGATTAAAAATCTTCATTTAACTTTGCGTTATTGCTTCTTATGGTCACCAACTTAATTTCGTACACGATGTTCACAAATAAGAACTTAATTTTTGACTTTGTGGACTTTTTGTGAAGCGATCGACAGGCATCTCGGTATCAACATATTTTGTTTACAAAATCCAGGCCAGTAACTGTTTTTGGCAGTAACCTTTCAAATCTACTGGCCCCCTAATGTCAAGGCCTGTATATATTATTGTGATACCACATAGTGTTCGCGTTAATGCCATTTTTGAGCAATGTTACGCAGTTTTTTTAGACAGGACGCAGTTTTTCAAGTTTAGCCACGTCTCTTCGACGCACCTCTACAGCTGTTCTAAGTTGTTCTTGGTACTCAAACACAGACAACGGCCACGCGGACAACAAATTGAACAATGGCCTGAATGAGAATTATTTAAATCACATCTTACTTTGATGACTGGACACTGAGAACAGTCTAATCGATACCCTTGTGCCTTGCTTACCCCTTGTCTGTTGTTGACATTGTTTATAAGCTTTAGACAAGTACCATGGGCAGCATTTGTTGCCGCCAATACCCTATTATCATCCATCTTACATTTTTCAAGTCTCGCAGAACAAAGTGCAATCTATTAACATTTACACAAATAATGTCCATCCATACATCTACACGATATGCATCTTTTTGAAATCATGTATGTTTACTAAATATTACAATTGGGGCACATTAAAAAAAAAATATGTTTTATATATATTTGTTGAATATTTGTTCATAAACTTTGAAGAAAACGACATTGTTAAGTTGTAGTCTTACATGTAAAGATTATGTCAGTTGTGTGTGTGTGTGTGTGTGTGCGTGCGTGCGTGCGTGTATGTAATAAAATATGATGTAGCTGCTGCTTATCATGCTTTGCAGAGTGATACATATCAGGAGCTGAACAAATGTGCTAATGTTATGAACATTTATTTATATATTTATGTATCAAGGACACACATTAATTTAGTCCATTTAATAGTCCACATCTTTGGACCCCATTTTTATTTTTGTTACCCCATTTTTTCAGACCCACGGGGTCCCAGGACTCTATTTTTTAAAGCCTAACAAGAACACTGCTAAGTAAATTGTTATTTTTACTTTCACTTTCAGTTTTATGACACTGACCTGACTCCTGCGTTCAAGAATGTTGCTGACACGTTTGAGGACGCCAGAGAGTGTGCGAGGTGAGGTGACCACACTCGTTGCCACGGCACTGCCACTGCTGGTCACAGTCACTCGGTCATCTATCACATGAATAGGTCAAGACTGTCACACTAATTATATTACAGCATATGTGTATATATATTTCAAATCAAATATGGTATCATAAAAATATATGTAATAATAACAGTAAAAGGTTTAATGAGTTTAACTGTAAATAGCTGTAAAAATAATGTTACAATAAGTTCAAAATATTACATATGTTAAATATGTTAAACAAATTATAAATAATCTGCGCTCAGTAAAACGGAAAATGTAGCTCTGCCTCTATATACTATAACTAATATATAGCTACTCATACATTCACAAGATACTTGATCGAATATTGACTGTCAATTGTGTTGGTGATTATAACAAAAGTATGTAATTCTTTTATCAATATCAGACCATACTACACATGGGGTTTTACATAAATTACTGGTGCTCACATGCCAGGGAATTGAACATCAATGAAACTTATCTAAAATTATCTAAATCAATTGACGAGGGAGACTGACTGGTAGATTGCTGTCAGTTCACCTTTGTCTTCAACTGCTGCATCAGAGTTCTCCACATCGAGACTGTTTGGGGGGACTGGTGTAGGGCCAGTGTCAGTGACAGGGGGTGTGTCACTAGTCTCAACATTCTCCTTGGGTGATGGCAGCAATGTGTCTTCTGTAACAAGCAGTAGACATTGAATCTTAACTTGAAGAGTTATATTCAGGGGTCTTGACCATATCCCACATAAGCTCTAGACATATATATGTACAAAAACTTCCCAACATCTTGGGAGCAGTCATAATTTAACAACAAAAATCAAACTAGGACGATAGGACCAATATTCTCTTAACACAGTATCTCAACGTGGCAGTATTTATATTTTCTTCTTCTTTCTATTTTTTCCAGGGAAGACCTGTGCTTTTTCCATATCACATCAATGACACATTACAAACAAAATTACACATCTCAATAAAATTCACCTCATTACGCTTACCTGTATTGCGTTTGAAGAACCTGTTAAAGAATCCACCGGAAGGTTTTGAGTCTGAGCTGAGAGGGGGAAACTCAGTGAGTTCAGTAGCACTGTGCAGACGTTTCTCTCCTGCCATGTTTTTTTGTGGATGCTGGAGTTAAATACTTCACATGTTCGGATGGATATGTTCAGCACTCAAAACCTTCTGCCTGGAGTATGCATGGTAATTCCTGAAGAGAAAATATTTATATACAAGATTAGTTGTATTTAGTCATGTTAATCGAGTTTATTCACATTCAATCAGAATATATTTAATTTATAATATCAGCCAGACTAATTTTCATTACTTGCAAAAAAACTTAACCAAATGTTCTCACTTAATTATATCACTCATGGCAAAGTCTGAAGAAATGTTTGTAAAAACATATAATATTAATTTAATATATCTAAATGTCAGTCATATTTTTTTTTTTTTTACTTTATGCAAAGATATTGTTAGAAAAGTTGGTTATAGGGTATGTACAATTAAATAAATGCTTTGAGAAAAGATGCCATCTGCGGAAATCAGGTGCCTTGTATTATTCAATGAACACCCAAATTACTGTTTATCTATCTAGATATATACATGACACTCATGCCCAATCTTGCATATCACCTCTGATATTGACACAACAAATGGTGAGGTTTCAACCCAACCAAATTTTGTTCCATGCTGTCAACTGACTTCTTGATTATATTATTATTGTCTATTAACATTAACTTAATGGTATAGTGTACAATCATATAATTTACAATTTGTTTAACTTTAAGGCTTAATTAAGGCAATTAAGCCTTATAATTTTGTTTTATTTTACAAAATAGAATATGGTTTCTTTTTGAATTAGTTTCTTGAGCCACCTATGGTAGGAAGAAATAGTACAATTTCTGGTATATTCTGGTATATTCACTGGGGAAATGAAAACGGTCACTCCTATGGCCCGAATTGTATTTAAATTTCTCTGCCCTGCTCCTGTTTGACCGAGTTTTGTGTATAATAAACCACCTAGTACCGTTTTTGCTGCTACAAAGCACAAACGAATGACCTAGACAGTAAAACAAAACCTCGACAGTGCTTTGACAAGTGGTGCAAAAAACACTGCTATTGCAAAACGGATCTAAACTAAAGTTTGCCACACTCCCATCATCGCCATCTGACACTGCATCACTGACAGTGACAGTCACACTGGGCTGGCAGTGCCAGTGCCGTGGCATCACGCGACAGTTTTTTGTCAACCAATTAATAATAATCCATGTTTCAACCGTAGGTATTGACTAACACAGGAGAGTGTTGAATGCTACTTACCATTAACAATGGTCATTGCGTATATACCGACTGAAATAGTGTGGATTTCAGGTCAATTGGTCGTTTGTTTATTAAACACACCCACTTCCCCAGTTTTCGCTCACCGCTGTCCATCGAGCAACTGTGGTGCCACTTACTGATCATTACTTTTAAAGGTTAAAATGTGTTCGCTAGATGGCGACATTGTTATACCACCTCCCCGTCTCTTGCATGCCGTCTTCAATATACTAGCTCCTTCTTTCTTCTTCTATCTTACACCATGTTGGTTGTTTTATGTAGGTGCGGTTTGCATCATTGGTTGGTTAGAGATAATGAGTCCACGACAGGTTACACATTTATGGGATATTTTACTTCTGGCATAAACACCAGAGATAACTGAGTTTTCATAGTGTATATATATAATAAGCATGTTCGCATTTCAAACTAAGAAAGTTTCGCTTATATGCCATATAGAACATCGAAATGAAAGAAGACATTTTAAATGAGGGGCGTCACCCACCTCGACCAACCGTACTGTCTAGCTTGCCCAAAAGACATCGGCAACGTGCAGTGAACGAAATTGAACAAACTTCGCAACGGCAGTAATTAATTAAGTGGATTCGAAGCCGACTTTTCTGAATTGTGAGACCAATATTTCCATCATCTTGCATAGGCGGATCCAGGGGGCCTGTGGGCACATATCCTCACAGACCATTGGAATTTGGCTTGCCCGTAGACCATTTGAAAGGGCCCACGCGACAGTGCCCCTAGACCGTTTGAAATATGACCCTTTGCAACAATTAATAAGCTGAAGTTACGGGCCGCGCAGCAACGAAACAATTTTGAACATCACCCCCCGTCTTCCGATGTCACAAGTCGGGCCTAGACAGCGGAGAAGCTGAAGTTATGGTGCAGCAGCGAAAAATGTTCTACACCATTTGTTTCGGCCGCCAGTGAAGCGCACGCTCTATCTTGCTCTCTCTCTCTCTCTCTCTCTCTCTCTCTCTCTCTCTCTCTCTCTCTCTCTCTCTCTCTCTCTCTGTCTGTCTGCCTGTCTGTCTGTCTCTCTCTCTCCATCTCACCCTCGCTACCTCTCTCCCTCTCTCCCTCTCTCCCTCTCTCCCTCTCCCCCTCTATCCTTCTCTCCCTCTCTCACTCTCTCACTCTCTCCTTACCTCCCTACCTCCCTCCCCTCTCCCTCTGTCCATCATTCTCGCCCTCTCCCCTCACTGTCCCTCCACCCCCGGCTTAACTAACACGGTTAAAAACGGTCATTTCTAGTTCTACTGTGAGGGGGCGATCGCAAAGGTATTGATCTGTTGGTGGATGAGAATGGCTTTCACAAACTGCTGAGTAGGCCGACATTTTACATGTGGTTATAGTATCCTAGATTCTTGCTTGTCTCACTGTCTTGCAACCAGAAAAGGTCATTCTAGTAGTGTGGGGGAGGCATAGATGCAGCCGCAAAGCTAAATAAATCACCAATAAGTTTAATCTGTTAGCACTTTTAGCTACACCAAAAATAAGACATCGTCCTTGAGTCTATGTGGTATGACTTGAACAATACGTACCGGATGTTTTGGCAAGACAACTTTATTGTGTCTGAGAAGCTGGTGTTAATTATTGTTAATTAAACACAATTAAATAAAAGTTAGTTTTTATTCGTGCTGTGTATGTTACATAAAGGACACGGATTTTGACGATACAAAGCTGACCGTAAAACACCATAATCCATATCATAATTTTCTGAGATGTGATTTAAACGTTCGTACTTTCCAGAATTCCCGTTACGTCTTGAATCTATTAAATTTCACAGTTGTAATGTAATATAGTGAAAGTAAAGATGATATCATTGCTGGAATGTTGTTTGTTTATCTGTTGTTGCAATAATTATTCACTCATCTAATCTCGTGTTCGAGTGGTCATTTGGGGTGGTTTGCTGAATGTTTTATACGCTCTATTCTGGGGTCAATCGAATAGACGCATGGCAAACAACGTCACGGAAGGAATGGTATTTCGACCACAAGAAGAAAACATTTTCGCCTTTAGCAAGCCGATCACACGAGTCATAAAGTGTGACGTGTAGACCTTGTGGATTGGCTCACACCTAAGTGCATATAAGGTTTGCTTTAAATGTTTAATCATGCTTGCTTTGGATCGTCCGTGGTCTGAGCCAGTGTGTCATCTTAGAAGAGGAAGTGAGTCAGCAAGGACTTAACCCAAGTCGGAAATACAGTGCACATTACGTGCGTGTGTCGTTTACATAGACACACGCACGCACTGGGTGTTAAGTATTGCATTTATAGTGTTCTAACTATGGCGAGAACACGTAAGCTACAATGGCCTCACCAAAACAATCATGCGAGGCACAAGTTTGACGACGAAAGAGAAAGACAAAACAAGGATGTTGTAGACAACATCATGGAAAGGAAAGGGTTATGCTTAGAGAGAGTACGGAGATGACAATTAACAAATACAAATGGAGAAATAACGCGGGTCAAAATATGAAGAATTGCCCCAACAGCACCCTCTGACAAAGGCTGATGTGAAGGCAGTGGTGAATCTGTGATATTGGAAGAGGCGCGAAGGGGGCTAATCAGCCCGGCTTATACCCACCCGCTTTTACTGCGTTCCAATGGGCCCGTATTTTATTTAGCTTAAATAAAGAAATACGACTTTGAGACCATACGCAACCCATTTTACCAGTGGGGCTGCCTTTCAACTTTTGAGTTCAAATCTGTTTTTTTATACATAATAAAAAACTAGCCAGGCCCCGAAGAGAAGAAAATCAATGTTCGAAGATGACTGATGGTGAGGGTAAACGTTTCGCGTTCACACAGTTGTTTATACGTATAATTAATTATGTTTAACATGTTTTAGGGCAGTATCTTTATTATATTATTCACAAAGAGCCGATTGTGATGTAATTTAATAGAATATGTTAGTTACAGTATCAACAATTTAAAAACATACTAATATGTATAAGACTTTCTGTGTGAATGTTTGGCTGCAGTCTGATGAAGAACGTATAATGTGTCTACAGATCATAATCTTTTGTGGTGCCTAAAGAGCAATGTTCTCGTTTGTATCTTCGTCCAAAGCGAATATCCGAGGTGCTAATCAGCGAGTAATAAGGCGAGACCTTCATTAAAATCCGTATGGTGGGATGCAAGATCTCCCTCCCCGTGTACGCGGGAGTCCTTCGGTTACTTCATCCCCGGCGATATAATATCCTTCCTCCTATTGTTTAACCTCACGTTCTTCCAAACCACGAGCGTTCTTGTCCAGATGCCGTATGGAGCTTACCGCGTGCGGGCGCAGGAGTAAGTCTAGTTCAGTTGTGTATTATTTGGCCCAGACGTTCAGCCGCACACAGAAGTAGCTTCAGTCGGACTAGGGTGCTGCGCTAGGTGGCGCTGTGTAGCCACACCTGTCAGACTCACGATCCGTGACGAGGCTTAGTCACTAGGCCGTGTCGGAGCTGCCAATCGATCTCAGCAACAATCTAACGCGTCGCGCGAGGTAGGTGCATTTCCCCTCTCTTACGTTGGCATCCGTCGATCCAGCTTAAATGCGTTGTTTCCTATCGTGGTCAAGAAGCATCGCAGACCGCAACGTCTAACTTCGTGACGGTAGAAACCGTTGCGACAATACAGTTATTCACCGAGTTGTCGTCGTGCATATGGAATTTAAGTAATTGGTGGTGTTATTGATTTTGCATATTGTCTCCTTGGAAACAGTCACGCGTAAATTGTAAGCAAACTGAGGTTGAAGGAAGAAATCAGTGTTCTAAGCTATATAACTGTGCAAAACGGCTGGAGATGCACAATTACTCTTTACCTCTCAAGAAACGGTTTTGTTTTTTCTCTGTATAATTTCGACCGAATCTAGCGGCTTTCTTCAGACGACTGAATTTACGGTCGTGTCACATGAACTATGTCATGTGACACAAGCTGCAGCATGACTGGCGGGAGCTTCTGGCCGACGTCTCTGTTCAGTGAAGGCTTCCCCTGTAGATGTTAATCGCCTCCTTGATCTTTCTCCTGTGCCAGTTCTCCTCGAGGTATAAGATTCTTACATCTTTCGTCGACCACTGGTGGCCTGTGTTCAACTTGTGTTCGCTTATCGCTGATAGGGGTTGGCGACACGATAGATGTTCTTTAAATCGTGTGCCCAGTGCCCTCGTTGTTTCACCTATGAACCGCGAGATGCGGTCGAAATTATACAGAGAAAAAACAAAAACAGTTTCTTGAGAGGTAAATATACCCAACATGAATAACCAAGAAACCGGATCATCACAACATTCAAGAATAATTTATATAGATCGTTTATATAAAAACCCGGCTGATTGTATGACCTCTCAATGTTAATAAACATTCGGTTTGATCTTAAATGCGCAGTTATCTTAACGGTAATTAAATCTTTCGAACAGTGGAGATCTTCTTAATGCGAATGTGGTATTATAATCCTGATGTAGCGCAAAACTCCTCCGAGTCACACATAGAGAATGCGTTTACGGGGCCCAATAGGCTTACATTTCTTTTGAAATGTTAGCAGTGTATATATATGCATAAGTAGTGTACAGAACAAGCCGTCAATTCATTCGTGATTTAGGAAATATCATTACGGCGGATTTATGTTGACTATATTAATCTTGGTGCACACACGCGCGCGCGCGCATGTTCGCACGCACACAGTACGAATCACTAATGAGAATAGTAAGTTAATATTAAAGTAGTGTTCGCCTGCCAAATGGAACCTTATTCCATGAACGCAACACTGGAAAGTAGTTCAGAACAGCAGGCGAATTTAAAACATCTTCATAGTTGAAGTCCAGTAATGTTGTATGTGTTACCGGGTATGGACGTACATAAGACACGACACGTACAGAGACGATACGTTAATAACGGACAAACCAACAAATAATCACATTTAAAGGTGAATACAACGTTTTTCATACGACTGTTTATTAGTATATCAATCAATTACCCGTTACTATTTCAGAGTGGTAATGTAGATTCGCTGTAGCAAGCAAAATATAAAACAACATATTAGATAACATTGCTAATTTAGATATTCATCTGTGCACGTATACCTTGATATTGAACACCTTCGAGAATGTTGACATTTAATTATACTGAATCCCAAACTAGCTGCGTATCAGTAAAGCAATGAAAATAATTGTTGATCCCGTTATGATGACGTAAAAAACATTGACCCAAGCGAGAATGAGCGCTAAGTTATTGGAGATCGAGTGTCTCCATATTGTATCTATCTAGTGTCGAACTGGCAGAGTACGCCAGACTGGAAAAGCATCTGTAACACTTTTTTTAAGAACTACAATGAAACGACAATCGAAACCAGACTTGTATATCACCTAATGTTTTCTATTTGCACACAACGTGTGCATTAGTGTCTCGTCTCCGGTCTAGTGCTCTTGGTACATAATACATGTTCCATGACGGCAATGGGTTTTATGCACGGCGCTGTTTCTAATAAACAGCTGCGCTGTAAAATGACATCGCATCGATTCAGTCGTCACAACAGAAGGTTATGGTAATGTTGGTGCGTCGCAGACAATGACAGAGCGATGTCACTACTAGATTGAACATGTGTATTGTATTGTCTAGCAACACAGACATACGAGGACAGGACAGGACAGGACAGGACAGGACAGGACAGGACAGGACAGGACAGGACAGGACAGGACAGGACAGGACAGGACAGGACAGGACAGGACAGGAGGAGTAGATTCTGAGTAGTTCACAGCGTCTTTGTGTGTGTGTGTGCGTGTGCGTGTGCGTGTGCGTGTGTGTGTGAGCATGCGTGCGTGCGTGCGTGCGTATATACATATATATTGGAGTTCGATCAGTCTAATATCCATCATAACGCAAATAAATTCATGCAGACTACGTATACTCCGCCTAGTTCGATTTAACTAATACATGTTCAATAAAATAATAATAATTGTACTTATTAATAATATACCAGCTTACACCGACCCATAGAAGCACAAACCGAGGGCGTTATGTATCACCATTACGGTGGCGCCATTTGCAAATCACCACTCAGTTCTTTCAGGTAGGAGAAATACCCTCTAGCAAAACAGAACATTAAAAAAAACAAGCAAATAGAAACCTTTAAATATATAATGTTGTGTTTTCTGGAATGCATCGCCTATTGGTAGATCACATGTCAATTGCCAAAGGAAGCGAGCGAACATAAAAAATGCGAGTGGACCTCAGTGTCTCGCAGGAGAAGCACTTACAATACAGTTGCACCTCTCTTTATGACCATCTCAGTAGTACAGCCACCTCGCAATTAAGGTCGCCATAGCACAGTTTAGTTTCATATAGAGTAACGTATAGGAAATTAGTCCCACCAATACGGTCACGCCTCTATTCGGGTCACGTCCAGTCCCAAGGGTGACCTTAACGGTGTGGTTTCACTGCACTATATGGATTATTACTGTTTAATTCGTAATGTTTCTCCAATTCCCACCAACTTCACGTTAGCGAATGTTAAGGCTTATGTATCCCAATTACAATTTGGCTCAAGTACGTCACTGTGTATAGAAAACTTTACCTGTTGCAAAAAATGCAACAAGACACTCTCGCTGACTGGAAGTAGGACTTATTTTCTTGGTATGACGAGACACACTGAAATGACGAATATTTGTACAATAGGAGTTGGGTTTCTTCAGTGCTCTTTCTGTTCCTGTACTGTATCAAGAATGTCGCTTTGTTATCTCAACGCAAACACCCGAGTATTGGGTACCTCCTTGCAATGTCGCGTTGGAGTATTACTGTCTTTGTGTAAGTAAGTTTGAAATAATGTATATTCGCTACTGTGTCGTTTTTCACCACGAGACATGTGTACACTATGCAACATGCCTTGTGCATACATATCTGTGTACACAGCGGCAATCTTAGTCGTACTTTCCTCGCTAATGTCAATATACGCATAGGTTGGCCATTTACCGATCCACGCAATAGTTGTCTTGTTCACACTGACGGAGAAAAGACACACGTACCACTTAAGAACGTGAGAGGGTCAACCAACATTCGAAATATGGTTCGATTCAAACGATGACAGACACAACATTTCTGGCAGTGTTTACCAAGAGAAACAGTAAGAAACTGACATATCCGATAGTTCCAATTCCACCAGTTGCTCTTGATCAAATGTTTATAGAAACCGTAATACAAATGAATAGAAGACTTACGCTGGTCTTTATTTATTAATGTTGTTCACATCATTAATTAATCTTGGTTTCCCGTTGCTCTGTATCGTTGTATTCTCCCCGTTATGTTATAAGATTAGTTAAGACTACACATCTAAATCCAACCTCTTGATATACATATAATATAATGTCTTTCCCGTTATTACTGGGCTTCGTGCAGGTAATGCAACGGAAGAATATATCAAAACGTTGTATTCGCATCACACGCAATAATTCCTGTTGGTTTGGTTGCTAAGCTCATCTATCGACCGGCATGGCTTTTGTCTTGTGCCACTTGTTTGACACGATTGAACTAGATTACTTCCCAGATAATAAATCCCAGGCGGCAAGTGCACAATGAAGATTGTGGTATATCGATTTCAAAATGTTTTCTATATGCAAACCAATCCAAATCCAATATTTACGTCGAACCTTTTTGCGCGTATGACAATAATTCGGGTAGGCCTACAGATGTTTTAAATACGCACGTTGTGTACGCGCAAAACGCCATTTACCAGTTTTAAGATATTTAATGATTATGAAAATATTGATCAATGTATGCTCTTATCACTTAAGAAAGATGGACAAGTTTGAGGACACATGCCATCTGGGATTTCTGCTAT
Source organism: Paraescarpia echinospica (assembly GCA_020002185.1). NCBI lineage: Eukaryota > Metazoa > Annelida > Polychaeta > Sabellida > Siboglinidae > Paraescarpia > Paraescarpia echinospica. Next base: position 26,675,247 of record CM034536.1, on the reverse strand, counting down.
GGATAGCTATAGATCTATTGTTCAATCGTGTTAAACTTGTTCTAAATCTTGTTAAATCTGGCTAAATCTAGTCACATGCGTTTAAATATTGTTATATCGTGTTAAATCCTTCTCTGTCTGATGGCCTTGGGCTGTCTTGTGTAGTGTATCAACAGTTCGGCGTCCACGTCCGTCTCATTCCGGTTAGTACTGACGAGGTTGGCGTAAATTATTAATTTCATTCAACGGTTTAATGACGCTAACTAATTTCCCGCAGGGCGTTTGGCGCGCAACCAGTGCGGGATGCCAGCCCCTGCACGCATAGACACTGATCAAACGCTCCGACTAAACCCAGCCTTACATATTTCCTACGATCGGTGTTCGTTAACAGAGTATCATTCATTTTAGTTGATTATTGTGTTTATATATTCAAAATATCATATGCTTCGGTGGGTGGGTCGTAATACGTTTGTGTAATTTTGTAAGAAAAATAAAAAGAATACGCAGGACAATAAACTACAACTTACATGAGTATAAATGTAACAACGCCGATTTATTACAAAGAAAGAAACACATACTCGTAATGAACGTAATTTATGTAGAACTTAATAGTAGCAATATAAGTTTAAATAATTGAACTGTATGACACGATACTATGAGGTAAAATACGCATAAACAAAGATTTGGTCAATGAAGTTACGTAAGAAATAATAATAATATAATCAAATCAAATAAAATTTTATTTTGCAACCACTACAAACAGCAACATAAGCGAATACACAAAACAATCGTTTAAAAAATTAATGTTGTGTTGCATAGAGTCACATGGCATGTAAGATGCCGTTTTCCTGTCACCCCACAAACATAAATTTAAACTACGACACACATATACACGTGAACGATAACTATATTACAACAATGACCGTGTAACTGAAGGTATGATGGTATGAATAATAACAAAAAACATATTATAGAAAATAATTGTATGATATTTATCCGGATCCAACGTAGATATACAACATGTCTAACTGCACTCCACACATCTGGGATTTAAGCAATGTACATAGTTGAGATAGCTGTCTATAAATTATATTGTTTGCGTAATAAAACTTTTAATTTTGGCCTAGATTTAATGTGTTGTATCTTATAATCAAGACGATTCCATATTTTTATGAAATTATGTTTAGGTAACCTACATGAAAAATGTGTTCTGGGTTTCTCTGTATGTAAGAGTATATATTGTAGAATGTCTATGTAAAAGCACAACGAACTAATTATACGTATACTGTGCGTAGTATAACATTAAATGCAAATTGATTGAAATATATTGCTAACTTGTGAATTAACTTGACAACACATCGATTCAATCGCCACAATAATAGCTTGCGTTATTGTATGACGATGTCAGAGCGAAGACATAGCTGCTAGATTGGCCCCACATTGTCTAGCAACGCTCAGACAGTCGGCTATCAACGTAGCAACACTGAAGTGATAGATTCTGAACAATTCGTAACTGATTTTGTAGAAAGAGAGAGAAAGAGAGAGAGAGAGAGAGAGAGAGAGAGAGAGAGAGAGAGAGAGAGAGAGAGAGAGAGAGAGAGAGAGAGAGTATGAGTGAGTGAGTGAATGAGTGAGTGAGTGAGTAAGTGAGTGAGTGAGTGAGTGAGTGTGCGTGCGTGCGTGTAGGCGCGCTCGTGCGTGTAGGCGCGCTCGCGCGTGCATGCGTGCGTGTGTGTTTGTGTGTGACTATGTGTGTGACTCTGTGCGTGCGTGTAGGCGCGCTCGCGCGTGCGTGCGCGTGTGTGTGTGACTATGTGTGTGACTCTGTGCGTGCGTGTAGGCGCGCTCGTGCGTGTGTGTGTGCCTGTGTGTGCCTGTGCGTGTGCCTGTGTGTGTGTGTGTGTGTGTGTGTGTGTGTGTGTGTGTGTGTGTGTGTGTGTGTGTGTGTGTGTGTGTGTGTGTGTGTGTGTGTGTGTGTGTGTGTGTGTGTGTGTGTGTGTGTGTGTGTGTGTGTGTGTGCGGCTTTGTTGGGAACTGTAGGTTTCTGTGTGATCACGTATTAGGGCATGCTGCAGAACTGTTTATGCTCTCAACTCATATGGTATATTTATATGAGCATGGTAACTCTGGCGATCTATGTAACTCTGGCGATCTATGTTGTATCCATGATGTTGTATAATACAGCCGCATTGTTGTCCAGCCGTGTTGTTCTTAATTGCCGATGTTTTCTATGATTCACCAACTTCGTATCAGTCAAACACGATATATGTATCTGCCACTGTCGTTCAATGAGGAGATGTGTCCGATCAAGGCAACTGGATATCCACACTGGCTTGTCTAGTGATCTTGGATCAGTCAATCTGGCAACAATGCCATCGCGTTTGCAAATGGAGTCGGTTTGAATATCATACTTTGGATTTCCCTCAGGCACATATCTCTCCTTTGGCAAATCCTCAACGATCGACATCAAATCAAATTACACTTTGACGAGCTTTGCAGCAGAATGCCGTCTGCTACAAACAGTCTTCGTGATATGAACGAAAAAGCGTAGGTGCCACCAGTTTCCTTAAGAACAATATTGCGAGCTTTGGAAACCACAAGGATGCAGAAAATCAATACAAAACAAGGGCTTCATGGTGTTATTTTCTCTGCAAAACGCACACATTTCTTCTCTCCAACCCGTGGCCTCTTGTTGATACCTCCTTGGAATTTCTTTCGACAAAACAGCTTCGGTATCCGTTGGTCACATTCATCTGCAAACGGATTAGCGAATTCGATAAGGGTGTATTTGAGATCCATAATATTCTTCTTCTGTTGATTGACCTTTGCTTCAGTAAATATTTAATGCGTGCATAATGTATACGGATTTGATGTGATGCCAGTAGTGTTCGGGCTAATGCCATCATACATTTCATACATACATACATGGTGGTATTTTACTGAAAAACAACTTCTGTAACAATCTATCGATGAAATGATGTGATGATTTACAATATGGATCCCCCGTGCAGTTTTCTTCAGAATGTTGTTGAACGGACGTATACCATTTAGTATATGAGGGTTTCCATATTTTTAGTGACTTTTAACTGGACTGTATGACAAAAACAAACCATGTTGTTTTCGGGTGCCTTTGGGTTTTTCTAGGTGTTTTACATATAAGGATCATTATGTGTTACCCAGCAGAGCTGATTTGGAAGTTAGTTACATTAATCAGGGCATTTCAAAATAAGCTTCCGTCTTGGAGGTGACATGACGTCATGGAGGTGACATATTGTCATGGTAAATACTGGCAGACAGGCTCGAAACCAAACAATGATACAAACCCGCTCCTATCTGGCATGCACACTTCGCATTTTTCTTTATTAAGTAGGTATGCACACTCTGCATTAGTGCTTACAAAAACAAATAATTTACATTAGTAATACTGATCGTTAGCGACACATCAAACGTGTATCATTGAATTCAGTTGTAGAAGCCAGTCAAACAAAACAAGAGTTCCTTGCAGCCCTCATCAACTTCCAGTATCTGACAGATACACAAGGTAACATGAGAATGTCATGTTCACACAGCAACATATCTGATTTGATCCAAGAACCGCCCATACATTGTGAAAGTATACTGAAAGGAATATCTTCAAAGTAAATGACATGTTGCCCTTTGAATAATAGTATTCACACAATACATCAACAATATTCGTAAGTTATAATAACATTATTTAAATAAAAACAATATAATTAATATTCTACATTAACCTATCGCACTAATTAATGACTGTTAAATATGAAGTTAATAATACTGAGACATGCATGTGTAGCATACAATAATTAAATGCATGTACATGTTTACATTTATAAGCTAGCACAGGATACCAGGTGTCTCTCTATTTCAGATGAGTCTGTATTGTAGATAAAACAAGTTTTTCTTTGCACATCATGGAAGCTCTACCTCCACAAACGCATCTGGCTGAAAGTTTTGTTCCATCTCCAGTGCTGTTCCATTATGTGCTTCCATCTCCATTGCTGTCACAGTCTTTGCTTCCATCTCCATTGCTGTCACAGTCTTTGCTTCCATCTCCATTGTTGTCCCATTATCTGCTTCCATCTCCATTGCTGTCCCATTCTCTGCTTCCATCTCCAGTGCTGTTCCATTCTGTGCTTCCATCTCCAGTGCTGTCCCATTCTTTGCTTCCATCTCCATTGCTGTCACAGTCTTTGCTTCCATCTCCATTGTTGTCCCTTTCTCTGCTTCCATCTCCATTGCTGTCCCATTCTCTGCTTCCATCTCCAGTGCTGTTCCATTCTGGGCTTCCATTTTCGTTGCTGTTCCATTCTCTGCTTCCATCTCCATTGTTGTTCCATTCTCTGCTTCCATCTCCAGTGCTGTCCCATTCTTTGCTTCCATCTCCAGTGATGGGAAGTACAAAACCATTGCCTGTAGACAGTAACATGGCACTGGGGCGCTGCAGAAACAGATGTTTCGAACAATGAGCACTGATGGTGACACGGTGTGTAACTGGTGCAGTTCATAATTCCTGATTGCTTTCACGCCAGAAAACCTCTGAAGGTGGCGATCTTTCTTGACAATGTCAGCTTCAGTTATAACAAACAATTTTATCTTTGTCTGACGAGAAACCAGAATGACTGGGAATCTGTAATGACTTTGTCGGTGTTGATTGCTGCGTCTGATGCACACTTCATGACACCACCTATTGCGTCAGCTGCCCCTTGACTTGTTGGGGTTGACTTGCCCATTTGTTGTGATTTTAGGTGCTATAATCTTTTTCTGTATTTTTCTGCTCTACGGTTTGATTTCTCCATTTTTTGGGTCCAATTTCTTCATTGTCTTGTACAACTTGCTTCTGTTCCGACGCACATGTTGACAACCACATTGCTTCTGTAGTGATTCCTTCTGGCGTGTTTGCTGCATCCTGTTTGTGCATCTGCATTAGCACTACTATCATCTTGTTCGGGTGATGTTGTTGGGGTGTTTTGCTGAAGTAAACGGAGTTGTTGATGGTGAGCCTTTTTCTTTGTTTGAGAACGCTCAGCTGACTCTCGCCATCTTTGTTTCTGCTGTCTCACATCCCTGTTGCTTACCTCAATTTTTTATGTTTATGATGCCAACGGTGTCTATCTTTTTCTTTAAAATCTTCATGTAACTCAATGTTTGACTTAATCCTGTCCGTATACTCCTTGCGCCCCAGATTTCTGTTTACCAGTTTTTTCCTCTGGTGTGATCCATTATTTTCTCTCTAGAATACATGCAAAACGTTAAATACATACGTGGTCCTTGCAGGTCAATATATTTGATTGGTGATAATGTTTTATGAATTGGCATTAGTACGCTTGTGGATATAAGAAAACAACCTACACTCAGCTGGTGTCATGGAGTTCCCCTCCATGACAACCACTTCCAATAAAATGGCCATGAAACTGAATGTCATTGGGCACGCAATATATGTTATGATGTTTCTGCATGTAAGAACATATTTAAAGGTACATATACCCCAATCACTAACAAGAAATTAAAGTAATTGTTCTATTCATTAACTCCGTGACACAACAGTCACTCCATGACAAGTTCATTTGTCATGGAGTGACACATTCAAGTATTCCACTTAAAAAAATGCAGCTGAATGTGTCTGTTACCAGCCATGTCACAGAACAGTCAAGTGTTTTAATTAAGCTTTTTAGAATTGGTAGTGTCATGCAGATAAGTTTACTGGGAATTGGAGAGTGGATGACACTGAGGTGACAATGAATTAACACATGCATTGGTATTCTAGCACATTATATCGGATAGATCAAACAGTTTTTATTGCACACAATCTTACTATGATTCACTGTTAGCACTATGTGGTTGGGAAAAGGGAGCACCATCAGCCTGCTTCAATAACACTTAGAAACCCGTTGCAACGGTCAAATGTAGTATAGTGTCATGGAGTGACACAAGTCACTGGGACAATGTCATTTATAGCTGTAACAATTAAAAGACAGATATATGTGTTTCACTAGTTGTTTTTTATTAAAGTAAATACATTGATTACTCAAACAGGACACATTTGAATCAATTCTTAATCTTGAAATTATCTAAATAAACGTTGACAAAGTTGAGAACTTGTACTGGGACATAGTAACTTTGCGTCATAGAGTGACATTTTACATTTCAGTCTACATCTATTGATATACCAGAAGTGATAAATGTTTAATATGATATATTCATAACCTTTAAGGAGGACTATGTCCAAAATATTACTTGTAAATAAAAAATTTCAATGAACAGGACCTCTTGCAATGTGTGGACACAAAAGTCACTAAAAATATGGAAACCCTCATATCCTATTGCAAATTTGGCCCCAATCAATATATAATTTAAATTTATGACTGAATAAAAGATACGCCGAGTAGCGTTATATTTAATATATGACGATACGTGTGTATGTGCGTGAAACATAGCAAACTATACGGACAGATCGACAATTGTCGACATATTTAATTAATGTGTACAGCTAAAATGTAAAACATTACCTGCAGAACGAAAGTTGACGAATGGCGGCCAGCGTAGAAAACCAAATTGGTTTCAGTCAACGTACAAGAAGGACTTAAAATATTAATTCAAAGAATGTTATGCAAGTGCGTACGTTCGTTCGTTCGTGCGGGCGTGCGTGTGTGTACTTCAGATCTGAGCGTCATTCGTTCGTATTGACTAAGGACAAAGACTAAAGACTTAACTCGCACTTGCATGTTGATGCCATGCACTTAGCTTCGACGAAACAATATTTTCAACAGCTCAGAATATTTAATTCCAGAAAAGGCAGTTGCGCAACCTTGTGCACACCCTGTTAAGCTTCAACTCGAGTCGGTGCGTAATTCTTCGCAAACTCAATAATCCACCCGAGGGCCTCCGACGGGATTAGAAATGACACCCTGGATCAGCAATGTCGGCAATAAAACCTATTTGTGCATGCCTGGACGGCGTCGAACTGTTGTTCCGCAATCTCTGTTCCGTCCGGTTACGTCTGCTGCCGCTTACAACGAGCGTTCGTTGGAGGTGGAGCGAGGAACGAAGATTGCCTATTCAATAAGACGCCATTGTGGCGATTTGGCATTGCGCCAGTTGCATAATAAAGATTTACATGAAACGGCGAGGATAATTAATGAACTCTGTCCCCGCGCGCCCCGTTTCGTACGGCGAGAACATTATTCTCATGAATAGCTAATAGGTACTTAGAAATGCAAACGGGGAGACTCTTCAAAAGGTCCCGAAATAAACATTGTCGTAGCTATGACGTCTTCGGCGATCAGCTTTACCGGCAGATTCACGAATGTGTTTTCCGTTGATCGTGTAAAGCAAATGTTGGCCTTTTCTTTTTGCCAGGAGAAACATCGCCATCCTGAGAAGTTTGTTGCATAGCAGCCGGCTGGAAAGCATCAAGCAAGATGAATCGCGCACTTATGTATGCACTGACGATTGTAGTCGTGTTGGGAATGGGTGAGTATTAATTGTTGGTTGTCTTACTCCATTAGTCCCGGTCGAGTGGCACAGTCCGAACATACTCCACCGGTCACGGTCGTGTGGCAGATTTAGAAGGATGTCGCCACGGACTCGTTATAATCTCACATTTAATTTGTATCCCAAATGAACTGGATATATCCGAAACTCTAAAATACACCCTACCTTCTTTGTTTGCTAGAAAATTATTGATAAATTTCATCCTCTGAGATTAGGCTTTGTCAGCTGTAAAGAAGCCACCCGAACACATAATTTATCGGCTAAACTATAGATCCGTCCTGTGATTTTAAGTGTAATGGGCTCTTATCAGACCTGCAGAAAAACCTGCCCCTTGATCGAAACCACCTATCTACATACAGATCAGTGATCGAATCACATCGCAAAACTTGATTGTAATTAGACAATTGCATCCCACTTGACATTGATTATCGAATTACGTCATCCCAGCGACACATTACCCCGATTCCGAAACTCCACACATCAATAATACGATAATTTCACCCATGCACTACTAAAAATGAACGGCTGGCTATGTGGTAGGGCCTACAGACGAGTGTAAGCTAGGCGACGCCATTGCTGTTTACGTTATTCTAGTTTCAAACAAAAACAAACGTTATGAATGAATGAATGAATGAATGAATAAAAGGATGGATGAATGAATGAATGAATGAATGGATGGATGGATGGATGGATGGATGGATGGATGGATGGATGGATGGATCGATCGATCAATCAATCAATGAAGGAATCAATGAAGGAATCAATGAAGGGATCAATGAAGGAATGAATGACATTTATTTCCACAACAACACATTTACATCACTTATACAGTGCATATATCAATTAATACAAAAATGATAAATGAAGTACAATACTTATAATGTTAACCCTTTAGTAGCATAATTAACTTCATAATATATCTAGAATGAAAGTGCAAGAACAAAAATAATTCTTCTAAGTGCAACAACATCATTTACACGTATAATCATATTAGGTTACATCAAAAGAAAATATTGGAACATGTATTAAAGAAAACACCTGAATTACACTAAACATTGTGTGCGCATTCAATTGAACGTTCATTTAATTTATTTCGTTGATGTTACGTTTGCGGCAAGAATAGGATAAGACTAAAACATAGATAGTCAATCTTTTATTTGAACAATTATTTTTGAACTGATGAACATTCCTACAATTAATCAGTGAACCGCCAAGGGAGTTCCAAAATATTACTCCTTTAACAGAAATGCACATACTCTTTTGACTGGTACGTGCATAGTTTTGTATAAACTTACATTTATTGTGTTTCTAACTCAAATGTTCAAAAACCTATCCACAATTGTAGGCCTATGCATTTGAGACATACCTCAACAAACATTCGGAGATTTATCTTTCATTGAATTGCTATTGTTTAAACAGCATGAACTTTGCAAAGTCTACCAATCGGCCATCTTGAATTTATGAACAAGTTATTGCAGTGATTAGAATGGCGGGTGTCGTCTCTGTTGAGTGAGAGAGAGAGAGAGAGAGAGAGAGAGAGAGAGAGAGAGAGAGAGAGAGAGAGAGAGAGAGAGAGACTGGGAGAGACCGCGAGGAGAGGGGGAGCACATTCGAGAAAGTAACACGTGCTCTTGTGACTTAGTTGTCATAATTAGGGCAACAGTTGAGCCGTTCTACCACGTTCTACCCGCTGTTTTCTTGATTGGTACGTTGACGACGTTGCCACAGCTGTTGACATGTTCTATTTTCTTCTGTACAGTTCTATCTACGATGGCCATGGAAGTCACCACAGCGAACTACTCTATGTCGACGGTAGAGCCGGAACCGGAAGGAACGGCAAGTGTCCATTTTAAATGATCATAACTCGATTTTGTGGCATAGTCGATGTTCCATACCGATGGCGTGCTGGTGACACCTCGTGATGTTTGGGGCAAATTGACTTTTTTACACTACGCAGTAAAAGGCACCATTGCACGTCTTTTCATCCAACCATGTAAATTATATTGAGTATAAATTACACAGAATGCCATATATAGATATACAATAGATACGGAAAAGAAACATTTGTTTGGTCTTCTGAAAGAACTATGTTTTCACTTACGAGGTTTTATCGGATACACTACCCTGACTATAATAATATATGGGTGGGTGGTGGGTGGATAGATGAATGAATGAATGGAGGAATGGACGGGTGGATGGATGAATGGATGGATGGGTGGGTGGATGAATGGATGGATCGATTGATCGCTCGATGGATGGATGGATGGAAACAGCAGGTAGCTAAGGTCGAACGAATGTAGCATATCAACAATATAATAAGTTAATGAAGCAATTCAATTTAATTATCTTTGATGGCTTTGCCTTTGTAAGTCTAGTACTGGTCAAATCCGGACATTTATCAATGTGTTACTGTAGCATTGTGTTTCAGACGTAGGTGTTAACCTTGCAGTGATTTAATTGTGCCAAGCGACAACCTTTTGTGCTCCCTGTGTTGTTCCAAATATGGATTGATCTGTTAGCTATTTTTGAGTCGTTCCTTTCCACAAAACATAGTTTGTAATTGTGTCGCTGTGTGTTGCTACAGGCCAACATGACGACCGATGTCTCGGATAAACCAGAAACGAGCGACGGAACCGCCCTTCTGTTGACTCCCTTCCTCGCTGCGGTGCCAATCGTACTGCGCATGCTCTCATAATCGGAAATGACGTGGAGAGCAAAAACGCCGCGGTCCTTTTTCAGTTGCCCAAAGAACTGTGATACAGAACACACAAGGACGCACAACAGTCATGACACCGATGCCACAAACGGTATTCGTTGGTCACCTGGTCATGTCTAGGGTTTTTGTGTTGCATTTTATTAAGTTTAGTCATACTTATATTTTTAGTCTTCCTACGATAAATCTATCCATTTGATTGAAAACAACGAAGCTTGAAGTTGAACTGCGTCAACAAATGACTACGATCGTTGTAGCCTGTCTTCATTTATCCGGATTTTCGGCACTATATAGCCGCGATTTATATATATTAACAGCATGTCTGCGCAATGTTCTGCTTTATCTTGCTTTGTGTTGACAATCAAGTTCAGGGCTGTCGTGTCTAGCCTAATATATATGCAATCGTTTTCTTGTTTCTTCAAAAAGATGATATGTTTACAAGAGTGTCTGATATGAGACTTCCGGATTTATTTTAAGATGAACAATTTCCTCAACCTTATAACGACGTACGATGACGATTTAGTTAAATGTAGAGCGTTAGGTTATTCTTCACTTACACAAACTAATTTTAAATTATTTATTTAAATACGATTTTAGCAAGAATAAACATTTTCAGCGCGTGTAAATGTTTGCTTCCAGCATAGATAGAGACAATAACGATTAGAAATAGCTTTAAAATTGTTGAATAAATGATTTATAATGTTAGACTCGTTGCATTTTGTGTCGTATGGTATTCGAGTGAATAAAAAAGTTGTTAGTAGGGACCCTGTGTTTGCATGACGCATGTCTCCCGTCTAGTATACGCCCAACATATGGATTTTGACACATCGGGTATTGGGAAGATTTTATAAAATTCCTATTCACCGCAACACGTGCCATACTCTCGTTTGTAGTTAACAACATATTATGAATATTAACAAAAATGGCACTATCAGCAATAGGCTAATCATCTGTTTGTCAAGGTAATCAAGATACCGAACGTTGAAATGCCTGACAGTTTGTGACGGTGGGTAAGCCAAGGAAAAAATCTGCAAGCCAACCACCCAACGTCAAAACCCCAGCAAGAAATAGAAAGAGGTGTCATTTACCAATTACGTGGTATAATATATTAACAGCGAAAGAGTTTACTTTTCTTCCGACCATGCAATAGTAGGCCTACTCAGATTCTGCTGGGTCGTCGTGGCATTTATACATGCGCGAATTAACATATGTTCTAATAATTAACCTAGGAACCGGAACGGAGGGTTGCATGGGCCTGGGCCGTCCTCGCAAGCCAGGGCTGTTTGCCATGCAAAAGTAGCCCTGGCTGATCCTCTACGCGAAGTGCGGAAGTTAGCTGAGTCAAACTAGTAATTGACTTTCCCACTCGCGACTGCATCATCCGTGAGAACAGCGCAAATACCTATGGAACGATATTAAGGCCATAATTCCACAATGCTACATTGTCGAATTCTGACTTTCGATTTTCCATTTACGTCGACATTGTCGAATTCTGACTTTCGATTATCCATTTACGCCGACATTGTGCAAGATTTTTGTCAAATAATTCTCTAGAATGCCGTTTGGTTAAATATGTTTGGTCAAATAAGTTGACACAAAAGTCTACCCGAATACGGTTTGCAACAAATAATCATATCAAATATAGACTCGTTGACCTTTGACAGATGTGCTGCCCCCTAGCGAACTGCACCAACTTGCAAATACTGAAGTATCCCTTGCAAGTCAGGGCCTTGTGCTGTCAATCACCAGCGTTACGACGCAGTGTACAGAATACTTATATCGAGCGTTTTTCACCCACGTTATGAGCTATGTGTTATCAAAGTTGGACTTTAAAAGAACACAAAGATGAACTGAAGAAACGAAGTGCCAAGCAATTTAGCAGAAAACGCGAATTGATTGTCAGGTAGGTTGGTACTGTGTGTGAGCGATAATTGATGATGTTTCGTAAACATCATCTTCGACTCGACCGTCATTGATTGCGTCAACGTCAATGATAATATTTATTCGTACTACAACAATAACAATTCAGTTAAAGCAACATATACATCCATGTAATATGTATATAAAACGCTCAGTGCAGTCTCAAGACCTGGGCCGGGGCCAAGTACATTTTCACGAGTACAAGTACGAGTACTTTGATGATGGATGAGTACGAGCACATTGCTAAAAGCTGAGTACGAGTACATTCTCACGAGTACGAGTAAAAGTATGAGTAAATAAAAAAAATATAAATATTAAATAATAACATATTTTAAAATTATTTAATTTATGTAACTCAGCACAAGTGAATATGCAATGGCAATTGATACATTTTTTATGAGGAAAACTAAGAAAAACATATTTAATCAACAATGAAATTCACTTAATTGGCATTAATTTCAGTGGCATCGTATGATCTTATCATCTATTTGCCATTGCATCGAATGAACATTAGTTGTTCACAGGTTGAGTCTTTCAGGCTGCACCGTTCAGGGCAGAATACTTTCTCGGCTATGCTAAATACCCTTTCAACTGGGGCCGATGGGGCCGGAATGGTGAGACGGTGAGGGACCAACTGAGCCAGAGTTGGTAAACTCAGAACTGCAATGGGTCACTGTGACGATCTGTACTTGGCTGACTGAGGTATTCGTTCACCTCTGCAAGCAGCAATCTGCTGATATTATAAGTTTGCAGTTTATATTTTCTGATCGTAGACTACTAATTGTTGAGAGGGTTAGCACATGTCCACATAACAGGCTCAGCATCCTCTTTGGATTTTTAGCCTGGCTGCTGGCATGGGATTATACTAGTGTAGGAGGCAGTCTGACTTGAGCCACCTTACTTCTACAGAGGAAGACTGGCATTTCTTGTTCTTAGCAGTTAGCACTGTCAGCCACTGTCAAGTGGCATGGTCTCCAGACTACATCAAAGGCATTTTTTGTCTACCTGGTGGCTCAATTAAACAAACAGGTTTATGGCCTGAACTGATAGCCTACAATTATTGTTTGCTGAAGAGGGTGTTTCTGACTGGGAAAAGATGCTACCTGTTGCCATGTTTGGGTATCATAAGTCATGGTTATCTGAGAATGAGGATGTACTATGTGTAGGGATGGTAAGGTGGTATTCTATCAGAATTAACAAAGTATTTAAAAAATAATTGCACATTTAAATATTTCAGGAAAGTTTCATTCTATAACCAAATATATTTATTTTCCCTAGTACATATTGAGAAAGTACTCAGATGTACTCGTAAAATCTGAGTACAATGAGTATGAGTACGAGTCCATGACCCATAAGTTTTATGAGTACAAGTACTTCAAAAATGTACTCGAGTACACGAGTACTGAATACTTCAGCCCCAGGTCTGGCAGTCTCGTCTATGAAGCGTGAGCGTCAGTCAGTCTGTCAAGTATGGGGAGGCTGTTTTTAAGTGAATATTATTAAAGGTGACATAGTGTGGAGTCTCCCATCCCACAGTGATTTGTATTTTGTTGAGATTATGTAAATTGTTATTGTAAAATTTGTATCTTAGTATTTGTTTCCATATCTGTAGTTCTGGTTGTTTCCAGCACTTGGCAATGTTCTATTAACTGACTGGTCTGTGTTATTGTGGTTACAATGTAATGGTCTTATGATGTCTCATTCTTTATATGCTGGCACTGAGTGTGGTCACTACCAGGGTGCTTGTCGTCCTCAGTGGTTCTTTTACGTCCCAAATTGAGACGGGACCGTCATTAATGTGATCACCGAGTCACGAGGGATACACAGTCCCCAATTTTGAGAGCCAGATTTTTACACCAAATATCATGCCTGCTCGGTCCAGGTTCTGCCTCATAAACTTAGAATACTCCTGATCATTAACCAGTTTAAAAGAAACCTAACAGCTCCTTACTCATGAATTATTATTGATATTACATTATATATGTGTGGGTAAATATATATAGGTAAAGCACAATACTGGGCCAAAAAAGAGGACTGGACAGCAAAAACAAGTGCAAAGTCTTAGATGGTAACCAAGATACATCTACACCTAAAATTAAAGAAGATAAGATATCTTTACTCACTGTTATGTGGCGCAACGCCAAGTGAAGTTGATGATCTAAAATATGAGAATGTGAAACCCTTCAGAAATCAAAATTTGCTTGACTGATGTATGCTAGTACCTCATCAGAATCCAACCAAGACTTTTAAAATGTTAAGAATGATCAGAGCACTCTGGACGTGAAATGGTAGACACTGTAACTTACGTTATCCACCACATTGTCCACAACCACAATTTTTTTCAAGCAACAATAAACAGGCAGGATGCGTTTTTTGTGTCTCTTTTTTATTCATGGGCCTAAGGTACAGCACAAATGTTATCAACAGGAACTATCCGCAGAGAAGCTGGTTATGAATTTGGCCCAGTATTGTGCGACACCACAATTTATATATATATATATATATATATTGTACATTGTTTTCTTCAGGTTATTGCAGTATATGCATACCACCACAGACAACACACAAGGAAAGTGGTTTGTGTCAGGCTGTTGTGTGGGCAGAGATGAGGAAGTCTGCTTCTTATAACGTAGATGTGTCCATGAACAATGATGCGATGGTGTAAAAAGCACAATGTGAATGTGGTGCTGGGCAGGGCCCTACAGCTCACTGCAAGCATGTTGCAGCAGTTCTGTTCGGCTGGACACTAGTGTCAGATAGGAACTATCTTGACAGAAGTGACATGTACACAGGTAAGACGTTTAAAAAAAAACATTCAATGTACTATGTACAAATATTGGGGCAATTGTCAATGCAAAAAAATGGCATTTAGTTTATCTCAATTTTGTACAAATAAACTGGGTAGTTTCAAGAATGTGACACGCTCTTGTCAACATATCAGCAGCAATAAATAAATGAAAGGGTTAAAATGCATATAAAATTCACAAATATGTAGCTGAATGTACACTTTGACTTGACCTGCAGGTCCTCCAGACGTTCCATCATGCTATACCTTTTAAAGGAACTCCTATCAAGTCCAGCAGATTACGTGCAATTCGTGGGAAGGACAATGTGGACCTTATATATGATCCTTGATCAGAGCAACTGTAGAACGACTCTATTCCAGACAGGTTCACTCTATTTGACGAAACAAATATTATATTCCTTTTACAGACCAATTGAAAATAGTTACTTGTCAAAACATGGGCATTAGTGCAGTCTCTGGCTTTATGTATAAAGCAAATAATACAATGTTGCTTATATCTCTACATATACATATTTCAGGAAAGTCAACCAATGCCAGTGATGCAGCTGTTCCCTCCTGCCAACGACCACAACTACTTGAAGTTAACTCCACAAGATCAGTACTTGAAAGATGAAATGGTTAGTTATTTCCATGCTTTTCAATTCAACATACATACATACATCTGTATTTACACAATGTTCTCCATTGAAACAATGCACATGGTTACAATAGAGCGCAGTGGCTCAGTGACTAGAACACTGGACTCTCGATCAAGAGAACCCAGGTTCGAATTCAGTGCTGCTGTGTTGAACCTTTGGCAAGTTCGTTCACTCTACGTTGCTCCAGTTCACTCATCCATATGAATGAGTACCTGGCTGTAGACTGTGGTGGATATTTGTGTACGAATAGTCTTTGTGCATTAATTGCTGCGTGGCTGAATGCTTCCCAGAGAAGTTGAGATGGTGCTCGATCGAACAAGTCTGCTAGGGAGTAAAATGTAACGTGCTTTGAGCAGTCATAAGGACTGGATACTGCGTTATTATATAATAGATTACTTTTTATAAACATTGCATCATCACAGCACAGAGTCCAACTTACAAACCATTGTGCAATGCAGCTCTGAGCATTTCACTTGAAACTAAAATAAAACAAAGTTAAAACTTGAAACAAAAAAGGGGTTTGTTGTATTACAATTAATATCAGACTAACTGGTGACAATACAACTATATAGCTTAAAGCTACAATACTTGATAGCTTTGCTACCTGAAAAAGCAAAGCTATCAAGTATCCACTATAATATCCTAGTTCATTGGTGCACTTGTGCTACTTCGTTTTGTGGAAATTAATAAACAAACTGCGAACTATTCGAATTTGGTTTCGAGTCGAAAGAGTCGAAACTAGCAACACTTACTTGAACTTGGACATGCATCTGGAAGTGGAAACTTCATCAGACAGTCACCATATGATATCCGCTAGACTAGAGCCTAGAGGCTAGAGGTTCAGTCAGAGAGTGACAACGTCAACGAGCATAATGTTTGATGTGTATTGTATTTGGTTACGCAGGATGTTGTTAATAAGCTATGTTATTCCGACAATACATATAGAGAGTAGATGACGTGAGGGTGCAAAATTACAAGAAACATTGCTTTGGCAGCAGGCCCCTGTTGATCGTGCGAGTAACTTAGTCAGTCAGGGAGTATCCGCAATTTCATGCAACAGAATGTCAAACACGGGAGTATTATATTGGCGATCATAATTATTAAAACATTGTTTTGTGACTCATATTTTGATACTATTACTGCAGAATATTGTTGATTTGCATTGTATTTTATGCAAAATAATTAAGATTTTTATATGACAACCATGATGGTGATTTTATTCAATATATAAATGTAAACGTGTAAATACATAAAATATAAATACAGCTAGAGTACACCATATATATATATATATAAGGATTACATAAGAAAATGCACGCACTTGTTTCCATTGTAGTCCTTGATGCCTGGCTATAGTGTATGTAATGCATTAATTGGTATCATGTGATACCTTTCAACTGACATATGCCGGCTATTCTTATGTATTTACCAATATATGTATATATTCTCACCACAGCAATATATAAAAACATAATACGTCACTTGAATTATGATATGGCTAGAGGCCACAATGCAACCCATGAATGAGACTGAGAGGAGGCAGTGGAGGGGCTAGAGGCGGTCACCCGGGCCAGGCAGACACAGGGAGGATACATAGTCTGCGGCAGGCCCACATTTGATCAATCCAGGTAATTTCAAATTTATAACAATCGACCACGAAATTTTAATGTGCACATTTAAATATACATTTGTTTTCATACACATTTTAATATTGACTTGTGTACTTGTGTATTATACCCACTTGTGTATATATATATTACAGTGTATCAACAAAGGCATATTAATACACCTTTAAAAAGTATTTAGCATATGGCGATGACTCTGAAATAAATTTTTAAAATAAATTATTCATTCTTGAAGAAGGTAGACATACATATTATGAACCTTTGAATACTTGACGAGGAAAATACACTGTTAGCATCACAATAACACCTCATTTTTTCATTTCCAACATTCACCTTGACCATTAAACCTGTCAAATATGAATATGTGTAGTAGTTACACATGGCAGACATTTACATGAATTTATATACTGAAAACAAAACAAAAAATATAAATGCACTTTACTGATGGTTTACTGATTAACATAATTCAAATCAGTCTATAATATTGACTAAGATCAAGCATCACTGTAAAGAAATTGAACAATTTAAAATTGATGTAATGACAATGAATACCTAGTAAAGAAAAATAGTTTATAATTTTCACCGTTTTGAAAAATAGCATATTCCACTTATGTCTGCATGCTGTATCAACCCACCCCCTTTCTCCATCCGGTAAACACTGACTGTTCCTAAGATATCAACAAGTATAGATGCAGCTGTAGAATAAAACATGTCTTGCCTTTTTTCTTGTGAAATGCTGCAGATCATACATGAAACATTATTTTATATTTTGCTGATTATGACAATGAACAACTCCATAATTATTTACTCCCAACACTACTATGATGCCTGTTTTTGTTTACTGAATATACGCTTTTCTTTACAGGAGATTGAACTAGTGTGCTTAGTACTACTAGCTCTCCAAGTTAATATGGCATACTGGGCAGTTGTATGTCCAGGATCTCGGACAAGATTCTACAGCCATGCAATATGCTGCATGTTAACAGCTTGTCATGTGAATGTCCACCGAGTGATCCCAATTGTGTTACGTGTTGCATTCGTGACAAATTCCCCAGTGCCAATGGGGTGTACACTGGCTTCCAGATCAGTCAGTTAGCTTGACTGACTGGAAACCAATGTAGGATGCAGGTTGCTCGACATAAGAATGTGGTGACACCTGACTAGCTCTGCAATTTGTGATGGAATGGTAGGTGCCAGGGTCTGGCAGATATGGCATGAGTCTTCGGGCAACAACTTTCAACACTGCGAGAGAGGTTCAGTGTCGAGCATTCTTCGGTGAACTACATCAGTTTAGATATCGATGACACCAGCTTCCTGACGTTTTGCTGTACATCAAAAGTGACAATTAGCATGGCTCTGACATGTATGATATTTTTATACGTGACGACATTTTTATCAAAAGTCAATAATACAAGGTATTTGTATTTAATTTAACTATAACTTTTACCAGTGTCCATGAAAAATACATGAATTATCTAGCTTTGTTACAGTGGTTGGGTTTCATTGTCTTTGTATTGCTGATAGTCAGTGGCAGCCAGAGCCGAGTTCTTGCAACATACACCAGGCACTTGTTACGTACAACACAAGTGGTATTGAAAGCCCTTTCCCATTTTTCAGCAACAGTCTGTTGATACACTAACAGCAGCATTTTACTTGTTTAAATTATCTATGTATCACGAGGACTGTTATATATTTGTCATGCCACATATCATCTTTCTAAATTATTCTTTTTTATCACTTTTTTATATTTTTACAAATAATTTACATTACATTTTAATTTCTCATGATAATTAAACAACACTTGAGTAAGGTTAGTTCTGATATGGTGCAGTATCCAGTCCTCAGGATTGGTCAATACACCATTTTGACTTGTGTGGGAAGTATTAAGCTGAAATTAATATGCGAAGACTATCCACCACTGTCTGTACCAGGTACTCTTCATACAGCTGAGTAAACTGGAGCAATGTAGCATGTGGTGATTGTATATGTAATTCTCAGGCACATGGGGATTACCCTGTTTAGTCTAGTCACTATTTTTTGCGAATTGTAAACACACCAAGCATTGCACAAACTACACAGTTTTCGAATTTGATATCATAGTAACGATTTTTAACAAAGAATTGTAATATAGTTATTTTTATTTGATATTACATTTGTTCAACTAAACATCTTTCTATGTAATTTGTTCTCATTGGTTTACATTTTATAGACATTCAATATTATTATTTTTGTTAAATACACATAATTGTTTAGTCACAAATTTTTTTTGGAGTTGTAAACATATAAGGCATGTATAAACTACAACTAGCATTTGATATCACATGTACTAACCAGTGGTTTTTTGTAACAAAGAATCGTGATAAAAGTAACTGTTTGTTTTTTATATGTACCTGACCTGTTTCTATTGTTGTTTTGCATATTATGTGATGTGTATGTGATATGAAAAATTATTACATTATACATATCAAGTGCAGTGATTGTACCTGTAGTGGTATTCTGCTTTTCACAATTTTGTAGTCAATCTTACCAAATAGTTTCAATAAAATGTTTGTACTTTACATTGTCTTTACTTTAATTCACATGCATTTCTAACAACAATATGCAATTTAACAAAGACACCCATTACTGCAAAATCCTCATGCAGACAAACAAAACTTTCCACTTCCAGATGCATGTCTAAGTTCAAGTAAGTGTTGCTAGTTTCGACTCGAAACCAAATTCGAATAGTTCGCAGTTTGTTTATTAATTTCCACAAAACGAAGTAGCACAAGTGCACCAATTATAGTGGATACTTGATAGCTTTGCTTTTTCAGGAAATTAGTCAGAAAAGTGAGTAGCATAAAAATTGAACTGATATTGTAGCTTTAAGCTATATAGCTGTATTGTCACCAGTTAGTCTGATATTAATTGTAATACAACAAACCCCTTTTTTGTTTCAAGTTTCAAATGAAATGCTCAGAGCTGCATTGCACAATAGTTTGTAAGTTGGACTCTGTGCTGTGATGATGCAATGTTTATAAAAAGTAATCTATTATATAATAACGCAGTATCCAGTCCTTATGACTGCTCAAAGCACGTTACATTTTACTCCCTAGCAGACTTGTTCGATCGAGCGCCATCTCAACTTCTCTGGGAAGCATTCAGCCACGCAGCAATTAATGCACAAAGACTATTTGTACACAAATATCCACCACTGTCTACAGCCAGGTACTCATTCATATGGATGAGTGAACTGGAGCAACGTAGAGTGAACGAACTTGCCAAAGGTTCAACACAGCAGCACTGAATTCGAACCTGGGTTCTCTTGATCGAGAGTCCAGTGTTCTAGTCACTGAGCCACTGCGCTCTATTGTAACCATGTGCATTGTTTCAATGGAGAACATTGTGTAAATACAGATGTATGTATGTATGTTGAATTGAAAAGCATGGAAATAACTAACCATTTCATCTTTCAAGTACTGATCTTGTGGAGTTAACTTCAAGTAGTTGTGGTCGTTGGCAGGAGGGAACAGCTGCATCACTGGCATTGGTTGACTTTCCTGAAATATGTATATGTAGAGATATAAGCAACATTGTATTATTTGCTTTATACATAAAGCCAGAGACTGCACTAATGCCCATGTTTTGACAAGTAACTATTTTCAATTGGTCTGTAAAAGGAATATAATATTTGTTTCGTCAAATAGAGTGAACCTGTCTGGAATAGAGTCGTTCTACAGTTGCTCTGATCAAGGATCATATATAAGGTCCACATTGTCCTTCCCACGAATTGCACGTAATCTGCTGGACTTGATAGGAGTTCCTTTAAAAGGTATAGCATGATGGAACGTCTGGAGGACCTGCAGGTCAAGTCAAAGTGTACATTCAGCTACATATTTGTGAATTTTATATGCATTTTAACCCTTTCATTTATTTATTGCTGCTGATATGTTGACAAGAGCGTGTCACATTCTTGAAACTACCCAGTTTATTTGTACAAAATTGAGATAAACTAAATGCCATTTTTTTGCATTGACAATTGCCCCAATATTTGTACATAGTACATTGAATGTTTTTTTTTAAACGTCTTACCTGTGTACATGTCACTTCTGTCAAGATAGTTCCTATCTGACACTAGTGTCCAGCCGAACAGAACTGCTGCAACATGCTTGCAGTGAGCTGTAGGGCCCTGCCCAGCACCACATTCACATTGTGCTTCTTACACCACCGCATCATTGTTCATGGACACATCTACGTTATAAGAAGCAGACTTCCTCATCTCTGCCCACACAACAGCTGACACAAACCACTTTCCTTGTGTGTTGTCTGTGGTGGTATGCATATACTGCAATAACCTGAAGAAAACAATGTACAATATATATATATATATAAATTGTGGAGTCGCACAATACTGGGCCAAATTCATAACCAGCTTCTCTGCAGATAGTTCCTGTTGATAACATTTGTGCTGTACCTTAGGCCCATGAAGAAAGAAGAGACACAAAAAACGCATCCTGCCTGTTTATTGTTGATTGAAAAAAATTGTGGTTGTGGACAATGTGGTGGATAACGTAAGTTACAGTGTCTACCATTTCACGTCCAGAGTGCTCTAATCATTCTTAACATTTTTAAAGTCTTGGTTGGATTCTGATGAGGTACTAGCATACATCAGTCAAGCAAATTTTGATTTCTGAAGGGTTTTACATTCTCATATTTTAGATCATCAACTTCACTTGGCATTGCGCCACATAACAGTGAGTAAAGATATCTTATCTTCTTTAATTTTAGGTGTAGATGTATCTTGGTTACCATCTAAGACTTTGCACTTGTTTTTGCTGTCCAGTCCTCTTTTTTGGCCCAGTATTGTGCCCTAAATATATTTACCCACACATATATAATGTAATATCAATAATAATTAATGAGTAAGGAGCTGTTAGGTTTCTTTTAAACTGGTTAATGATCAGGAGTATTCTAAGTTTATGAGGCAGGGTATTCCAGAATACTAGTCCTGAATAAATTATTGTTAGGTTTCAAATATTTGTTCTTACATTTAACACATATAAATTTGCCAAACCTCTTACAAATAAGCCTGCTGGTATCTATTGACAAAGAAAACTAAACTAAATATATTTACCCACACATATATAATGTAATATCAATAATAATTAATGAGTAAGGAGCTGTTAGGTTTCTTTTAAACTGGTTAATGATCAGGAGTATTCTAAGTTTATGAGGCAGGGTATTCCAGAATACTAGTCCTGAATAAATTATTGTTAGGTTTCAAATGTTTGTTCTTACATTTAACACATATAAATTTGCCAAACCTCTTACAAATAAGCCTGCTGGTATCTATTGACAAAGAAAACTATTATTTCATCAAGGCAGTATCATATTTGACAGGGACGTACAAACTACAAAGCTCATATGGTTATTCGCTTTTACCTTTAATCCTACAGTCCTTTTAGTGTAATGTTAAGATAACTCCTCTTTCTTTGTATAGAGACTTGCTCTTTTCCTCCAGCTTCTTTCCGTACTGGGATAAGTATTCCTCGAGACTCCCCAGTGTAAATTTGGGTAGTTGGTGCATACCACCATGTATGTCCCTATACATGGTATTCTGTGGCAGTTTCATGCTGAGCACCTCTTCATTAACCTGTAAAATGAAAAACAATGACGACATTATCCCAAGTTATGTTCAATATGTGACTAAGATAAAGTATAGTGGGTTTAGAGTAAGCAAAACCACCCGCTCAAATTCGAGAATTCTACCAACGTCCAACAGAAGAGTCACTCTTGGACAGGAGTGCCTTTTCTGTGGGAAGAAGAGGAAGAAGAAGTCCAGTAATGATGAACGCCTGCAACAATGTCTTACTACATATGGGAGCAAGTCGATTATTCGTGCGGCAAAAACAAAATGTGACGTTAGGATCCACGGACTAGGCGAAAACCTCATTGCAAGGTAGGCATTATACTATAATACATGTCAGCGTGATTACGTAAGGCAAGAAACGAAAGGAGGAAGAGCAAAGGACAAGTGGAAAGAAACACGATGAAGCCTTCCAAAAACTGTCGATATTCCTTGAGAACGAAGTCATCAAAAATAAAACTCACGAGCTGGCGACAGTAGTGTTGACCTTGTACAAAGAACAGTTCCTTGCTGTCGGGGGAACTCAAGATGATATCAATACTCTGTGCGAAGTCTCATGCTGAAAGTGAATTACCGTTTCGAAATATCCTCGTCGACAAACAAGCGAACAAATCGGGAACATTCGTCACATTCGTCACCCTTAACGAGGCGATTACTATGTTAAACGATTCTGATTCCAAGACTGAAGCAATCAGATGTGCAGCCATGGGTTTGCGCACATAAATTCTTGCAATGCCCCCATCAAAGACCCCGTCACCCATTTCAGTTCACACTCTGAAGGAGATCTATCCCCACATTCCCCAACTGGTGCTCCTGTTCTTCACGCACGCTCATCGGAGGCTTGCAACATGAACCAGACTCTAGCGATGTGGTCGAGCGAAAATCATTGGCTAGCACATCGGATGCTGTATTTAGCTGTAGCAGATGAGCGATTCGTCCTTGAAAGTATCAGGCACTTGGTCTAGGTTTGGGAACATTGACAAGTTCGAAATCATTGCTGAACATCCTGAATCGTCTTCGCCATAGCATCAGCTACAACGACGTGAAGCGGCTTGAGACAGAAATTGCCTACACGTGCTCCGATGGTGAACGAGAAACACCTGCTGGCCTTAACCTCCGCAATGGATTAGGAACAGCGTACGCCTGTGACAACTATGATGTAAACACGGAGACACCCAGTGGCAAAAACACTCTGCATTCCACAGTGGGAATATGTTTTCAGAACAAACTGCCACTACAAACATCCTGACAACGCCTGTTAACCCAATAAAGACACTGACCGGCCGGATGAGGAGACGCTTTGATGGGAGCTTGAAGGTCATTCCACATTATCTCACGTCTCTGAAACGGGCCTTAATTCAAGCTCACCCCATCCAGTGAAATGATGGAAATAGGAAGGTTCCGATAACAGGACTTCATGTGGCTCCTTCAGTCTAGCTCCCAGATGTTGCCGCTCTTTACTGGATTCTTCTCCCGATTCGTGAAGGACGACCTGCCCCAAACTGTGATCACCTACATGGATCCTACCTCCAACGAGAAACGATATCGTGCAGGAAACCATGGTACGCTCGCTCAGTGTTGCAAAGGATACGAACAGAATATAGTCGTCACTTATGACCTCGCTGTTGCTCTCAATTGACTGTTCGCCAAGTACAATGAGATGATGACAGAGGAGGAGGTATCTCTGGTACAGGAAACGATGTCAGACTGTGACAGCACTCTCGAACACTGTCAATCAGTCATTGAGTATGCATCGTTCAAGAATTTCATTTCCATGATGTCATCGAAGGACAGTACGGAAGCACGGCATAATTCAGGGCAATCTACGTGTACCTCATCAACCGGGTATATCGAGAATTGCAGCTGTCCATACGAACCAACAACTGCCCCAAAGAAGGTAAATATCTCAACACAGGTAAATGTCCCCTGTACCACCACAGGAAACTGTTCTACCAGAGGTAACTGTCCCACTACAGGTAACTCTCCCCTGTACCACCAAGGTAGCTCTCCGTGTCCCCACAAGTAACTGTCCCATTTCCCAATACAGGTAATTGTCCCCAGTCCGACCGCAGGTAACTGTCCTACCAGAGGTAACTGTCCCACCAGAGGGAACTGCCCCCTCTCCTACTGCTAGAACATATTTGAACCGTTACCCTGTCGCGTCTGTACTGACGATAGTGTGCTGAAGATATATGAAGTTACCTTTGCACGCCTGTATTGACGATAGTGTGCTGAAGATATATGAAGTTACCCTGTCGCGTCTGTACCGACGATAGTGTGCTGAAGATATATGAAGTTACCCTGTCGCGTCTGTTCTGACGATAGAGTGCTGAAGATATATGAAGTTACCTTGTCGCGTTTGTACTGACGATAGTGTGCTGAAGATATATGAAGTTACCCTGTCGCGTCTGTACTGACGATAGTGTTCTGAAGATATATGAACTTACCCTGTCGCGTCTGTACCGACGATAGTGTGCTGAAGATATATGAACTTACCCTGTCGCGTCTGTACTGACGATAGAGTGCTGAAGATGTATGAAGTTACCCTGTCACGTTTGTACTGATGATGTGTGTGGTAAAGATATAATATTAATTTTTTAACAGTTATCCTGTCGCGTTCGTATGCACTTATCAGCAGTGAACATTTTGATGTTTGTATGTATTGAAAAGCAGAGTGAACAGTTATCCTGTTGCGTCGGATGTGAGTGCTGTAGACAGTTGTTGAGATATGTAAACAGTTGTCCTGTCGCGTCTGTATTAATGATGGACGTGCTGAAGATACAATTATGAACAGTTAACCTGTCGCATAGTCCTGTGCAAAACTATTTGTTATGTCGCAATTGTATTGTTAACACCTGTTCTACAACGGTGCCTTCTATCGGACTACGAAATCCGCTATGTGTTTGCGCGAATAAATACAGTTTCGTCATCTTTGAGGATTGTTGTCAGGGGGATTCCACCATTTAAAGTTGCTGGCATTGGTCATGCCGTATTCAGGGAACACTAGGGAAACTTTTGAAACTGTTTTAGCCCTAGCGCCATTCACATAAATAAAGGTACATGTTGGCACACTTCGCCGGGGGATGCTGTCAATGTGGTTCCAACCCCTAAAGTTGCTGTCATTGGTTATTCCATAATCGGGGAACACCAGGGAAACTTTTGAAACTGTTTTTAGCCTTGGCGCTGTTCACATAAATAAAGGTATTTTTTTGCCCACTTCAAGGGGTGATTTAGGGGGCATTTCACCACTCAAGACCCGGCAGCAACACATTTTTGTGATGTCGGGGGATGGTTTCTCCAGCACATGGGGTCAAACACTTTGGCCGTTTTTACATAAATAAAAGTACTGGGCTCCCACTCTATAAAGGAAGCGCGCTACAAAAACGTCAACCAATTCAAACGGTCAAACAGTCTTGGATGGTCGATCAACCGGGGTTGAGCTTATGACGAATAGACAGCGCAAGTGATAAATGAGATATAAAAATACAATGCAACAACATCGTCAATGAAGTGAAACAAAAAAGGTAAAGGCATGTTCTCCGCATGGACATACGTAACCTTGCCACTATTAAATGGACACCATCTAGATATTGATTTAATTTAAAGATTGAGGCAGCCATGCCCGACTAGAGTCTAGAGACATTGCGCCGCAATAGTAGCAGTGGCGCCACATAGTGGTCCAGGAACTAGTAAAATTATTAATATTGGTGGCGGGCTCTTGTGGATAATTATGTGTAGTTATTGGTAAAATAGAGTATTAGACAGTTCGGCATTGTTACAATAACTCTTGGTGGACGCATTTAATAGATGTGCAGTAGCTAAACATACTATTGACTGTAATAATATTACATTCTCATAATTTGTTTAATATGTATAGCTGATCTACGCACTTGTTGTTTCACCTTTGCCCCCGTCACCGTTGAAAGTGTGCGCATTGGTGGTTCAGTGGTAGAATGCTCGCCTGCCACGCGGGCGGCCCGGGTTCGATTCCCGGCCAATGCAATTTTTGTTTTTTATCAATTTTCTTACATTATCATTATTATTTATTTACTAACAAATATTCCTAGGAATATTGTAAGCTACCGTCAACCCCCTTTATTTTGTTATATTCTGCAGCAAGCACATTTTATCACAACAAACCTATAATAATGTATGCTTATTCCTACATGACTGATTGTACATGTATTGTAAAATCGTATTACACTATCCGAACTTTATATGTTCTAGTATATTGACCACCCAAACTTTATATATCCTAGTCTATTGACCGCCCATATATGTTTTAATCTTTTTGTTTGATTCTTATTTGTTTGATTTTAAATATTTCGCCTTGAATGCCGTATGTTTACTTTGTACCAAATATAATTGGTCAAAAATAGCCAGGTTCAATCCAATTTTTTTAATGTTGTGACAAAATAAGTAGAATTTAAACAGATTTAACAAGATTGCCACCCAGAGAATTAACTCTAGATGGCAGGTGGACAAGGAAGCCTTTTGGTTTATCGAGAGTCCAACCCTTTTTATCTACGTGTACGCGCTGTTGTGGCGACCTGGACTGTTTGCATTTAGCCTCTGTACTAATGAATAAGTAACTGACCTTCGTTCCCCTCCATCTCTGCCAGTCTCCCCTGCCAGTCTGAAATGAGTGAGCCTGAGATGATTTGTGAGATGAGTTAACTTTTTAAAAACTGTTGTAACTTATTTAACTTATTTATTTATTTAACCGATACAACTTTTATAACTTTTAGTCTTTTTATTTTTACATTTTTTATATTGCATGTACATTTGTTTTATTTGTCCTAAGATGCTGCTTTACACTCCAAATGAATTTCCCTCCCAAGGGACAATAAAGTATTGTGATTGTGATCCTGCCCTTTTGAGGTATGTGTAGATTTTATTTTGAAATATATTCACGCTACTAGCACCCACACAATCAGTAGACAATCAGTTCCATTCATTTACAATCCTTTGTGAAAATGAGAACTTTCTTATATCTAATCTACACTGCTGCTTTACTAATGTAGCTTCATGTCCTCTAGTCCTATCATTCTTAACTGAGAAAAAAAATATTTCTATCAATATTTTCATAACCACTCAATATTTTAAACACTTCTATCTGATCTCCTCTCAATCTCCTGGTCTCTAGTGTTGTTAAACCACATTCTTTTAGGCGTTTTTCATAACTAAGATCCCTCACTTTTGGTATCATTTTAGTCGCTCTCCTCTGTACTCTTTCTAGCATATCTATGTTCTTCTTGCGATATGGCCTCCACGCTTGTATACAATATTCTAAATGAGGCCTAACTATTGTTTTGTACAGCTGCATTATTACCAGTAGTTCTTTTTCCTTATATGCTATATTTCACCTAATTAATCCAAGGATTTGATTTTCCTTTGAAGCTGCAATTCCGCACTGCTCTGAAACATTCATATCAGCACTAATGGTTAACTCTAAGTCCTTTACTTTTACAGTAGTACTTAGTATAGTAACCCCCCCCCATTGTATATTGTACATCTTTGTTCTCATGTTCTGTGTAAAGGCATTTACATTTCCCAAAATTGAACAACATTTGTCATTTGTTATACCATTTGATCAACCTGTCAAGATCATCTTGTAAATGCTGTCTATCTCCATCACTTTTAGTCCTTCTAAACACTTTTGTATCATCCACAAATTTCAACACCTTGCTTGTTATATCATCGTCCAAATCATTTATATATATTAAGAATAATATAGGTCCCAGTACTGATCCCTGTGGTACCCCACTCAAAACTGATTTCCAGTTTGAAGCCTCTCCATCGACTACTATCCGTTGTCTTCTGTCAATCAGCCATTTTTCTATCTGGTTAATTATACCATTTCCTATGCCATGGGCCTTCAGCTTAAACAGAATAATCTTTGATGTGGCACTTTGTCGAAAGCTTTCTGAAAATTTATCTATTTGTTAAGCATGACCTTGCTTTTAGAAACCCATGTTGAGATGGGTTTATATGTTGAATATTCTATAGAATACTACAAAAATTGAAATGCCTATAATAGGGAGGTCGGTGAAAATGCAATAATTCATCAGATTGGCAAATGTGATACACCATTAGAAAGGTCTATTTAAGAGATAGACAGTCATACCAGTTTTAACTCTCTGTGATAAAAAAATGGTGAAGTTAAGGACAATTATGTAAAGGTCATTGAATAAATTTGTGTGAGTTTTTTTATTTGAAGGAAATGTGAAAATATAATATTGTACAATACAAAAATCTTAACTAAGACTTGATATTGTATGTATTTCCTTTAAATATAATTTACAAAAGGAATTTTACATAAAATTATGTTAATTAACTAAGCAACTAACCTTTCGGAAAAGCTTACAAAAGTATCTCCAGGTCCCCCACTTTTAAATCGTCATCCAGCATATATACGTGTACACAGTATATATGGCTCATTATCATACACCACACTCAACCAGCTTGGAAAGCCTGCTACCCATAGGTTGGAGGCTATGCTTTAATGGTTTCCATTATGTGGATATCTACAGAATCTGACATGTTTTAGAAGTGGCAGGTATACCAGCAAAATCATGTGGACGTCATGTATGCAAAGTTAGTAAAGTGTATGTGAGAGTATAAGCATAGCCAAATATTGCATGCATTGATGTAAACATTCTGCTTTGGCCTTGTACCATATAATTATGTAAACATATGTAGGTTTGTGTGTGTGTCCGCATATGTGTGTGTGTGTGGACTTAGTAAAGTGAAAAGGATAGCCAACTACTGCAAGCAACAATAAGCATTCAGCTACACTGCATGCATGTACAACATTATATATATATATATACATATATATATGTATATATATATATATATACATATATATATATATACATTACATCAGATAATTCAAAGTTGCATAGCAATATATAATATATATATATATATACATATTGCTATGCAACTTTGAATTATCTGATGTAGTGTTGTATCTACAAAGATCCGTTTGCAGAGAACAGCGATGGCTGGAAGTAGGATATGAAGAATCACTTCCACATCTGCATCTACATCAGAAAATGTTGTCAGCATTCCAAACACCTTGTCCTTCTTGATGCGAATAGAGTCTCCAAAGATAGGCGTACTTGTCCCACTCATTAACTCATTTATGTTTCTGCATGACTCCTGGCAGAATGATACCAGTTGCTGGTAGTGAGTGTTCATGTCCAAGATGTGAACACTCTTGTCTTCGATCAGGCATCAGAGGGGGTAGGTGATCAGCTCCTGATAAGTCCAAGTGCTTTACATCCAGCGAGAAACTGTGGCATTTCTAAATCGTTTAGAACGGATTTCAACAACCCGTTTGACGCACCTTGTTTTATTCATAAAGCACCGCATTTAATTGCTTAGAAAGAATGTCCTTGCAGCATTCGAAAATAAAATGTTGAAAAAGCATGCATACCCATCACCGCTGAAGCAAAATGTTGCACCATACCACCACCAGGAAAAGTTAAATCATGTTATATATTCACATACAAATAGATCTATGAAGATACAGTAAAAAACAAACCCAAAAAACCACCACCAAGCCAATGTTTATACATGCAGTTAGTTACAGCAAGATCAATGCAGTGTAATTAGAAGTACATGAGATGTTTGATTTATGGAGGGGGTTGTCATTTATTTGTTGTTATTAATTGTCATATATTTTTGCATGATTACAACATGAAAATAAACTTTAAATATTCATATAACATCCACCATTTAATATATGATAGCATATCTGTGCATGTGTAAATACGAATAACAAATGCATGGCTAAAACACAACTTCAGAATAAAAGATTGCAATAATATGTACGCCTGGTGTGTGAGCGATAATAGAAGAAATTAGTTGCCGGACATGGGGTACCTCTACGTTCGAGCTTGGGGCAAAAATGGGCAAAGGTGTAACTCGGCCAAATTTGCATTAATATTACGTTTATACATTACTAAATAGCAAAGATGTAGTTTGCCAGAGTTTCCGCAAGTTGTTCATACCTTAGATCCTCTCTAAATATGGTCAATGTTCAACATATATTTTTCTTAATTTTATTTCAATTCATACAAGAAACACGCCAAAAGAAAGAATATCATTTTGCGATTTAAACCATACCGCCAAACATAGCATGGCGGGTAATAACACGAGCACATGATTTTATTAAAACACCACCCTTCCGCGAGATTAAATATGGCTGCGCCCGCAACGAAATGAAATTTCTGCAGGTGTCGTTGTTTCATCACGAATATCTGTATGAAGCATTACGAGTTCGCAAAAGCAGGTATTTTTATCACAAAGAAGACATATTTATGTTTCTTTTGATATAAAATATATGATCAGTCTTTATAAATCAAGGGACTTAACATTTTTTAAACATAGGCGATTTAACATTGCGTCCCAATGCAAACGTGTTTGCGTGATTTCTTCCGACCTCCCTACCTATAAACAGTAAGTAGAATTATGGAGAATATTCTACTGAATTCGGAAGAATTATGTAGTTATGTACAATACTCAACATAATTCTCTAGTTTATATGACCACAACAATTGACTGTTATCGTATTCAACTAATTGTATAGATTTCTATACATGTCTACAGACATACATGTTAAGTCTCCTGCATTCGCCGGGGGACTCCTGGAAATCCATCAAATCCCCCGATCTCCTGGAAAGGAGAACCAATCTCCTGGATTTTCAGTGAAACCAAAACAATTTTTCTTACTTATTTTCGAACTCGGCATGGCCTAACTGGGTTTTATTTCCGGCTGACTCGGGTATGTTTTTCTGGGTCAACAGAAAGTGGTCAATACCAGTGCCAGTGTCAGTGCGTTAATTGCAATCGGTCAGACACCGAGCTAAACGAATCTCGTGAGTAGGGACGTTGGACCAAGGCCGCTCGGACAACAAAGCGAAAAAGGGTTGTTTAAATCATGCCTTGCTTTGACTAGACAACAACAACAACTGTTTAACTATAATCTTCTTGGGTCTTGCCTGTGGTGTGGTTGATATTGCATATAAGCTTTAGACGAACACAGTGAACTGCGCTTGCGGCCGCGGGTTCCATATTATCCCCCACCGTCAGCTTGCCAATCTTGTAGAACGAAATGTAATCCGTTTCAATCTATACTCAAATAATGTCAGTCGATCCATCTACACTATGTGCACATTTTATTTAATCCATGTATATATGTAACTGTTAGAACTAGAACACTTATAAATGAAAAGATGTATTTTATAACGGACGTATGGAACAGCCTCCCACAGTCTGTGGTAGAGGCTCCATCAGTTCAGTCCTTCGAGGGAAAATTAGACAAATTATGGAAAAACCACCCAATTAAGCTCGATTACACAGCCCCACCCCTATTATGGAACAACTCGTCAGACGCATGCGCACCATATAGTTTGACGACAAACATCAGAGCTGGCGTAAGAGGCATCACAGCCTAAAAGCCAGAAGAGGACCTGTAAGAACCTGTAAGAAGAATAACATCAAATGCTCCACCAGCAAGGACATAGGTCACGAATTGTAAATTCAGCACGCATGGCTCCGTACACCCAGGCCATGGTAACAAACTTTGAAGCAAATACAATGCTAAGTTCTGGTTCTTATACTTGTGAATATAGTATCTGTTTGTAATAAAAGAAGATGTATTTACTGCCTATATGCAAAGTTCTTTGCACCATAAAAAATATTTATTTAATGTATGAACACATATTATGCCTAGAACATCAAATTAGTAAACTTTTTCTTCTTTCTACCATACCTATAAGGCCACGTACATTTTCGTTTATATATAATTTATTTAATTACTTTATGTCCACAAATAATGTATTTAATGTAACACATTAAATACTTATTGACATGCTGTTATGTGCCATTGATTTAAGAGCACATGTGCAATGCATTTGGAAATAAAGCTGATCTCTGACCATTTTCATAACATGAAATACTCAGATTTATACACAATTCCATAATACCCTGAGACCCCCCCAATTTACACAAAATGTCCTGATATTACAAGACCCTCTGCATAAATCGCATTTCTGAAACTTAACGTTTTATTATAACATGATTATTAATGTCTATGGAAAGTATCCTTTTTTGTTATATTTTAATCAGATTTAATCAGATAAATGCTCGATTTTCTGAGGCCCTCTGATTTATGTATAAATGCCCGATTTTTCGAGACCCTCTGATTTACGTATAAATCTTCTGGATTGGCGTTTCTGAACATGTATGCTATAGATTTTCTGTAGAATTCTATCAAACAAATTGCTATGGGAAAGTTTAAGACTTCCAGCAAAAATATATTCTTTTTCAAGTAGAGTGGACTAAAATGTACAGCCTTTTACATGGAAGTGGGTCATGGGAGCCATATTCCACAAGTCAAGCAAGATTATTGCCTCTTTGTACTAGCCACTCCTAAAATGTTAAGATAATAGAAAATACCATGTATCCATTATTGTGTAAGTATTGCTGTTTCTCAGTTTTGCGACCATCGTACCAAACAGTGAAGAATTGTGTTTAAAACACCCCCCTTTAAATATTAGTATTAAATAATACAAAAACATAAAAATTAACGCCCCCGGGTGGGCTTGAACCACCAACCTTTCGGTTAACAGCCGAACGCGCTAACCGATTGCGCCACGGAGGCCACTGTTCACAACGTTACTGCGCTGTCATTCTAAGTAAGGTAGAGTGTATTATTGTTTACATCAAAATTGTAATTAACCAAAATCATGCTAGGAGCACGCGAGGCGAGAGGGCCGCCTGTAAGCTGTATTCCCCCCGTGCACACCGCTATGTGTCACAATGGCAAAGCCAAAGGCAAAGCGGCATACCATGAAATTATGAACGAACGAATGATGGCCCATGGCGGGGCCATGGCATGGGTACTTTGTTTTGCAGTTTAGGCCCGCACCTCGAAAAAAAAACATGATAACGGTCACATACAGGCATCATACTTCATATCATATATCTACAACGCCTGTTATACACATATACACTTGTCACATTATCAAACAATTACATTTACTGTCTTTTATAGATCAAATTGTACAAGATATTCACTCATTTTGATTGTATTCATTAGTTACACCGTAAACTCCGGTAGGTGGCGCCACTTGATGGTTGACTTCAGACATGGGATAGTTCACAATTCATATTTCTATAATATTGTAAAATAAAGTCAATAAAATATTATTTTTATTACTAGTACATATATACTTAGATATTTTGTTTTGAAAATGTGAAGTCGTATTTTATATTCACAATGTTTATATAGAGTGTATCTTGGCTCCAATGGCTTATCCCAAAACAACCCATTCTTGGATCAATACAAACATGTCAGTGCTTTGTGTGCATGTGTTGCAGGGATTATGTAACAATTATTCATAATGTATAATTTAGTGTTGGAAAAATTTGATAATACACACGCATGCACGCACATACACATTGACATATTGTTTTCAAATAATATGCTATTGACTGCATGGTCTAATCAATATTCTATTCACTGGGTCTTTAAATTGAAGTTTGAGAAATCGAGTTTGACTTTGCGAAGCGTCAATATAAACTTTCATTTCATCAATACAAAGTTCTTAATAGAAGCTACGGCCCCGGCGGCTGCGCGTCTTGTTTAAATTAATTTGGATTTGAGTTGTTTATATCCTGTCATGCATCCTTTATTATGTCTTAGTGTTGCATATATAAATTGTAATTTATGTTTCATAAGTTAAATCATGTTTCAAAACATCGATTCTGTAGGTTCTGCAATCAGGGAACAGGCCCGTAGCCAGCTTTTCACAACGAGGGGTTTCACGTTTTCCCAATACAGACTCCAGGGGCGCCACTCGCTCGTGTGGGGTTATATTTTTTACAATGCAGAGGGCGCCACAAGTTCACGTGGGAGTTCATCCCCATAATGCAGAGGGTCGGGTTTCTACCTAAAAGGACAATAAAGTGGGATGAGGTTCGTGGATTGTGTGGTTTAATCTTATATTAAATTATATATTAGCTTCACCAGCAGGTCATTAGCGAGGCTCTTTCGGGGGGTGGGTGAGTGGGATTCATGTATGTGGTCTGTGGAAATTTGTCCCATTTTGTTGCTGATTAAGCATGACTTATACCCAATTTTATTGATAAAAGCCAACAGGCAATTATATTATTAACACAACTTAATTATTTACTAGAAACACTTCACCATATGTGCAGTTTTGAATACACACACACACACACACACACACACACACACACACACACACACACACACACACACACACACACACACACACACACACACACACACACACAATAATATCATAAACCAGGCACAGAGGAGTGTGGGTGTGTCCAACTTTTGTTAGAGTAAACACAGTGTGGTTTTCAGTCAATTAATAAATTATATATGTAACTTATCTGCTGCGCAAACTGTCCACAATTTATCAATAACATAATTTAGTTAGTAATTTAATACACCTTTATAGAATGCGTACCATAAATAGAAGATTATAAAACATTTCCTCTTTTGGAATTTGAATTAAATTATAGGGAACAAATAACAACCGCCATATTGCAGGAGTGGTGCTAATACTCAAGAAAGGAATTGGAAAGACATTGATAGAGTGGAAACCAGTCAGTGCTAGACTACTGAGAGCCAGGTTCTTTGGCAAGCACAGCAAACTTACAATTATCCAATGCTACTCACCAACCAATGATGCAAAACCGGATGACAAAGAGGCTTTCTATAGCATGCTGCAAGCCGAGAAGGAGAGAGTGCCTGCACACGACGTTTTGATCATCATGGGCGACCTCAATGCATAGGTTGGATCTGACAATATCGGAAGAGAACGAATCATGGACAGTCAAGGATGTGGTACCATAAATGAGAATGGTGAGATGCTATGTGACTTTTGTGGTTTGAACAGTGTGGTGATAGGAGGAACCCTGTTCTCACACAGACATCCACAAACTGACCTGGATTTCCCCAAATGCACGGGACCAAAACCAAATCGACCACATTATAATCAACAACAAATGGCGACGATCATTACTAGATGTCTGTGTTGGAAGAGGTGCCGATGTTGGCAGTGATCATCATCTACTTCAGGCAACAGTCAAGCTGAAGCTCAGAAAAGCACGTTTTTGTAAACAGACAGGCCAAGAACGATTTAATGTACACCTGCTAAAGAATACAACACAAGCTAGAGCTTTCACTGTTAAGCTACGAAACAGATTTGAAGTGTTGGAAGAAGAAACATATGTATCTGATCAAGTACAAGAGAAGTGGGAAATCAACAAGAAAGCATATTATCAAACCAGCAAAGAGACACCGGGCATTAAAACCCGACAGCACAAAGAGTGGATCAGTACAGAAACATGGGAGCGCATACAAGAGAGAAAGCAACTGAAAATCGTCATTGGACAAACCAGGTCTGAAAGACTGAAAGAAAGATTGCGAATACAATACAGTGAGGTGAACATATTTGTTAAAAAGTCAGCTAGAAGTGACAAAAGAAAGCATTTAGAAGAACTTGCAAACAAAGCTGAAACAGCCGCTTGCAGGCATGAGATGAGCACTGTGTACACGATAACTAAACCGATTTGTGGAAACACCAACTACAAGGTCAGTCCCCCAGTCATGGACAAAAACGGACGGCTGCTGACCAATGAAGAGGAACAAGAAAGAAGATGGATAGAACATTTCAACAGAACAGACCCACAACATCCAGCAGACATCCAGCCTGCAGAAAGAACCTTGGAATTAAAAGTGACCCCACCAACGAAGGCTGAGATTAAAGCAGCAATAACCTCACTGGGGAACAACAAAGCTCCAGGAACAGATGCATTATGTGCAGAAGTTTTCAAGACAGACCCAGAAACGGCAGCCGAGATACTGCACCCTCTCTTCATCAGCATATGGGGAAAAGAAGAACTGCCTGAAGACTGGTCTCATGGGAGAATAATCAAGTTACCAAAGAAGGGAAATTTAGCAGACTGCAGCAATTGGAGGGGAATTATTCTACTCTCCATACCATCTCTAAGATTATCATCACACGAATGAAAACAACAATAGACAGGCTTCAGAAAAGGGAGAGGAACAACCGAACACATCTTCACTTTGCGGAACATTCTAGAACAATGCAACGAATGGCAGAGAAAAATATATGTCAATTTTGTAGATTTTGAAAAAAGCATTCGACAGTGTGCACATAGAGAGCCTTTGGAAAATCCTGAGACTCTATGGAATTCCAGAAAAGCTGGTGAAACTCATCCAGATCTTCTACAGGAATTTCTCCTGCAGTGTCGGAAACTCAACAACAAAATTCACTGTGTCCGCCAAGGTTGTGTCATGTCTTCATTTCTTTTCACCCTAGC
This sequence comes from Paraescarpia echinospica, assembly GCA_020002185.1. Lineage (NCBI taxonomy): Eukaryota > Metazoa > Annelida > Polychaeta > Sabellida > Siboglinidae > Paraescarpia > Paraescarpia echinospica. Next base: position 26,638,031 of record CM034536.1, on the reverse strand, counting down.
CATCGATTGGACTACAAAAAACATGATCAACCAACAGCGGACTGGCATCAGATGGAACCTGTGCTCTTCACTCGAAGATCTAATCTATGCAGATGATCTTACTCTGCCTTCACACACTCGAGATCAAGTACAGAAGAAAATAAGTAACCTAGAACAACAAGCCAGTTCCACTGGTCTTTCAATTAATGCAAAAAATAAAAAAATATTGATAAACAGCAATCTGACACAGCAACCTATCATGATTAGCATTCATGCACTCGAATATGTAAACAAGTTCACCTACCTGAGCAGCATCGTCAGTCTCCAAGGAGGTGCAGAAGAAGACATCAAAACACGATTGGGAAAAGCCAGGTCAGCATTTGCAAATCTACAACGGCTATGTAAATCCTCAGTATACTCCAGAAAAACAAAACTAAGAATCTACAAGAGCAATGTCTTATCTGTGCTCCTGTACGGCTCAGAGTGCTGGCGCATGACACAGCAAGATACCAATAGACTATCCAGCTTCCACAACACCTGCCTCAGGAAGATAATGAAAGTATATTGGCCTGAGACCATTTCCAACACAAGACTCCACCAAGCAACAAATTAACAACAGATCTGCCTCACCCTGAAACAGAGGAGATGGACGTGGCTCGGCCATGTCTACAGGATGAGCAGCTACATTCCAGCAAAGACAGCATTGACCTGGACGCCAGAAGGAAATGGGAAAAGAGGCAGACCGAAAACAACTTGGCGACGAACAATTGAAGAAGAACTAAAGACTGCTGGGCTGACCTGGGGCACAGCAGCAAGGAAAGCCCAAGACAGAGGAGTCTGGCGAGATCTTGTGCGAGCCTTCTGTGCCACACGGCACGAAGAGGATAAGTAAGTAATAGGGATCAAACAATCGAGTACCGTAACCTCTAGGCCACGCTGGTCGCAGGAAACATTATCTATATTTGTCAGCTAACAAACAAAATGAACGTAATAATTGAGAGTAAAGCTTCTTCTCACTTTCTTGCCGAGATTAGGCCCCCCTTTCTGAGATCTATAACTATGCAACCACAACACGCGCATTTTAAAATATGTGCCGTTAAACTTTATTTGTTATTGTTCAAATAAAATTGATTTGTGTCAAGCTAGATGAATTTCTCTACAGGTTTTTCGCTTGTACGAAATACACTCGTTACACATCTTAATATGTTGATTGCTGACAATATCCCTTTGATATTCGGTAGTTAGCTCAATCAGCACACTAAAACAGTACCCATCATTTACATTTTAACAGAGTTCTGACGATAAGCCAATAATTAATTTTATATGGCCCAATGTGTTCGTATTTGTTCTTTAATCAGTGTTAAATCATGGTCACCCCTTTCACCCACTAGCACTTAACATGGTACTTATGAGAACCATTGTCATTTGCAGTGAAATGTCGACATAAAATTGAGTCACTCACACGAACCCTTTGGTATAACTCTGTCTGTTTTGTCTGCACCAGTCACCTCTGGCTGACTACAATTTGGAGTCATGTACCTTTAGAGTAAAATAGGCTTCTTATGTATTTGTTATCCCTTTAACACCTTAACTTATTAATCAGACTGCCCTGGTTTGTTTAAACAACATCCAACAGGTTTTAGGAGGGGGTTCACGCTTTTGAGAAACAGGGAATAATCACAACATAAACAATTAAGAGTTCACAAAAAGGTTAAATTTGAGGGGGGCTTTCATATTTTGGAGAAAGGGGGTTCACAAAAAGGGGGGTTCTGGGGGCCTGAGGGAATGTTCGTCCGTCAGATGCTAATTCCGTCAGTTTTCCACATTCGCAAAATGTCAGTGCCCCTAAACTCACGATTTGTGGTAACATAAATGTGATGAAGACATGACAACACTTCTTGAGATGTTTATTAACATTCCATTCATCAACTACCACCACAAGTTTACCGGAGAGCTGTAAATTCATCCGGAGCTGGCAATATTTTGCCGATCTGCTGAACCAGCGTTTGGTGACTTCGCGAAGTCGAAGACTGCCGAGTCCGCGTTGGGTAATATTGGTTAACTAGCCTACTACACAATTATTCTAATAAAAGGTAATGATACTCGAATATACTATTTATTAACTTTATCAAATGTGATCCATGCGTGGAAGCAAGGTGACCGTCGGTAAAACTGAACTAGCTTTTCCTACGAGAACGGTAGAGTTAGATCGGTGCAGATGACGCAGTTAACGGACACACTATGTTTTGCAGAAAACTGATGTGCAACACAGGATGGCGGAGTAAAGATAAGACGCCAACACGCTAACGAAATTGCAACGTGCGTGATCGCCTGCGACCCTTATTTCACTAGAATTTCCACAAATTAGAAAGTTATAATTTTGCACACGTCACTATACATTTTTTGTAGATTTTCACTTGTCCACCGGACAACCATGCAGATCATTCTACTTATCCGGACAACAAATCACTTGTCCAGGACAACCAAACAAGCGCTTATTTCGAACGCTGCTGGTTATATTTTTGAATTACATTACAATTGCTGCATGTCATTTCATAAATCAAGCATTCTCGCATACAATTGTCACTTAAAAAAGTTTGCCTTATGTTTTTGGCATAAAGAAACACTTTTGGGACCAGAATTTCAAGAAAATATACGATGGAATGTTTTACCCTACCACGTGTTTTCTGATGGCTAGGCGGAGGTTTTGTTGGGCAACAGGTCACGTGATAGATAGGTTAATTGGTGACAGCAGAAACTAAATGGTCAGACTGAGTAACCGCTGCCCATGGTTTGTTGCTCCATCTGGCGGTTATAGTTGGAATTATTTGTCGTGAATAGATCTAGTTTGAAAACGCAAGCTGGATGTTTATAAAAGTAATGCTTTGAAGTCGCTTTAGCTATAGGCCTATCATTTTATGGTAAACATATTGTCACGATATTGATATTTATTATTGGGACATTCTCCGACAGCGACACTGGGCATCGGGGTCACGGGGTCAAGTACGTGTCACGATGGCGCGCAGCGAGTTATTCTGTTTGTATTAATTCAATAAATACTTATAACACTTTCTATGCCATGTACAATTCTAATCAAAGCACCACCGCAACATAACATGGTGTCAGTGCGTATGTACACGAACCGCTAACGCCCAGTTTGTGACATTATCGCTTGTGGTGAGTGTTCGGAACTGTTTAGTGTTCGCTGGCACTGCTGTACTCTGGCCTACCGTATCTGACAACGTCAACGATGGCAACGTCGAACATTCCTACGCCAAAACCGTTGAACATCAATGATAAATCGGCCGCAATTCTGTGGAAGGCTTGGCGTAAAACGTGGAATCGGTTCGAAATTGCGACCGGCATCGACGAGGCGTCAGATAAGAAAAGAGTGTGTACACTTCTGTCGGTGATTGGCGATGACGCTGTCAAAGTGTATGACGCCTTTCAATACGCGGATGGTGAAAGTGAAGACAACTTGGAAGACGTCCTGCGGAAGTTTGAAGGGCACTGCAACCCACGACAAAATACCATATTTGAGAGGTACAAATTTCAATGCCGAAACCAAGAGGCTGGAGAGTCCGGTGCGCAATACATGACAGAGCTACGCCATGCTGCAGACAGCTGCGATTTCGGTGGCATAACGACCAGCCAAATCATTCGGGACAGATTCGTACACGGTTTGCGCGATGCGAAAGTGCGCGAACGCCTACTGCGGGAGAATGCTCTGACTCTCGAACGAGCGTATGAAATGGTGCAAGCTGCTGAAGCAACGGTAGTGCAGACACACGCCATGTCAGGTGATCAGGCAGTGTGCACCGTGCAGGCGCCCAACAGATTCCGCGGACGCGATCAAGGTCATAAAGATAGAGAAGGCAGGGTGGTTTGCAAGAACTGTCCGTACGACCACGGTCCCAAAAGCTGCCCAGCCTACGGCAAGGAGTGCCGGAAGTGTGGAAAAAAGAATCATTTTCAAAGCAAATGCCACAATAAAAGCATAAGACAAGTGCAGACGTCAGCATCAGATGATGAGTACAGTGTTGGAACACTAAGAGTGAACAGTGTGGGCATTAGACGTCGGGCGATGATAACACTTGGCTTGGGTGACGACGGCGTGCCGGTGCCGTTCCAGATAGACAGTGGGGCTGATTGTTGCGTGCTGCCGCGCGATGAGTACGTGAGGGCGACAGGGGACAGATCGCTGGCGAATCTGAGGCCAATTAAACTCGTCATTGTAACATACACAGGAGCACGCGAAACCGCTCTCGGCCAATGCAAGCTACTAGTCACTAGGCGAGGCGTCAAACACCGAATTGTGTTCAACATTCTCCAGGGAAAGTATACGCCAATTCTCAGCTTAGCAGCGTCTGAGGGCATGGGGCTTCTGAAGATACATGACTGCGACTCTCTTGACTCTGTCTACAGTGTCTGCGCGACCACCGCAGGGCTGACAGCGAACGACGTGCTAGCCGAGTATGCAGACGTCTTCAAGGGCGTAGGCAGGCTCAAGGACACGTACACTATCCAGATTGACGAGTCTGTGAGGCCTGTAGTGCACGCTCCAAGACGTGTACCGGTACCACTGCGTGAACAGCTGAGGGAGAAACTCGACGAGCTGGTGGCCGATGCAATCATAGCACCCGTAACAGAAGCCACCGACTTGGTGTCTAGCATGGTTGTCGTGCAGAAGCCCAATGGGAAAATCAGGCTGTGTCTAGACCCCAAAGACCTGAACACTGCCATTCGGCGCGAGCATTACCCGATTCCAACCATCGAGGAGGTGAGCACTCGAATGAAACAGGCACGCTTCTTCACAGTGATGGACGCAAAAAACGGGTTTTGGCAGATTTCGCTAGATGAGAAGTCCAGCATGCTAACCTGTTTCAACACGCCATTCGGCAGATACCGGTGGTTGAGGATGCCGTTTGGCATAAACTCAGCCCCGGAAATCTGGCAGCGCTCAATTAATCAACTGGTGGAAGGCCTGGCCGGCATTGAAGTAATTCACGATGACTTCCTGATCGTCGGTTGCGGTGCTACTGATGAGCGAGCGGAGGCTGACCACGACCAGAACCTGCGAGCATTCTTGGAGCGGGCTAGAGAGCGAAACTTGCGGTTGAACGCGGGCAAGATGAAGTTGAAGTTGACGGAAGTCCCGTACATCGGACATATTCTGACGCGATCAGGTCTCCGGGTGGACCCTACGAAGGTCGAGGCCATCGTGCGAATGCCGGTTCCGGAAGACGTCAAGGCGGTGCAGCGGCTACTTGGTACTGTCAACTACCTTGCGAAGTTCGTGCCACATTTATCAGCGATACTTGAGCCGCTCAGACATCTCGTGAACAAGGAGATTGAATGGAGTTGGCTACATATCCACGAGCAAGCGTTCAGTGAGATGAAGGGGGCCCTCACAACTACGCCGGTTCTGCAATACTACGATGTGACGAAGGCAGTGTGTATCCAGTGCGATGCATCAGACAGCGGTCTCGGGGCGGGTTTGCTACAAGATGGACTTCCGGTGGTGTATGCGTCTCGGGCGCTGACGGCGACCGAGAGAAACTACGCCCAAATAGAAAAAGAGCTTCTCGCGATCGTGTTCGCCTGCGAGAGATTTGACCAGTACATATACGGGAGAGAGAATGTGTCTGTGCAGAGTGACCACAAGCCTCTGGAAGCGATCTTCAGAAAGCCTCTCGTAACTGCACCGAAACGCCTACAGCGCATGATGCTGCGTCTGCAGCGGTACACCTTGGACGTGACGTATACACGTGGGATCGATATGCATATCGCCGACACACTGAGCAGAGCGTACATTCCCGGCGAGCCGAGTGTCCACGCCGTGAACATCGCAGAGATCGACATGACGAAAGGGTTGTCGGTATCGCCAAGCCGACTGAAAGAGCTGCAAGAAGCCACCGGTGAGGACCGTGTCCTGCAGAAACTGATCCGGGTGACGGTGGACGGGTGGCCTTCGCAGAAATCGGACACTGATCTGTATCTTCGAGCGTACTACAGTGTGCGGCACGAACTGACGGTGCAGGATGGTCTGTTGTTCAAAGACTCCAGGATAGTGGTTCCCGCTCGATTGCGCAAGGACATCATCTCGTCTATTCACAGATCGCATCAAGGGATACAGGGCTGCATACGTATAGCGAAGGACACCGTCTACTGGCCGTTGATAAACCAGCAAATTGCCGATTACGTCAGTCAATGCAGCGTCTGTAACTCGCACAGGCCAGATCAATGCAAAGAGCCGATGCTGCCTCATGATGTTCCTGGGCGGCCGTGGGCTAAGGTTGGCGCCGATTTGTTTGAACTGCATGGCCAACACTATTTAGTCCTGGTTGACAAACTTCTTCGAGCTGATGAGATTGACGTCAAGTACGCGCGCGAAGTGTGTGATCGACGCGATGAGATCCCAGTTTGCGCGTCATGGGTCACCAGAGCTTCTTATGTCGGACAATGGCCCGCAGTTCTCGTGCGGCGAGTTCCAGGAGTTTGCGAAGAAATGGGACATAGAGCATATAACCAGCAGTCCGAGATATGCCCAGAGTAATGGTCAGGTCGAGAGGGCCGTGGGCACCGTGAAGAACCTCGTCAAAAAGGCAATCGATGATGGCGGCGACATCCAGTTGGCGCTGTTGAGTTTCCGGAACACCGTCCGTGAAGGTTACAGCGCGTCTCCGGCACAACTGTTATTCGGACGCCGCTGCAGAACACTTCTACCGACCCAACGCAGGATGCTGAAACCTAAACTCGCCGTCAATGTGTCTCGCGACAGAGCCGCAAACAAAAAGGCGCAGTGTGCACAATACAACCGATCGGCACATTACCTGGCGCCGATAGCACTGGGCAGTGCAATTCGGATGAAGTTGCCTGGCGACGAGACATGGACGCTTGGGGAATGCACGAAGCAGCTGTCCCATCGTTCGTATGCTGTGCTGATCAACGGTCACGTGTACAGGCGCAACCGGCGAGCTCTACGGGTCGTCGACGAAAGGCTGCCGGCGTCGCTACTTGATAGTTCACGCGCGGCGCCTTCTACACACCGTGAAGAGTCACGTCCGGAAGAGTCGCCCAGTTGGGAAGACTCGGCACCTCCGGACGATTCGCCAACTCATGAAGACGCGTCGTGTCGTGAAGATGTCGAATTGACGCCTGTCACGCCAGCACGTGTCACCCCATCTCCGACGCGCAGAGAGACACTTGCTCGCAGGCCACCGGCGTATTTAGCAGACTATCAGCAGTGGCGCCTGTGTTGTATAGTTCTGTTTTGTTTCGTTCCTATTGTTAAAAGAGGGAGGATGTCACGATATTGATATTTATTATTGGGACATTCTCCGACAGCGACACTGGGCATCGGGGTCACGGGGTCAAGTACGTGTCACGATGGCGCGCAGCGAGTTATTCTGTTTGTATTAATTCAATAAATACTTATAACACTTTCTATGCCATGTACAGTTCTAATCAAAGCACCACCGCAACATAACACATATTGTCGGTCTATTTGACGCCACTCGGAGCGGGAAACTCCAATATGTAATGACCATTTCTATGTTTGATCAGGCGCTAGATGACGTGCTTGAACTGGCAACGAGCGCAGCCATCTTTCCTTGTACCATAAAAATGCTCCTGCAGCTGGCTAACGCAGACCAAAATACAAGAACCGAAGTTTCCCTTCATCGTGCATAGGCCTGCTCACGCAGTGCTTTGTCCCCTATAGCCGCCTATAGTGCTGATCTGGTGTCTAGTGAGGATCGAGGTGCATGGCTGCAAATGCATCAGGGGTTAGGACACTGTTAGACTTCCTGCTTGGTTACAGACGAAAAAGAGTGCAGTATATTTTTGAGAAATGACTTTTTACAATATTCACTTGCTCTGACATTTGAGTAGTCAGATTTCTAGATGTGATTGTAGAAGCTGTTGACAGTAAAATGCTGTCTTTTTAGCTGATTTTACTAAGCGGAAGGGTATCTGGCAGCAATTTGGCTAGTTGACACTTTAGCCGGATTACTGCCTGCATCCATTTGTAAATATTGACGGGTGTCATACATACAGGCATTTTGCAAGAGCTAGAGATATTAGATTTTGACTAAACCCGACCAGCATGTCAATGAGATGATAATAACAGCAGGTGAGAAGTTTAAGAAACTTTATAGGTCACGTTTTCTTATAATCACACAAAACATTAACATGGTAGCCAATGGGAAAACTGACAGTGTGCTGACCCCATCATCTTGGTGTTAATGGCATGTTCAAGGTGCAATGAGAGCAGATGAGCGATTTGCTGAAGACTTGCTGATCACACCAGGCGCTTAAAAAATTATATAGATAATCTATAGAATGCTATAGAAATGTATAGAATATCTATAGAAGATATGCTATAGGAAATGTGCCATAATATTTTTGCGCAATTCTGTAGAATATCATATAGATTTGTCTATAGCCACTGCAATTTATAAGGAATTATATCGAATAGTCTATAGATTTTGCGCACAAATCCTGTCATATTTCCTCTAGCACGTTTTCTATAGAATTCTACAGGGGAGCAAAGTGCGTGCAATGTAACCACACGAATCGGTTTCGGAACAAAAACAGTAGAAGGTATAGTTTAGATAAACGAGATTATCACACAGCGGAGTGAAGACGACGATTGGCCAGAGCAACGACGATATTATAACAATGATATCTGAATGAAACAGCCGTTCTATTTATCCATGATTTATCGTATTTTGACGGAAATAGCCCGTTTCAGCGAATGCTATAAGCAGGTATAATTATAGTATTCCCGCCTGCAGCGTTGAATATACTGAACGCAAATGGTAATGGTGTTTTGATGTAAAAAATAAGTCATTGCAAAAAAGTAAAAAGATTAGTGCTTGTATAGCGCAGTATCCAGTCCTTGGGATATCTCAAAGCGCTTTACACTTTACTCTCTGGCAGACCTGTTCAATCGAACACCATCTCGACTTCTCTGGGAAGCATTCAGCCATGCTGTAATTACTGCACGAAGGCTATTCGTACACCAACATCTACCACTGTCTATAGCCAGGGACTCGTCCAACAGCTGAGTGAACTGGGGGAACGTAGTGTGGACGAGCTTTCCTTAGCTTTAAAACGGCAGCAAGAGGTTTCGAACTCGGAATCTCTCGATTGAGAATATGATGCTCTAATCACTATGCCACCGTGCTCCACAATGGTTGTGTTTGTTCCAGACACCTGCATCGAGAATGACCTCTGTCACAGGGTAGACGTTGCACACAATGCACACACCGCCACTGATCCTACTAAAACCATTTATGGACCCAACATGTACAAGCTAAGTAGGGGAGGCCAGGGAAAAACAAAACACTCCCATAGCCCATGTGTAGAATTGCTGATTGGACGGATTTGTCTCTTTCTAACAGATTTATCCACTTCCTTGTCTAAACAAAGCATGTTTTTAATGTTACCCCAGTGGTTCGCTTTGCCCCTGCCTCCCCTTAAGGTTTTTGCATGTGCACACATCTTCGGAGGCAAAAGTCCCGCTTGGAGCAGAAAAGTTCAGCTTAATTCTCCCGTGATTTATTTTCAATATATACATCTGGTGCCCTTCCTAGCCTCACCTCCTAGCTACTGACATGCTCCGTCAGCGTACTGAGATACCCCAAGAACACTGCCCATAGTATGTACTCGGGCTACGGCGTGCGCGCGGGCACATACAGTGTTGTACACCGTAGCTGAAAAGTTGGTGGTCAGTCGGACCTTCAACATTCAAAAGTTGGTGGTCCAAATATTAACATAATTACACGAGTATATATATTAGCAGCTGTAACGCATGGCAATTATTAATATACTAGTCCAGGCCAAGCCTGTCCTCATACCCCTGCATATCTACGATATTCAGATTAATTCAGTTTATTGTTGACAAAAAACATCAATGTTGCAATTTACAACAAACACCACAACACGAATGTAATCAGGGGGACTAATCTGAAATGTTGCCGTCATCTGCATGAGCAGCGGCATTGTCAAGAAGAAACACTCGCTCCAGTCACTAACAATGACTCCAACTGAACTCGGACAGTGATTCACTGTCCGAGTCCAACTCGGATTTGAAGTTGGGCTTCCTCGGATGAATCCAGCAGGACGGCGATGACAGCTGACATTGTGGATGGCTTCATGCGGTTTTGAACTCTTCACTCGTTTCACTGTGCTAGCACTACGAAACTCAATCGATCTACACTTCAGTAGAAACGTAATTAGGGACGATAACTGAATGGGCAGTTTCTCACTTCTAAAAAGGAACTACGTTATCGGCGTAATGTTTGGCATAACCTGTCAATGTGCCTTACCTACAACAGTGATTCTCAAAAAGGTATGACAAAGCCGGAACCATTCAATCTATTAGCCTAGTATCATAATAGCCGTACACAAAAATTATATATTTTTTATATAGAATGGTCTAACGTTTCTAAATATATCTAAATGAGCAAGAAGACATTGTAAGTGCTTGGTTGATTATAGTAGACAAACACAAAAAGTATGCTTTCTAAATATATCTCAGACAGAAAGAAGACATTGTAGGCCTATGTGCTTCGTCAGCGCCGAATTTAGGACTGTGGAGGTCTATGGCCCTATGAATAAATCCATCAGTCATTCTGTTACAAAAAAACCTCAATCCTCCCTATTTGTAGAGAAACTGATAGCGTATATTACTATAAAAAAAATGTACAGAATATAGTACAATATGTTCTTGAAAATAATGTAATACTAAAGGTACTAGTAAAAAATAAATAAAAATATTTATTTTCGCACATTAAACATGGTAATTGTACACTTTAAAATACAGTAATTTCATGCATGGTTGATGATGTAGCGGGGCCTGCGCCCAGTTCTCGCTCTAATAACCAGGTGCAGAGCACGAGATGGAGACACACAATCAGGATGCCAGAACACCGGATGAAGATTCAAGATCTTCATTTTTTAGAACAGACAGATCAGGATAACACCGAATCACAGACCTTCCACCACCGGCACCTTTCAGTGGCCATCATGACAACAGGAGGTGATGTTGGTGGCGATAACACACGTCTTCAGAATTATCTCAAACTGTCACAAATTTATTCCAATGACCTGGTGCAAGAATTCTCTAGCGGTTTATGCGCATACTTTTATGGTAGGCCGACATAATTTATGTTGTAGTTTGACCTTCTATAAACTTATCTATGACGATTTAGCATTGTTCAACATTCTTCGTTTTATTGTTTGGTTTGGTGTGGAAACTAACTGGCCTACGTGTAAGGTCACTAGGAGTCATGAGGTCATAGACCTTCTCCCGATATTTAAGCTGTCTCCATTCACCAAGAAAGACTTAAGGCCTAGATGTGTGGCTATTTTTATAGACAGTGGATGTGGGTGGATTTGGTGAATGGCAGCTTCGTGGAAAGATTTGTGGTGCGCGACAGCGTCTTATTTAAGTGATTTTGGGGATTGTGTTTCATGTTGTGTGCAAATAGCTCGGGGGTAAACCGGGTGAATAAGCTGATATATGAGCGGCATGTATTTTTTTATAATCATACTCATAGTGTCCACGGTTTCACGATGGGGTTATTACATTGGCTAATCTCAGTAATATTTTGAATCGTGTCAGTCACGGCTTGTTTGATGGTGCAGCGCCGGTCACACGTTTGTCGTCCAAGGGTGGTTATCAAGCCAGACGGGGTTGTTTGTCGCCTGCGGACATTTGTTGCATAGTAATGGGAGCACGCAAAAATCGCACTCTTCCAAGACTGCTAATGTTTGTACATAAGAACCCCCCAATGCGGCCACCTCTCGGAAACGGTCACCCCTTGAAAACGGCCCTATCATAATCTGCCTTATTTTTCCATTGAACACCGTGTTAAACTTATTCTGAAAAGCAACCACGCCTTTATTCCCGAATAGTTAACGCGACCAGATATAGAAGTCTAATAAAGCGGGCATTAAACTCCCTCATCGTCGGCTACTGTTCTCGTAAAAAGAATAATATCATAAGTTTTAGAGACCTTCGTAGGAAACTCATATCTATCGAATGTCCAAATATATTTTGTAATGGAAAATGATGTGTATAATGATAATAACAGTGAACACATTTCAGAGTATGTATGCGTGTACATTGTAGCCCTACAAATCTTTCTGGTTGTACTCGATACTCCTACGAGAAATATGAACCCCCTTCAGACAAAAATGGCTAGGGTCTTGGAGTGTCACAATATTAATGCATGTTCTCGCGTTACATAGTTTCCTTGTAAGGTTAACTTTATTTTACACATTTGGACACAGGTGAGAAAAATCATATGTGAAGAGGGAGCAACGTTAATCGCATTATGACATTCTTCGGTTTTTGTCTGCAGTCGAATTCAATACAATTTATCAGGTGCATGTGTAGCGATCTTAATATTATAAATTATTAGTGAGTCACTCTACAGCACAGATTTCGTGATGTTGGAGATGTGGAAACATTTAATATTAATGTTGTCATTTACAAACAAACAAACAAACAAACAAACAAACAAATCGGGAACACATTTTCGCCACCACGCTGCCTATTACTGGGGGGGGGGGGCAGAAAACAATATGTCTACCCTCCAACTGCACACACCTTTCACAGTCGACAAATTAATCGTGCCATAAAAATTTACATTTCCACCCGCCATTGACGCTCGCCACAAAAAAACAAACGTTCACGCTCACATTTAATGAAGGGGCAGAACCATATGTCTGCCCCCCAGAGAAATTCCAGGGGCAGCTCTCCCCCTTACCCCCTGTTCCCGCGTCTATGGAACTGAAACTTTCTCGCGTGTAAAATCTTGCATATTGAAATGCCGGCAAAGAATGTTAGTTAATTTATTGTGAAAGATAAGCGGCAATTGGTTGACTCCAGACGTTCTTGTTTCGTACCAATAATGGTACAGCAGGATCGAGGGCCGAGGCCTAAATCTCTGGCAAGCAGATCTAAGTACGCCCCTACGTCAGACATACAGGCCTACATATATTGGCATAAAACGCACTAGAATGCTAAATCTCTTCTGAAGTCAATCGTATTATAATTTAGCGCCTGTGTATGTGGTCCTCCACTTGAATCGATGGGTCTATGAATGGATGACCGTCGTTCTTCTTGCAGCCAGTGATAAATGTCACACTTATTAACGCTGACATTTGATGGGTTGTTGAACGTCTTCGATCTTCACGGTTCGCTCTCGAACATTCAATTGGGAATCGAATAAAGACGTAGCTACTTTCTAAGAATTAAGTGTTGCTTACAGAATATGAATCAATCCCGACTGATAATGATGGCAAGATATACGTACACCGTCAACAGTGATGCCGTTGACTTTACGTAGCATGATTACGTTCGTTTTGGCATGCTCGCAACGAACAGATGGACGGATAACGAAGACAAGCTAATTAATTAAGAAAACATTGCGTTGCGTTTGATGCACAGTTATATATTTAGACTGTTTCGTAAGAACAATGAATGTCGTTTCTATGTTCACATCTGCTGGGTAGACATACCCAAGTTGGATCAACAGGTCTATTCAAATCCAAAAATACTGTAAGGCGCGCATTATGGTCAAGCCATTTTAACATGTATATAATTGTAAAATAGCATTCATGAGCGTCGGTGGATATTGGTGGGCTGAGGTTAATAGTAATAAGGTGACTTCTATTGCGCCTAAATCCTTGGAAACCAAGCTCAGAGGCGCATAAAAACAAAAGGATTGGCCAAACTAAAAATCCATAAGTAGTATTCCAGTTGTCAACAGATGGGTCAAGGCGCTAGGGAGCTACGATGGATAAGCAAGGTTCTAAAGATACGTTTTTAAATGACGACGGAATTTTGTAATATTTTCAACTGATCTAACACTAAGAGGGAGCACTAGTTCCAATGTTAGTGTTGACTCTAGGAACAAAACTTAGGTCAGAACTAGATGTTCGAAGCTGGATAGGTTTTCTTACAGGAGTAAGCAATGAATGCAAATAAGATGGTTGCTTACTGGACAGTGCTATGTAATGGTACAAGATCTTAAATATTATACGATATCGTATAGGAAGCCAATGCAAAGACTTCAAAAGTGGTACAGAGCGAGAAAAACGAGGAGATCTTGCAACTACTCTTGCTAGACAATTTTGGACACGCTGAAGTTTTGTGATATCTTTGCTAGCGATATTATAAAGGAAGGAATTGCAGTAGTTAAATCTGCTGCTAACAAGCGCTGTTGCAATTGGTTTAGCAACAGAAAATGACATATACCGGCGAATACGGCGAAGATCACGAATATAATAAAAACAGCAGCGACGTGTTTGAGATATGTGTTGTTGGAAATTTAAGTTACTATCAAAGATCACTCCTAGATTCCGCACCGAGGTTGCTGGCGTGATATACTGATTCAAAATACGCGTAGGGAAAAAAACCCATCCAGTTTACTATGCTGCATTGGAGTACCAATAATAATCAATTCAGTTTTCTTTGCATTTAATTTCAACTTGCTGTCAGTCTTCCAGTGGAAGATATCTTGAAGGCAATCACTAAGTTGGTTAAGGGAGCGATTTGTATCCGGAGTAGCTAACGAAATGTAGATCTGAGTATCATCAGCATAAAGATGATAATCCAAGTTATGTTTTTGCATAACAGAGCTTAGTGGCGCGGTGTAAAGAGTAAAAAGCAAAGGCCCAAGAACAGAACCCTGGGGAACACCAAATAAACAATCTTTATAGTTCACCAAAACCCTTCGAGTGCACCCTCGTTGAGGCTCACAAAAACCTTCAACTGCAGTCCCCTTGGACTAACTCTATCTTTAGCCACCTACCAAAAATATTGAGTGCTAAGCCACCTACCTCAGTTTCGACATCCATGTAATTCTTGGAAATGAAAGCCTGCGAACGAGAAAATACAAATTACTTTTTAATGACTCAGCACATCTCTTTTCATTGGAACGGTGAACAACATTATAATGCATACGAAAATAACCAGCGGCTGAAATTATTCTCACCATGCAGAGCGTGTCTTTTGATAACCAACCGACTCCACGAAAGCGTCGCAGTACACAGAGGTATCGTCAAACAGGGTACGCGACATCAAGATGTTTGCGGGACGATCAACTGTCTTCACTGGTTGAACCCGCCAAAAATATCCGTAAATGACATTGGCGACAGGGTATGACAGGATGGTGTCAGGCAATGTCAGTTGCAGGTCGGGCAGTCCAAATGCAACCATTGCCGCGGAGGCAGACCGGTAGATAAACCATCGGGGATATCATTAGTGTCTAGACAGTTGAACAGAATACGGACGAGAATCGTCTTATAAAAATACTACCGTTGACGCTTTGCGAGAAGATCTAGGCAACATTTCCCCCGCTCTTTTTTCGAGTACGGCTAAAGACATGTCGTTCTTTTTAGTAAAAACTCGTGTCTTACTCGGTTTCCTAAACACTCACTTTACCCCGGGCACAAAGTATGCCCTTTCCTAATTTGAAGTAAATTGTGTGACCTGTGCCGATGGACACGTACACAGCCTACGATTGTGTTTCGATGGCACGCACTTTACCTTTGGGCACAAAGTATATCCTTTCCAAATTTGAATTAGAAGAAGAAGAAGAATTTGTTTTTATTTAACCCAGACATTTGACTATACATGCAATACATCCATGTCAATAATAAAATAAAATTAATACAAATGTATAACCTTATGATAAACCTGGTATAATGCATGGTAAATAACAAAAAAGTAGGGTCAGGAGACTCCTCTAAGACTATCGAGGAGCCAATTAACTTGTGTGACTTATGCCGATGGACAGGTATGATTTCCTTATTTCATAGTGCCTTAGTTAGCATTTGCCATTGTTTTTTGTCTTCAAATAGTTAACTGCAGTAGCTATTTAAATCAGTTACATATATGGTGTATGTAGAACTGCGTGCATAACAAAATAATAATAATAAACGCTTCTGATGTGTGCTAATATACATAAACAAAAAGCGAAAGCGTTTACACATGAATCGAACTGAATATAATTATGTGAAAAAATGTTGTTTATTCCCAGAACCAATATTTGTTTTAATAATTAAAATTATACATAACCTATTTGGTTGCCAAAAAATGTCTTTAAATAGTAAACGTAAAATACATTAACGTTTATATGTAATTAAGCTTACCCTTGCTTACACCACACACACGCAACGACGGCCGGCGGACGCACGCACGCACGCACGCATGCACACAAAACGCACGCGCGCGCACGCACCCACATGAATGGTCATTATTTTTGGTGATAATAATTTTGTATATATGTAGTACATTCTTAAATCGTTACAAATATCGTTACAAATGTGAATTACTTGCTTCTGTACGCATCTGCATGCTTACGTATTTTGCATCAGTACGGTGGCTCCCATGATCGCAACATTTAATTTCACCATGTGGACGTTGGTAGTGAATGAAAATCTTCGACGTTCTGTTTTGTCAAGGCCATACGACGACTGTTTGAAGACTCGGGTGATCGAGTGAACTGTGGGTCGTGTTCGCCTACGCGTGCAACAAGTACGAAACATGATGGTGATCATGAATCGGAGACTCTCTGGTGTTATCACGAATTTTACATTTTACTTTCATATAATATGAGATGGTACGTGACCCGCCATAGCGCACGGCCCATTCTGCACGCGCACACGGGACAAAAATAGATGCCCATGTCACATGCCGTCAATTTTGTGATTTTAGCAGAAATGCACACCATACAATCTCATCTTTCAATGTCTAGTTTAATTTATTCAACAAATAATCCAAACCTAATAAAATGCATGCATAATTTTCATGAATTTATGATTACAAAAACAACAGACAGTAAAGTCAAAATTACCTCGTTTCTCAAAACGTCGCTTTTTAAGTTTTGCTTCTATTGTAGCGATACATCGACAAATAATGGAGATATTTCAGCAAATCAAGTATCATTTAAAGCTCATGATCTGTGGAATTCAAAAAGGTACACAGTTCCATTTCACAATGTTGCAACTTAATGCTGTAGCAGGTCACAAATTATGTCGAACAAATACGTCCAACTAGTCATGGATCTAGTTTGTTAAAAAAAACATGCTTATAAAACAACCTCATTCCACATACCTTACATTGTATCCAATGATATGAAAAGGAAAACTTGCTTTTTAGAACTCCACCATATAGGTAGAACGTCTGTGTGCGACTTTGCAGAACATAAGTTACGTGCATATCGTGTATAATTTCTGACAAGCGCCACCATTATATAATCAATAAAACAAAAGTCCGGTTTTGCCCTATTACCCCATTTTGCCGACCTTTCCCCTGTAATTATAAATTCTTTATAAACTATGCTATTCTCTGAATCACCCCGTCAAATTTATCCGGGCGTTGTCCTATCGATCAAATGATGTCTGAACTAGATACTCAGGAACAACCTAAAGTCATTGATCAAACAAATTAGAGCCACCGCCGACCGGGTCACAATGACCTAGCTGGGTTAGTCGGACAGACTGCAGACTCACTAGATGCTCGGTCATGCACAATGCCAATGGCGTTGAAAAAACACACTAGATGCACAGAATAGTTAATGGCACGACAACACCGTGTCATGTTACGTCAACATAAATATCCTATGGCACGATTGTTGCTATGTTTGCCATTGTTCTAGATGAAAAACCTAAACCTAATTCATTGGTGAATAAAATGTATGAATAGTTATATTTTTAAGAAGTCTGACTTTATCGGCAGGAAACTTTCCTTTCCAGTAGGAGGTTAACCGGAAATGACGCGAACGGGGGTAGCGTATGTCCTCTGAGTCTGAGCCATTGTTTGCGTTGTCTCGTCATTTTTTGAATGGTTGTTCTTGCTTAATTTCAGATATACCTAAGTGTTGTGTTACAGCCAATTGTTCAAATACAGCAAAAGACAACGTTAGATTATTTAAATTCCCAAAACATAACCTTTTACGCCGTAACTTCCCAAGTCCTGCTCTTAGACTTAGACTTAGTCTTAGACTTAAACTTTCCCTTGGTTGTAAAGTTCAGCATCAACGTAGGAGAATGCAGTCCCGACTATTTTTTTCAAAGATCGAATCAACGCAAAACGACGCAGTCTCGTCCCCTACATCTAGTCGACACAGGTATTCGACTAGAACCAGGTCTGTGGTCGAAAAAAGATACATGTATGTATTTAAGTGATAATGGTGTAATACATAGAAATATAATTAAGATAATTTAACAATAACATGGATTGGACCCTGACATTGAAATGGTCGGTGAAATCGAGGCTGTTCAGGCTGAGCATCTTGACCTTGGGCTTGCTTGGTTGTCTTCCTGATATTATGATGTTGTGATTTATAAAGCGTAGATAGTATGCACGATTTTTGGCGGTAGGTCTCTTTTGCGAGATTTGTATTTCGTTGGTTTATATCAGTAACTACGTCACTCAAAACAACATTTTGTTGCACAAGTTGGACGGAATAGGTTTTAGATAATTACCTAAAAGATGTGTTACGGAAGAATGTGTTGTTGTTTTGGCTAAAACGGCGTAACACATTAGATAGCACGAATTTGATTGACGGAAGGATAATTTTAGAGTTATTGTTAAGACTGTGGTTAGAGTGTGTAGGCCTACCTATGAAATCGGCTGTAATGTGTATATACTGTAATATAAACTAAATTATAAGCAATGCTAACTGTATTCGCAACGTAACTCAAATTATTACCGAGGCCTGGAAACCGCGCTATATATGAATTTGCGTTTATTTTTTTACTTTTTCTTTTAATGAAGTGAACGATTTGGGGTAGGTCTTAATATAATAATTAACAATGTCTTTTGACATCTGAACAGTAACTAGTATTTATTTATTATTGTTGTTTCAGTCTATTATTTTGTCATATTCTATTAATATCTGTGTCATGTATTTGTCTGTGTCTGTTCAAGGACCACAATGGAAACAAGTGCTTGCACTTTCTTGAGTCATCCTTATATTTAATGTACCCTGTATTTTATATTTTATGTATGTACAAGCTTACATTTTATATTTAATAAATCAATCAAAAGATACCAGGAGGTAAAAACTAAATATATAGCCGTAATAATACGGGCCCGCCTGGTACATACCGGACTAGCATTGACCTTGACTTTTGGGCATGCCGGTGACATTTGATTTTTTCGTCATTCGATTATCGCAATTTACTCAACACAATTTGTATAACCAATTGTTTGAACTTAATCTATGAAATAAATGTTAATGATTTAGAATATATGCCTGTTGGGCAACAAGTTTATTCAGATTGTTGTGAAAATGGCATATCCTGTTACGTTAACAATTTTGTTTCCTCAACTAGTACTGGTAGAGCAAGTGCGTGCGACATAGGACTTCATATACTCACGACCGGAAAATTAAACTTTTCTAACAGTTCATTTGCAGAAATTTGACAGAATAGGATATTTATCACATAGATATCTTATAGAAGAATGTGATCAGATTTTTTTTAAACGGCAAAAACGATAGGATGCACGATTTGTGCCACACCAGAATTAATGATGATCATGCACGGCCTGCTTTTATTTGCGAACTTTCTTTATATAAACATGTCGAACTGTACACTGCCATCATCGCAGGGATTATGTACCACTACTAATATAATGTATTCTATAATATATTATGTAGTTGCGGTTATTACCATTCCGTGTTCTGCAGTCGATCGTCTTCGACACTGAATTTGAAACAGTCCTGC
Source organism: Paraescarpia echinospica (assembly GCA_020002185.1). Classification (NCBI taxonomy): domain Eukaryota; kingdom Metazoa; phylum Annelida; class Polychaeta; order Sabellida; family Siboglinidae; genus Paraescarpia; species Paraescarpia echinospica. The sequence goes on along the minus strand of CM034536.1, from coordinate 26,618,297 downwards.
TTGGCATTGCGTATCGTCACATTTAGTCTCAACTATTACGAATGTGTGTGCAAAGTCGTGGTTTGTACTGTTTTGAAAGTATCTTATTTGACTAGTAGATTGTTATTACAAAGCAAATAGAACGTGTAACAATCGTGTCATAGGCACTTTAAATTGGCGAACATAGGAGTTTACGCATACACGTGTCCGCTAAGTAAATGCTTCATGAAACAGTGTCTGTGGCGTTGTAAAAAAAACTAGACTCGCAAAAGAATCAATGTCACGCCACCATCATTTCATGTTACGTTAACATACTATGTTATTCCATTAAATAACTCCGTTCACATGCGAAGGAGTCATCCACTATACTTTACCTAATAGAAACATTGGTCTTAGTATCCATATTGTATACTGTACTTCAAAACAGGTATGTACGCCTATGTTTACAATATCAAACTAAAAGCCATTATTGAAAAAAATAAAGTTATATAATTCAGCCTTTGAGAATAATTAATAAACTTGTCTAAATCCTACTTGTTCTTGACCCATCATGTATATATAAATATTCATTAAAATTGTTATTCGGTACAGTTTATGTAATGTTCAGTTGTATGTAATGTTCCAAGACAATTACTCAAAATGTTTTTCCTCTGTTGTTATTTGCATTTTGAACGTATGATTTGTTTTTATAAATACTGACTTCCCACAAGTCCCTGACTTAAACATAAACCCTGATTCTAGGGCCAAATTGAATATTATTATAAAAATAATGTCAGTAATGATATTCAACAACAAAACATATTAAATACGAGCTCCCAGTAGCCCTACTCAAATACACAATAAATAAATAAAATTGAAAATCGAATACATTTATAGCAAACTACTTAACAAAACACCCTGAAATTCAACAGATCGGCGCTGTAAGTCTAGCTATAGTCCGCATCATAAATAGGTCGTGCATAGAATGTTCATAGAAAGAAATCGTCAATGACGAACAAAACATGAGAAGTTTCCGAAAATGTCGTTCTCAATTGATATTTATATATATATAAACAGGAAGTTATTTTATTTTCTGCGCCACGTCCTGTTTGATACGCGGATAAAATGTGTTCTTTTTTCTTTCAATTTGTTGTTGACATAGAACGCTTGAATTTGAACTCGGCCGTTGAATCTACAGGCTTACCATCGGTAGCATCGAGTCTCACTAGGATAAATATCGTGTTTTCCTTTCCTCCGTGCGCAGAGTAGGCCTATAGCTGTCGACCCCCCCCCCCCACTGCTACCGGTGCAAAATATGTTGACCGTAGGTCCTGTATGATATTAATTAAGTGATCACGTCGATTATTGTGTCCAGCGTAGGCTGTTGTTGAATACACAGAAATCCAGTGGTTAATTTCATTGGAAATTAGTTCTTTTAGACATATCCAATACTTGAATTTTTACCTTATACTGGCATTCGTCAGTATAGCACATCAACTTCTTCAGTCCATGTGACGTATGACGTCATCGTACATGTGAGATAGTTCGCAATTCCCTTCGTCTCGATTGATTGGTATCCTGGCCTTTCTGGTCCATATGGCTTCTTTTATGTGTCGTGTTCTTCTGTTGGTTCCTTGTCCACTATGTTCGCTCCCTCCCAGTCTATGATATGATTTTGTGTTTTTGCGTGGTCTGAGAGGGCGGATTTGTTACTGGTCAACATTGATTTTTTTCTCGCTCCTCGTGTATTTCTCTTTCCTTGTGTTGTCAACATCCTTTCTATGTTCCTTAAGTCTCGTTGTGAACACGTACGATGACATCATACGTCACGCGTACTGAAGAAGTTGGTGTGCTACATCGACAAAAGTCTCTACAAGGTAAACAAAGCCACGTATCGGATATGTCAAAAAGAACTAAGTTGCATAGAAATGAACTGTCCTGAAGGATGTTCAGCAAGTTGTTCATTTCAACTCGATTGGTCCAACCGTTCCCGCACCCAGCGGCCCCTGGTTAGTGTATTACTACCGGATCAGGCCATTTCTCGGACAACGTCGTGTTGGAAACAACATGCAGAAAGTACAGAGGTTCTACGATGGATTCGCACTACAGGTACAGAGCCTACACATCCCTATGCTTTGAATGTTAGCACGACTCCTTAAAGTTTAATGTTACAGAGATATTTATATCTTGTTCGGCGCGGAGCATTTCGGGAATTGTGGATTACGAACAGTGTATGGATGTCTATTATCTAGCATACCCCTCCTTCGTATGGATGTTGCCACAGAGACGTTACTAGCTTCGAACGTTTCTACTTTCTACCCCTCCTTCGAATGCACAACTATTTGAAACAAACAATGCATTTCGCTGGATTTCAGATTCATTTTTTACGAAATTGTACTTAGAATGACAAAAAAGTCACCGTCGGCAATCAACCAGTCATTTACTTTAGATAATAACAATATCAAGTTAAAATGACTCACAGCTGAAGACGGTGCCAATGAATATGCTAGCCGGCCACCCAACCTCAAACCCCTGGCAGGGAGGAGGTGCTTCAACAGCGAAAGGAGTTTACTTTCCTCCGAACCATTGTTACCTAAAATAAATCACAACGACCTAAACCTGTTATACAACACCTTAAGATGTAACGTCCGATAGTTATGAGTAATCAACAGTCCATAATATAAGGCTTCGCCGCTGCTTCGTCAACTTGGACGGTATCTGACGTCTCGTCTCTTTCGGTCGTAGTTCGCAAACAATGTGAAGTTTCTGTCGCCGTTTCGCACGCGTTGTAGAGCTTGTAGTACACATCTCGACGTCATCGTGGCCGTTTTCTGAAACAACAATGAAGCGATATAATAATAATAATATGAAGACAGTGACGAAGAAAATGGGGACTCATGCCCTGGTGTTTATCCACTTCTACTTCGTACGCCTCATACCTATTGGTTGTTATGTGAAAAAAATACGTCATCACCGCTGTTAATGCCTAGCCTGATCTACGTAATTCCACAGCTGCGCAGTGCCCAACTTCCTGGCAGTGTAGTGCCAGTGTAAGCCTGCGCCAATTCCATGTTGCAAGTTCACGACAAGCGACCATTCTGGCGCGCCCGCCGGGGAACGCCAGTAGCGTGTTACCATAGGGGCAACTAGGGCGAATGCACACGGCCCCGAGCACCAGGGTCTCCGGAGAAAATAATCTGTGGACCAGAGCTCCCGGGGCCCCACTCAAGTAAGAACAAAATCCAGGGCCCAGAGCTCCCGGGGCCCCACCCGGGTGAGAATAAAATTCCAGGGTCCCGAGCTCCCGGGAGCTCCATTCAAGGGAGACAGAAAACCATTGTAATGCCCCGAGCTCCAGGAAGTCCCACTCAAAGGAGAAGAAACATTTCCAGTGCCCCAAGCTCCCTTGGCCCCACTCAAAATAGCATGTCCGGGCTTTCCACGACAAACAGACCCCCTAAGCCTAGCTCGTCAGCAAACACGACATTCTAAGTTCCACATTTCTTGATTTTCTCAGCGAACAGTCTTCAACTATTCACGAAAAATAAACTTCCCTCAGAACGCCGCACTCTATTGAAATCAGTGAAAGGAAATACTTAATGTTCTGCCACATAAGTAGAGCGCAACTCATTCTTGGTCCGTTTCAGCTGCGAAAATGTGTTCTCCACAGCAGTTCCACGCCGTCAGGCAGAGGTAGAGTCGTAGTGCGGTTCTCCACAGCAGTTGCACACCGTCATGCAGAGGTAGAGTCGTAGGGCGGTTCTCCACAGCAGTTGCACACCGTCAGGCAGAAGTAGAGTCGTAGTGCGACCTCAATTTTCTATAATAAATATTTTGTGTAACGTTATCATAACGGCAACATTACAAAAAGGTTGTGTTTGCAGGGCAAATAAAATAAAATGTTAGATTTCCAAAAACAAATTGTTTAAAAACGATTAGTATGTATGTACACCGTGGCCTAGACCTTGGCTTTCGGTGGAAGGCGTTACAATCCAAACATAGCCCTAACCCTAACCCCTAAACTTGTCCCAGGGCCCGAACCCCTTAATCTGCCTCTGCATGACATAAATAACATGGTGTTCATCCATAGACACACACACAAATTCCCTTTCTAGCTCCAGTGATTCAGAAGTTACGATTGACCACGGGTTTCTGGCCTCTCGTACACCATCTTGAATTCTGCGGTTTGCTCAAGGAGGATTCTATAGGGGAATTTTAATATGTTACTCAAGACATTTTCATGGATCAATGGTGTAAAAATCAGCTCTTTGTATTGAACGGGTAGGTCCGGTGGTGCTCTGACCTAAGACACCTAGACTATGCAGCGTACAATGGCATGCAATGGAAGTTGGAACTATTCTTGATTGATGCCAGTGGGTCATGTCAAAGTGAACTTGGCGATTCAAAACCTTGTTCCAGAAACATGTAATGTGTCACAGCTCCAAGTGGGTCGTACACAAACATGGTGATGAATGATGTAATGATAAAATACTGTTTATTTTAGAGTGATGGCCATAGGTGTGGTGGTTACATCGCAACAGAAACTGAGTACGAGTTCTGGCGGAACGGCGTGCAAAAAGGGCCCCTGGAGCGAGATTTGTCATAAAGTTGACATTTTTCTTTCTAATAAATGATTTTCTACGGGACCGTCTTCTTCACTTATCTGACTACGTATGTGCTAACAATTAGCATACTTCTAATGAAATCACTGCATCTACGGGGTCTTTCACCACAATTGGTTTAACTCGCTAACAAGGTGCGTCCAAAACGGGCCCCTTTGATCGCAGTGAAACCAATAAATACTTTCAGTGTGTCATTTTAGCAGGTGTTTGATTGTGGGTGGAGCTTATATCAGATCATACCGCGCACAAACGGAAATTAAATATTTTGAAAATAGTGCTGACATTTTAAGACAAGTGTGAAAAACAATCTTTTTGTGCTCACCTCTTTGAATTTGCGCTTCCGACCAATGTTCATTAGTGCTCATTTATGAGTTATTTAGCAGTGCCACAACAAATTTAGCTGTATATAGTACAATAACGCAAAACGGCTGGAGGCCGGTTTTGAGCAGGCAGCCCGTTTTGCACGTCGATCCCCTAGTATTGTTAACTGTATAAGTACGATTACGAGAACGATTATTAAGAAACAATTTAGTAATCGATTATGATACGTTTCCATGTGTAAGGTTGATGACGATTACAATCATGATTACGATTACTTCGCCGCTTTAATAATGTGGACCTACGATTATGATTACTCAACAAACGTCAATGCGTGTTAAACGAGGTGATTGTACTTTCTAGGTACGATTCCTCCGATCTCTGGTAGTGGTTAACTTCTGGCTCGTGCGGTCTTCTTGTCTTAACCTTAGCCGCTTCGTTCGTGCCAGTAACTAGTCAACATGACGCCTCCCACGACCAGTCTCCTGGTTCATCTGGTATGCTTCATGTCGACAGCAGTATACCGCCAGAAAGACTGACTCTCCAGGTATATCTGTCTTTGGTAACTGTTTGCCAGTGCAAAGGTCAATGCCATGTTCAACCAGATCTCTTTTGATCACAGCTCAAAGTGGGTCTGCTTAGTGGGTGTTTGCCATCGGTTAACTCCCTGTGGATATGTTTTGGGAGGCACCCATTGAACGTCTGTTGTAGATTCCAAAACCGACAATCTGTGTTTGAGAATGTTGCTCGGCGGTGTTTACTTGCAACATCGCAGAATCTCAAGGCTGGTGACGTTGCTGTGTTATTTCACGCCAAGGTTCATTCGCAGACAACTTATGCTAAGCTCACACCAGCCGACTAAAGCTAAACGCCAGTTAGTTCCCCTGACTAGCCCCGACTTCTGTCCGCGCAAACTAGCCAGCAAACACCTACCGACTCGATCCGACCGTCGGAGCTCAGCGTTAAGACTTACATTTTTTACATAATATTTTACGTATCTTATGTAATATATTTACCATGTAAGCTCAAACAATTGTATATTTATATTTTAACAATGTTGTATTTTTATGCGCCTCTGAGCAGAATTATATTCCGGATATACGGCGCTTTATAAATAAAATTATTATTATATTATTATTATCCTTGTGGAAAATAAATCCACTAGAAATATGCGTGTTTGCCCCTTTGGTGTTTACTCGAGAATGTATACCCGAGAATGGCACCTTTGTGGAGTTTGTCCGAGAAAGATCTGATAATTTTGGGGCTTGCTGTAGCAGCAGTTGCCATAATGCGATATTGTAGCCGCCGCCGTCGTCGGCAAAGAAACGCATGGCGTCAAGCTATGTTTTATGTCAGTACAAAGAATCTAATATTCAACGGGACCGTCGGGCTTAAATTCGGCGCACACCAACCGACTGTCGTCGGCCGACGGTTTTTACGCCGACTAGTCGGTTGGTGTGTGCCAAAAATTAGTTGGTGTGCTCCTAGTTGAAAGCTTACTGGACATTCTTCAAGGTATTCAAAGATCCCTTTTTAACGTGAAATCATGTTGTACAGTAGCATAAATTAATTTGAATGCGTTCGTTTTTAGTTACGATTCTCATCGGACCTGATATTTCAACAATAGAACATGATTCATTAAAATACATTTAGGCAGTTAGTACGTTATAATAACAGTTTATTATAATTATATAGCCTTTACTGTATCAAATGATTGCCTACCTTTAATGTTGTATCCCCGTCGTCTCGGTAGATCGCTGCCTTTGTTTTTTTGTATCCATGTCAAGGAAACGGAAGAATATACAGGAAAAAGTATTACAAAAGTGATCAAAACATCATGCAAAATGTTGAAGTGGGGTCCAACAATTAAGGAAATACATGAGAGAACTGATCGGAATGATGATAAGTTCCCTGGAGAAGGATGGGATGTTTTCAAAGATCGGTACTGATTCTAAATATCGGCGACACTAGATACAAAAACACTTTAAATATCCACAATGATGGTGTCCATTCAGATCCATTGTTGTTATCATCATCATTATCTTCGTCATCATCATCATCATCGTCGGAAATCCCGGTCGTTTGTCCTGAGGTAATTTAGGAACCCGAATCTTGATCTGCAGATATTTCTGCAGTGGAGGCAGGGTGTTCCAAATAAAAATGAAGCTTGCAATTCTTGGTTTATCTCCCTCACCCTTTTCTCTGCCACGTCTTCGTCTCGTTTAATATACGATCTGATTCGACATTTGCCTGGTGGAATTTGTGTGGAGCGATAGTGGACGGTCAGCTACTAGGTCGTCCACGTTTTTCATTTTAGTGTGATCTTTTGTCAGGTAGAACTTTCTTTCTCGTATTTGTATACCTTCACTATGGCCGCCACGAGATATCAAGCCATGGCTTAGCTGGGAAAATAGCACTTGTCGAGGAAGATGGAATTTTATCATTGTTCCGTCCTGTGGGGTTGGTTTTGCATACTCATTGGGACATTGCATCGATGCTGGATGTCTCAGTCTCGTTGAAGACGCTGACATTGGTCAGGCAGTCGTCACACGGGATGCGGCGCATATTTCTAAGTCTTGAGACAACGTTGATTGAATTTATCCACAGTCTTCGGGCGGCAGTGAAAAGTGACCCAAGCCTCTCAATCATTAGAGTACAACAGTAACGGAGACGATTTTGTATATCATAATCATTATTTCTTTCCTGGTGTTGTGGTCTTGTAAGACTTAGTACTGCAGTTCCCCAAAGGACGTGCTGGCATAGCAGATTCGGCATTGATAACATCATAGACCTCACTAAGAGAATATCACGTAGAGCGTCCATAGATTTGACAAGCATACTCCCATTACCAGTGGACAACATAGAACACCACATTGATAAGTCATAAGAGCTGCTGAAAGAAAACGATAGATCTCAAAGTAGAACAAAGAGAATGGTTTGTATCAGCAACAGCGGATAAACAAACAATACTATATGAACAGTCGATCACAACAAGAGAAGAAGAGAACAACAACTTGCCGCTTCCTCGATGAAAAATATGAAAGCTGACAGTTTGAAGTCAACAGTATTTATAAATAACACACACACACACACACACACACACACACACACACACACACACACACACACACACACACACACACACACACACACACACACACACACACACACACACTGATCAATACTTATTATAGTTGAACTTCGCGTCACATTACCACAAGCCTCAGAAGTTAGGAGTAGTCAGGATTCAGAACCTATACTAACGGGTGTGAGCAGATACTAAAATGACCACAAAACTCACTATTCACCGTTAATAAGTCAGCCGTCATAGACCTCTTATTCACAAGGAACCATACAATAGATCGGGAAGTGGTAGACACGGAGTCACACAGAAGGAGAACACACACGAAAGAATTACCATGGATAAGAAAAACAAGGGCAGCGATCAACCAAGGCGAGGGGAATTGTGAGCTTCTATATACGAAGACGTCATTCGACTAGAACGCCATCTTGACAAGATAGCAACATATTTCACAAGTAAACTTCACATTGAGAAATTGTAATAAGATTTGTAGTGAACATGATGAAAGTTGTTTTGGTTGCACTCCTGTTTGCGGTATATGTTCAGGTTGCGGTTTATGATTTATGACGACGCCTCCATTGTTTCTATTGGTGAACTCGTCAATTAAAGATTATGTGGACTTCTTCAATCCTGATACTCATTATCTTGTTATGCTGATTTGTACGCCAAAATATGAAAATCATCTCACTCCGGTGTTGTGTAAAAGTAGTGAATGTTATTAAATTAATTGAATATATAGCAATGAATCGTTCTCCTTTTAAATGCAAATCAGTTGTTATTATCTTGAAAGAAACATACGTAATATGTTCATGTTTAAGTTGCATTGTTACCAGATCGCCGATGTTTATAAAACCTCATGTATAAATGTACTCCTCTACGTCGTTCTTTTGCCCCATGTTCCCCTGTAATATATTCTACCTATATTATCCCATTTCTGTAACGGTTACGTCAGTAGGCCTATAATTACACCGCAAAACTTGGGATTATAACACCAGTATATTTGGTGTATGGATATTTGGCTAAAAAGAGGTGGTGGTTAGGCCTAATTATTATATTAAATAAATTAACAATAACGCACCTACTTATCTTACACGCATTTGTACATTTCCATGACGGGGGATTGATGGGGGCCAACGTGTATTAATTAACATGGTACAATTTATTACATGTAGTATAGACCGATACGGTCTGCAATACGGCTAGAACAGAACTGGTTGTTTATTATAATTATATACTTGGCTAAACTGACCATTAATTTTTGTGTTGTGGGTAACCCAAGTTTCGTGTGCGTTCAGTTTAATTAGTCACAACAGCGAAGAGGGCGCGCGCCTTGCGGACAAGCGCCAAGCGCGCACCGCCTGTCTGCGGTCAGTGAGATAATACATTAGTACGAAAGGCCGAGGTCAGCGCTACGCAGCGTATGCGTCTGTGCGGCTATCAATAGGTGTTTACTTCGTTTCCGCTACGCAGAATTAGGTCGCTTTATTTTTAGGTGCGCCTCGGCCGACTAGTCAATGAGTCAGTGACCGAGATCGATTTCGCGTTCTGCCGTGCACCAGATGCCACACGCTATCTGATTGGCCTGATCCTACTAACCCAGTTTTTTTGTCATTGTCGATGTGAGGCTATGCCGGTAATTTACGTAACCAATAACCGACGTGGGCTGTAAGGCCTCACGGAGATAACAAACAATGGAAGTATTGCCAAACAAAATAAGTCCTTAACACGAAATTGGAGCTGAACCGATTATTAAGCGAATCGGCATTGGGGCCAATCAGAGGGCGGCATCTGAAAATTGGGTCAGTGGTGTAAAACTGTGGCACTATGCAGTCGAAGGTCGAACTCGTCCCGAAGCTGTGATTCCTGTCAAAGTCTGGACACAGACGTCATCCCCATGAATGGCAACATCCAGCGTCCGTGTCTCCAGACAGAAAACACATCTTGTACGAAAACAGTATCCATTAGCACGGTAAGTACGGGTGTTTGTTTGAATATCGCAAATGTGCGTGCGTGCGTTTTCTTGACGCCTACGGGCGGCTCGGCGGCTTGTTGACCGAATTTCAGCAGTCAGTGCACTGACGGTCACTGTCGGAAGCCGGTTGTTTGTGAACGTGGTTTCCAGGTAAAACAAAGCACAACGGAAGAACGGGACTGTCATTTACTCCCGCTTATACCAGATAGGTTCTTACTACTTTTGTGTATAGGAATTCGCCGATGGAACGTGAACGCTACGATGTATGTACTATTGTAATCGTTGATAACCGTCATTGATAACCTGATAAGAGTATTGCCAATATTGGTTACGTTTTGACACGGGGCTTGTCACAACAGGCAACCGGCGCGTGTCTCGGGCTCGGTCGAGAGTCGTCCTTCTACCCGACATTGTCTCGCTAACACGACAGCCGAGGTCGTATACAAAAGACAAGGAACCAGATTTATTTATGAAATCACCGACTGGCTTGTGAGACAGGGAATAATATGACGTCGTTAAACCCCAGCAATGCGGCAAGTGACGCAACTGACGAGAATGTCACCCGAGTCACCGATTCTAGTGTGGTCCGAACAGCCCTGAACAATCCAAATTTAGAGGGACTTGGTGAGTAATATCTTTAATTAAATATCTTATTGTTATAGTTATACGTTTATTGTCCACAGTTATTAAGATGCAATCATCAAAAAAAAGTAGGCCTATTATATTTATATATGTAACATCTGCATGTATAATGAAAAATATACCATAGATAAAATATGTTTATTTTTTCATTGTCTAAATATGTTTGCATGAATACTTGTTATTAAAGCTATTTTTATTTTAATGTAAAATGAGTCTCAGTATTATAATTATGGCATTCCTTATTGTATTAAAATAAATTGTACTGTATGTCTGACTTGTCCTAAAAATTAAACAAGATTCTTCAGGTTTTACATCCCAGCAAAAGTTCATAATTAGAGTATCCGAAATTTGCAAAAATATAGTATACATTTTAAATATAGTTTTTGGGGCTTAGTCTTCATAGGTCCAGTGCCACCTTAATTAAGTGTTAAAATGAAAAGATGCTGATGGCAATATGAAATTTGCATAAGTAATTATTTTATAGACATTATTTTGTGACAATCTTACTTTGAGAAAAGAAAATGAGAAACAAATTATGAGTAATTGTTTTTAATTTAGCATACTACTTCCTTAGATTGTGTTAACCACAATATTTAAAAAACATATAATTACCCTTAAATGCAATTAGGTTTCCTTTTAATATGTGTTTATCAAATTAGTTTGTTGGTTATTGAATGACATTCACTGTTTGGAAAAGCAGAAATGGTCTAATTTTTAGATGTGGTTGCAAAAAAGCCCAAAATAGATGTATCACAATTGTTTGTTTGTATTTTAGGTGTTATCTCATATTAATATGAACACTGCTTTTACAGACTTTCAGTTTGGTGATAGTGTTGCTATGCAACTATTTCAAATTTAAAAAATAAATAATACTGGCAGCAAGTATTGACATTTCAAATTTTCACTGGCACTGGCTGTTTGTATTTGGTATATTATTAGCTTCAAGTAAACAGGTCACCATGACATGAGGCTGTATCATCTCGTGTCAGTTCCCTATCATTTGCTGCTAATCACTGTCTTGGCATTAAACTACTTTAATAGTACTTATAAATAAATTCACCAAAAAGTTCAGCTAAAGCAGTAGTAAGAAACAAGTCTTTCTCTAAGTCAAAAGTAAACATCTTGTTTACTTTAAAATTATTTATTATTTGTTATGACTCAGGGTTGGGCTGTACGTTAACATAATAATATTATTCAATTACTCAATGAGTTCATGATAATCATAACAAAATGAAAATGTGACCTGTATTTGGTCTATATGATGGGTTTTGCTTATCCATTTCTGGACGTTGCAGCCTTGATGGATTGTCTATAGACAGCTCTTTCGTTTGCCAGTCTCCCCAATCCATTCCTCTATGTCCTTCCCCCATTGTCTCCTAGGTCTTCCTCTGCTTCTTCTGCCTTCCACTTTTCCTTCCATTATTAGTCTCTCTAGAGACTGATGCTGTTTCACATGGCCGAAATAACTTAGTTTCTGTTTCTTTACAAATTTCAATAAAGTCCCAGGTATAACACCAAGCTCTTCTGCGATGGATTCGTTAATTCTGCGTTCAGTCCACGAAACTCGTAATATCTTTCTATAACACTTGTTTTCAAATGCATTTATAAGTTTAATAATGTTCTTATTAAGAGTCCAGGTTTCGCATCCATATGTAGCCGTTGGAAATATGCAGACTCGGATAATTCGTAGTTTCATATCTTTGTTCGTTGCTTTCCATTGGTCTATATAAAACAATTAATTTATTTAAAGTTATTATTTTGCAGGTAATTATAGTTTTAAATAACCAAACCATTCAGCAACAATTCTGACTATCTGTATTCAGATATATCATATAGATCTATCCATCTAGCACCCAAAATGAGGATGTAAGTTTTACTGATAACTGTAACTAGATATAGAAAGAAATGCTAATATAAATTATATAAAATAATACATTACTATAATGATGTAACTGTCTAAATGAGGACTATGTAATTTCAAGAGCGGAGTGGAACACCAATACTCTTACAGGCCGGTTAATCATACATCATTTGGCGAGGCAGAACTAACGATATCACTGACCTCGTTTCTCCTTATGGTATGATCTTTATAACTGTTCACCTGTGTGCCTGCATGCACGCATGCACTGAAAGTACATGTCTGTCTCCGTAAACATCTTAGTGGTTATTTCTTATACGTGTTGTTTAAAACAAGTCAATTTTATTGATATATTTTGTAAATGAGTAGACCAGGTGTGTTACTGTAATAGTGATGATCAAGCAGAGTTTTAATAATTTTTAATCTGCATTTCATTAATCATGTCTGCATTGACATAAACCGTCTATTCATTTCTTTGAATTATTTATAAATATTTGATTAAAATCTTGCATCTTATCGAGATAATTTATAAATAAGTAGATTCAGTAATTTACTGCAGTTGTTATAGTAATTGTTGATATACATCTCATTAATCATTACAAAAATTAAAACGAATCATGGCATATATATGTGTGTGCGTGCATTGTGAGTGAATGTGTTAAATATGTGTATAACACTGTAGATATATTTTGTGAAAAATGTAGTTTGGTTGAAATGAACATTTATTCAATGCTTGTATGCATGCGTTTGAGTGAAATAGGATCTTCGACAAAACCAGCCGTCTGGCGCAGTAGCCATGATGATTCATCCCATTCTTTGTCATTGGGCAACTGGCAAGGTTGTTTTTTTGCTTTGTGGTTCAGTGGGCCAGCAGTGTCTCGGATATCTTTGGCAGTGTGTGACATTGCCCCGGGGATGTCAGCTTGCCTGGCCTTGCCTCATTCACCTGGGTATGCCGGTTGTCACTGGTAGTGTATGGGTGACAGGTTAACAGCGATAGTGGGCACCACTCTGTCACTATCAGCAATGCAACAATGCCATGTGTAACATTAACAAGTCACTGCACTCTAGCAAATAATTCCATTGTCTCTGTTCTGTGTCCGTGCAGTATTAATTTCTTGGGAGTTGCTGACTTTTGTGGTTTGTCGGTACACAGCTACTTGCTCACCAATTTCATTAATGTAAGAGCAATTTGTAGGTTAGTAGATAATAAAAAAAGATTATGCGAGTACATGTTGCTTTTTCTGTCATTTATATAGACATCACAGATCATTTAACCAACAATCTGTCCAGTGCGTAAAGCGAGCTTTATATAACCGGTGCATTATTGTGGTCCAGCGATCTGCGAATATGTCACAATCAAGACCCGGGGTTCATTGGTTCATGTAGTGTCAATCCGAATCGTATATAATGGGTTTCCAATTGCCCACATGTGACCTAGATTATTGTGATTTGATCACGGGTTAAGTACAATAAATTGAATCAGCACTGTTTAGTATTCTCAATAAAATAATATTATTTTATTACTGTGATATCAGTCATGAAATCGTGACATATCTTCCTTCAGGCAAACTGTGGTGGATATAATTGTTTAACCATGTGTATACATTCATAATTCCATGCAGTGGTTACCTTTGTTTAAGTGCTTGCTAGAAGTTGTGATAAATTTGTAACTTTTGTTTGTTTTAGAAGATAGCTAACATGGCCACAGTTTATCAACATTTTAGTATCACTGCAGCATTGTCTTCCACATAGTGTAGACTCACTTTAATTGTCAGTTACTGTTATTATTAAGCCATATAAAAATAAATACATTAATTCTGTGACATGCCGGCAAAAGTGTTCATCATGTATCCTGGTGTTGACAGTTTTCAGCATACAAGATCACTGTTAAGGAGTAAAATCAATTTTAAAGAGCAAAATCAATTTTAAAGAGCAAAATCAGGCTTACGAGCTCAGATTGTTGCGGAATTATCTATTTGAAGTATATTTTCAAATTGTAGTGCAATTTAGTCATATCCTATGTGAATGTAATACATTTCACAACATGACAGTGCATACTATTGGCCGTGTCAAGCTGGTGCATCAAATGTGAATGTTTTATTTGAAAAATGATATATAAATCAGAAATGGTTTTTAAACCTGTAATATTTGATGGTGTCAGATGTATTATTATGGAAATAACTGTACTTTAAAGGGTATACAATTGCCATTTTTAATGTGCGAAAATAAAGATTTATTTATTATAAGAATGCTAGTGAAACAGACTGGAGGTGATTGGAACTCAGCAATAGTGTTGCAGATGGTTGAGACTGAGTGCAACAGTAGCACTGACCTCCAGCCAGCCCATTCACTGACCAGGACTCCTATTGCATAACTGACCACTGGGCAGGTCCATCTTTATGGCCACCATCATTATGTAACTGGAACAAGGTCAATTGGCCAAGTGGTCAACTGTAGTGACCTTCTGTGGCCAATTAACACATTCATGCATGAGACAAGTTAGAACATAGCCAGGGGAGCACATATTTAGTATAATTAATTTAATTGGTTAATTGATTCATGTCTAGTTGGGTGTTTTCATACAATTAAAAGGCAACAATTCTCTGATTTTAGATCTCAAAGTACATATATAAATTATTAGTGTTATACTCCATATTTTAATCATTAACTAAGGAATTGTATTATTATGAAACACGAATTTGACAGACCAAGAAATAACATGGGGAACATTTTGTTCTCCTTCAAAAAATTTCAGATGAAGCTTTTTATTATAATAAGTAGTCTGTCTCAGGTACCAAATTATGTATTTTCAAAAAGTATTAAGATATAAAGGATTATGGTCATGATAATAAAACAGTTATATAATGTGTAGCCAACTTAGATATAATATATAAGTACTACTAAAGTTATAATTAATTTAATACCAGTAAATTCAGTGTTTCAGTGCCCCGTAACAAAGGTTATTCACTTCAGCAATGAAACTATATACCCATCTAAGATACAGACTCTGTACGTTTGTGGTTTTATAGTATGTGTGGCACATATTAAATTAATATTAAACTATACCCATGATATATTAAAAAGACAGCTAAAGAGTACTCCGTAAACCATTAACAAATAAGAATTTTTTGGCTTTAATTAAAAATGTTCATGCGTGTAGCAGAAAAATTTTTGAAACATTTTGTGATGTGTAAAAGTGGGACTGGGGTAATTTGCCCCCTGTGGCTGGAGGCTGAGTTGGCTGCACTCATCTATCCTTTTACCAGGATACTCACTGGTCCATCCTATGACTAATTCATTCGGTCACTCATTCATGCATACATGCTACCAGTCAACTGGACAATGGTAAAATGAATGTACCCAAAATGTTAAATGAACTGAAATATTTGATTAATTGTATCTTCACGGTTTAGTCCAAAATAGGTTGAAACTTATTAAAATCTGTAATTTGTATTGACTTAAAATGGGATTTTAGGCTTATATAAATCAGCTCCACCTAATGTCTTATAAATTACATGATGGAATCTGTATGTTTTCTTTTTATAAAATGTGTTTAAACAAAATGATTCTTGCATCTAGTGTTATTTGTGTTTTGCGCAGCCATAGTTATGCAACTCTAGGCTTGTCCTAGCTTACTCAGTGTATTGCTTAGCAACACAACATATTTGACCTTCTATTCAAAATGGCATCAGCTGTTAATTGAACTACTCGGACAAAGCATCAACAACTGAAGATTCTCTGTTTCTGGTGGTTTCTTTTGGCAATGTTTTACCGTGTAGAAGCAGGTCTAAGAATGAACGATTCTGGGGCCGGTTTCATGAAGCAGCCAAGAACGTTCTTAATGCTAAGATGATTGTGTTAGTTAATTACGCGATTTTTTTAAATCTGAGCAAACATAGGATTTTACGCAAAACATGTGACACTAACTAGTTGCGTAATTTTTAAGTACGCTTCATGAAACCGGGCCCCTGATGTGGTGCCTGATGTTATTCAGTGAAGGAGAAAGAAAGCATCGTTTATCCCCAATAGCCTGTTTCTCGTGAAATGTAATAATGTCTGTCAACGGTTGAGTCTGGCATAGGTCACGGTGTTTATCAGTTTGCCATTGTCAGTGTTTTTTTCTGCGGTTGTCTGACTGCCATTTGGATTTAATACCTTGCTGCTTTTACAAGACAGACGTTGTTTGTGAAGAGCTAGCACGTGCCTGCTGCCATTTCACGTCACATGATTTGTGTGTGTGCATGCAGACCCATGCTGTTCTCGTGGTAATTGTGGCTGTGCTTTTTATTGGGCTACGTAATGTGGTCTACATTTTTAGAAATGCCAGCACTTTATGGCCACTATCGCCCACTGACTCTGAAGAGGATAGATAAACTAGGTGTAAAATGAATTTTTTTGTCATCTTATCAGGGAACTGACGGTGAATGAGTGCATTATAATTTTGTGGTTTGAGTGACAAGTATCTGCAAAATTAAATCCATGGTGTTGTCAGAATTATTAAAAACATTTAAGAGAATATAAAATGAACATTAAAAATGTTCCACATGCTGAAGAAATAAAACTAAAAAAGCCCCTATATTTGGCTAAAGGTGGAATTTGTTGTGGTTTGTGCATGTGTGTAGTGGGTAGTTTATTTAATAATCTGTTGGTTTTTAATTGATCATAACAAATTATGGGTGTATGATTTAACGTTGGTCACATTTTTGATTGCACGGTTTGATTTATGGGAACATTTTGTTACACGTTCACTTGTAAAAGATCTTGATATGGCATGAACTGAGCTTCGGCCCAGCTTATTTGAGGGGTGATAGTATCATGAGTAGGCATGCATGCCTAGTTACATAATCTGTTTACTGATCCTGGGCAGCACCAGCCAAAGTCCTTGTTAATTCAGGGGGAGACCTTGGAAACTAGTGTTGGTGGGCTGGGTAAAAAATTGTAATCAGCATTGTGGGGAAAAAATCTGTTGAGGACTTGGTGCTGTTTTTAGAAATATGGTTATCTCATGTACATCACGACGTATACCAGTGCTTTGACAATTGTACTTCACCCCAAAGTAGCAAGACTTGGCTGCCCTTGGACATTGTAATAGGTGTGAGTTAATTAGTTATGTATCATCCACTTCTGATTGATTGTTATTGAGGTTTTTTTTTTTTTTTTTTACATATTTGTTATTGTGACAATGTGATCTAACCATCATTTTTATAATTTCAGAAAAAACAAATGCTAAAAATGTTTGAATAAAAGACTCATTTAAGACATTTATAATTCTACAGTTGTATGACAAATAATGATATGTGAAACTTCTAGTGATGTATCTGTAATTTTGAATAAAATAATTGCACTTGTAAATAAACACAATTGTACAATAATAACTAAGTTTACAAAGGCAATTGTAGTGTAATAATTTTATAAAAGTTAATATAGTTGAATGTCTGGGAAGTAATTGTAACTAACCCAGTGGGAAATACCACCCCTGGATAATTAGTTAATGATGGCCACCTGTAATTGATCATTGTCACATTTGGTGGAAGGAACACATTGCTGGCCACCACACATACATGCTTGATAGGTGTTACCCCCTTGGGTTCACTGACTAATTCTGACAAGAAAATCACACTGACCACAGCCTGAAAACTGACTTGTTGTTAGTGACAGACTGGTAGTTTATTTGCTACCACCAAGGGCAGGAAGAATGCAAGGGCTGGTCTAGTTCTGGTCTGGTCTAGTCACAGTTAGCCCACGGATCTATCCTGAAGGAGTCCACTCTTGGTGGAAAGGTCTGCATTCCGTGGAACATATGGCAGTGGGTGTTCTCATGATCAAAGGGCATACCTTGTGCTTCTACTGTGTCATGTGGCCTGTGGCATGGCTGTTTATAGCAGTGGAGACAGACGCAGGCAGGTTGACATGCAGTTATCTGGATCTTGCACAGGCACACGTGTTGGTGGGACATCTTGTAACTCTAGTGTTCAATTAGTGCAACTTTTCGTCCCCATTGAAAGAAGTATGGATGTCCATTAATCGTGCAATAAAACTCCAGGTTCCTGCTAGACATAAATTATAATTTAGCCAACTTGATTGTGTTTCAGTAAACTCTGATTATTTTATTATTATCATCCTGGTCACCAGCTACAGTGGGTTGTTTAGTTACATGAGTCACAACAGTTCTGATGCCTTTTTGTCCAAGAAAAAACACATTCGTGACAACACATTATCCCTAGTTGCGTGAATGTACAATCGTAAATTTATTAAACAAAATTAATAAATTATTGTATAAGCTCCGACTAATTTCAATGTAGTCTCAGAATGGTACATAGATCAGTACACATTAAATTACATTGTAGCGCGAATCCCATTTGCAATCATCACAATGCTGTGTCCATTGCGTCCTCCTCCACAACCTCTGTCACCTCCATGTCTCTCCTCACCATGATGTCCTGTCCATTCATCCTCCTCCACAACCTCTGCCACCTCCATGTCTCTCCTCACCACGATGCCCTGTCCATTCGTCCTCTTCCACAACCTCTGTCACCTCCATGTCTCTCCTCACCACGATGCTCTGTCCATTGCGTCCTCCCCCACAACCTCTGTTACCTCCATGTCTCTCCTTACCATGATGCCCGGTCCATTGCGTCCTCCCCCACTACCTCTGTCACCTCCATGTCTCTCCTCACCACGATGCCCCGTCCATTGCATCCTCCTCCACAACCTATGTCACCTTCATGTCTCTCCTTACCATGTCCCTTATCCTTTGTTGTCCATGGTGCATTTTTCATCTCCATGCCTACTTTATCAGTTCATCTGTTTTTCACCACAGATCCATCTCCTTTCTGATATCCACACATTCAATCTTTGAACCTGGATCTGTAGGACACTGGTTAGAATTACCAAGTGTTTTGCAAGGTTATTGCTTTCATAATCCCAAGCCTTTGCTGATACGTTGTTTGTGAACACCTCTGCTTTTATTAGACAATTGCCCCATATACCTGACATTAGTGTGGGTTTGTGGAGTGACTCTTGTTTACCAACTCATCCTGTGATAACAAAACAACTGAAACACGATCCCTGTTACTATCAAAACATCTGCTTAAGAACCAAAATGGACAATTTCTGGACTACCATTGGGTAGTCTGGAAATAGATGCTAACCCTTTTTGTTGTAACCCGATAGTTTAATGCACTTCGCATTCAGAAGTGATGACTGTAGTGTGAAGGTTATGGTGTAATGTTGAATAAATAAAAAAACTCCCCCACATTGCTTTAGCACTTTTAATTAAATCTCCAAAAAATGTATAACAATAATGCACCTAACATTGTCACAGCACTTTTAATCATGATTATATAACTATCAATCTCAATTTTTTTATTAAATCTAAAAAAATTATAATTATAATAATGCATTTAACTGGTCTTAACATCATGATTATACCAATCTCAGATAATTATTATTAATTATAAAACCTCAAGAACACCTAAATGTTAAATCGCCAGAAACCCAAGCATAGAGGCACAATAAAGCATAACTGTTAACCGTGGTATCAACAAGAGGGATCCACAAAAGTCACTAGAATGAGGGTACACTTTTGAAAATAATATATTTACTTTTTTGAGTGATAGGTGGCTGTAGTTTCACATGATTACTAAGTGCAGGGCATAGCTACAGGAAACATGCTTGTCCATGTTTAAGCTTAGTTTTAGGAACAAAACATTGTGAAATAGATTTATGATTTGAGGTGTCTTTGATTAAGATAGTGTACATAATTCAACCGAGTATCTAACAAGGGTTTCTTCCCAAACCAATCAGCTGTTTTGAGTGGGTGATCCTGGTTTAATGCAATTCAGTTCAATGCTTTATTTCAGACACAAATACATATAGTGATACATATGTCGGTCCATATATATTTATTATATCCATACAACAGTTAACAGCTATATTAATAGTAGAAGCACATTATAATAATTATAATAAAAAGTATACATATATATGAGAAGAAGAAAAAAAGATAAGAAAACACATAGCCACACAGTACCACTGGTACTGCTCCTACAGAAGGTCGTTGTGTACATACAGGGACTTAACCCATCGTCTTCTAATTCTGGAGATCCACCTGATATCCGTACCAGCTACTACCAGAAAGTTTTCTGATTTATCTAAACGTTTCATGAATTTGTTAACAAGATTTCGAATGACTGCTTTACAGTCCAGAACAAGTCTTTCTGCAAACATGCCTGTATCACGGCAATATCTTGGTAATCGAAGTAGTCTTCTGAACACATTGTTATAACAAACATGTAATTTGTGGATACTGTAAGCATTATGATTCCACTATAGTTGGGATGTGTACATTGACGAGCAAAAGGTATTGAACAGCTTAATTATTACATTATCGGTGCACATATAACATTTCCTGAGTAACACATTACCACATGCATATAACTGGCAACACTGACGCAGTATATCTTTGTCATCTGTAGCATCATTGCAAATGATATGGCCTAGATATTTTACGCTACTGACCTCTTTTATGTCCTCCCCATTTAGTTTTAAATGCAAGGGGGCAAACATTCTTCATATACTTCCCTTTACTTATAAGTATCTTGCTTCTTCTATGGTTAAATTTTATTTCATGACTCATACCATAAGTTTCACAAACTGATAATAATTCCCTCAGGCTTAAACTGGAGGGGGAGAATATCACCAGGTCATCTGCATATGTTAGGTGATTAATATTGATGTCATCTATACAGCAGCCAGTGTGACATTTTGTTAATGCATTACATAAATCATCAGTATAGACATTAAACAGGTATGGAGAAAGTATTCCACCTTGTCTTACACCATTTGTCACATGAAATCCGGCATGTAAAATTCCAGATCAATGTACAAAAATAGTTTGCCTTGTGTACCAATATATCATCATTCTAACAATATAACCAGGCACTTGTCTGTCAATCAATTTCTTAAATAATGTAGAATGTCTTATTCTATCAAAGGCATCAAGGAACCCCATGAACATATATACCCATTTAGACATTTATAATTATCAACAATCTCCTTTAAAACATATATGCACATATCTGTACCCAGATTTCTCTTACAGCCAACCAAACTGGTTACAACTAGCTATTAGAAAGGATGACATTTGATCCAATAAGACTTTTTCCAGTATTTTTGATATTACACTGGCTAGAACAACTGGTCTGTAGTTGTCACAATCATTGATTTTATTATATTTATCTTTGATAACAGATACAAGTACCACTGATAATATAGAGTCAGGTAGGAAACCGGAACCATGTACAAGAAAGGTAGACATACACATAGCTAATAGTGGTAATATCCGTCTGCTGCAATACATTAGATGTTCAGCGTAAACACCATCGTTGCCACATGATTTATTTTTGTCTAACTGCCCAATGGGACATTCAATATCATTAACAGTAACAAATCTAATATTTTGTTATCGTTAGTATAATATTATGTAACATCGTATTGACTTTTATGTCATTATCATGTACACAATTAAATAACTGATTAAAGTGACTCCGCCATAGTTCAGTAATATTATCAGCACCTGTAACACCTATCAATACTATTTGGCAAGGGTACTTTAAAATTATTCATACGATTAATTTCTTTCAAAAATCTATCCGGCCTACCATCTTGAAGTTTTGTGGCAAAGGCGTTACTAATCAGTTGGTTTTTATGTTGTTTATTAATATTTTTTATGTTGTTTATTAATATTATATCTTTGAACAACATAAAGAAACTTGTATTTACTGTTATAACTTTCATCTGTTCAGACACTATGTTTTCACACACTCTAAAAATCTACAAAAATAATTGTATTTCTGTACTTTAAGTTTCGAGCATCTGTATTATTTTTACATGTCCAAATACATACAGTGAATAATGACTGCATGTTTTCGGAAAACAAATTTGTTATAAGGTATGTTTTCGGACAGCAGAGAGTTGAATTATTTTGTGTGTCCTAATAAATACAATCATCGCAGGAATCTTTGTGAGGAGTCAGCACAGCACCACTGTGGACACTAGTTCTTGAAAGTATACGTAGGTGGCTTGTCACCTACTTGATTCACATGATATCTAAAAGTCTTGCCGTCTGCCTGATGGTACGATAAGTAAACCAATGGTGGAAATAAACTTTTTTGGCATCGGCCATAACCTGCTGAGTCATGCTGACATAATGAGTCACGCTTATGTACATTGATTTGTTCATTCAGTCAACGGGAGTGTCCTACAATTTTCATTGGTTACGTGAACAACTGTTTTATGGAGCATTTCAATACTGAGTTCATTACTATTAATAATATTGTAATTGGTTAAAAATAATAGAAAATCTACAAAAAAAACAAAATGTGTCACAATCACAATGTTTCACATTTTCATTGTTTCATAATACATGATTTTACAATGAATTAAAATATTTGTTAGTGTTATGATGTTATACTTACATAGAAACTGTTTTACACTATGAAAAGACCGATACATCTGAATCTGTTCTGGTCTATTCTTCATGTTTCAATTCAGTGACCATGGTGTAAAACATTAATTGATTAAAACACATTTTGTTTACCTTTGGATAAGTGAAATACTTCGAACAGGACTGATGTGAAATTCTAGCTTTTAAAAATTAATTACCTATATTATTTATGCATATTTGAGATGGTTTCTAAGAATAAAACCTCTTGGACATTTATGAATTAAGTATTGAACAATCATGTATTTTATATCTAATCCTGTCTCATTTTACCCGACCTTAGATGTGAGTTTATAATAATACAAAAATGCAAATAAAATATTATAATGTTATTTTGTCAGTGATCAAGTCTACAACTAGCCACACAATGTTCAGGGATTGGTCTCTTTTTATTTGTAATTGTAAAATAATACGCTGCCTTTTGAGTCAGTATATCATAACAGATATATCTGGTGAATATCTCCTAGAGATGAGAATTCTCTGATGAACTACTATGATATAGGTAATGTAAGTGCGTCGATATAGGTCATTTACCTCCACTGCATA
The DNA here is from genome assembly GCA_020002185.1 of Paraescarpia echinospica. NCBI lineage: Eukaryota > Metazoa > Annelida > Polychaeta > Sabellida > Siboglinidae > Paraescarpia > Paraescarpia echinospica. The sequence continues at coordinate 26,594,792 of CM034536.1, read as the reverse complement.
TGCAATAAAGTGATCATTCATACACATAAATGTGTTATTGGGCCAGTGCGTTGTGTGTGAAATAATGATGTATCTGTGACCCTAACAGATATGTGACTGACATACAAAGCTTTTTTCTCCTAGACCTGTTGATGTCATGGTAGCCTTACTGTACTTGATATAGTTGCTTTTTTAAGGCGCACGAAAGACACGCATGACTCAACAAATATGTGGCATAACTGCACCTGTCCTATTTAGGACTAGCCTCTGTGTCAAGGGTTCGAGCTTGGCTTCTGTGTCAAGAGGAATGGGCCTTGGAGACAGAAACTGGATGGGACAAAGGGCCGTGTTCAGTTGTTGGTTTTATTGATAAGCATACGTCACGAATATCGACTGTATTTCTTGCCTTGCCAAGTTGCATTTCAAGTTTGTTCTTTGTTGTTGTTGGCAGTTATTTTGCAAGTATTGTTGACTGGTTAGTGTGTAAGTGTGCATGCATACCCGCATGCACACTTGCACGAACTCATGCACAGACGCACATACCTAGGGTATATATTTATTCTCCTTACTGCCGCAATGTCATAATTCACCCATTTGCATATTGGATGGAGATTTTGAGATTGACCAACCCAATCATTTGGATGTACGTTTGAGTGCAGTTTTTCAAGGATTTACACATGATGGAAAAATTATTATTACACGCACGCACGCACACACACACACACACACACACACCATCAAGTGTCATATATAAGATTATATTAGTCTCAGTCACGCAGCAAAGCCAACAAAATCTGCTGTTAATCTGACTCAGTGAAACATATGGCATAGCCAACAGCTCTGGACTTGGCATCTTTTATGACCTGGACCAGTCAGTGCATTAAATATTGGTGTGGTTGCAAACAAGAACACCACGCTATGTTGAACAAATGCACGATGATTATGATCTCGGTGCGAGCAAAGAAGGTCAAATAAACATTTATGTTATATGTGCACGTGTGTGTGTACGCACACTTATAAACATATACATGTATAATATTTGCATATTTAAATTTGTATGATATATATTATATGCAAATAACAAAGACAAATAATATCTACGTGTCTGTATCCACATATACATACATCGTTTTTATGAGGCTTTCAAAGCTTTTCTAAATAACAAATGTGTACCTAACTTCTTAGCTGATGCTGATGTCATGACTGTGGACATTTGTGATCCCGTTTCCAACCCCACACACCAATATTTTATGCAGTCATCCAGGTCATAAAAGATGCCCAAGTTCAGCGCTGGTTTGCAGTGTGACACATGAATCTAATCTTGTACCTGACGTAACATGATAACGGATGGACTATATACATTTCCCCATTGATGACTTCTGTCTGTAAGACAGGGCGGGCAGAAACCGAAAAAAACTCACCCCAATTTTTCATTGTCACCGTTTACTTCAAAATTGGTTTTGGGTATTCAAATGTGCATGTAAAACATGGTGAAAATTACGTTGCTTTACACTATGATTTATGTCAAATTTCTGCACTTTAACCTGGAATGAATAAGTTGTTTTTGACCCAATTGTGCGGAAAAACCTGTTACTCGCGCTGGGTGCTGTGTTACACATATTGGGCAGGTTACCTCTGCATTTCGACGTTATGATAATTATCTGCCAGCGTTTCCCAGCATAGACATAAAAGACAGTATTGCATCTGCTGTCCATGCTTGGAGCTAATTCTAAGATGACAGACTATTACACTGATTAAACCTGTTTTTCAGGCAGTGAAATGAAGAAAAGAATTCTGCAATTTTCAATAAACGTCCATCTTGTGGGCAGTGTACTACAATGGTGATTTTGCATGGTATTATATTATTTTAAATGGCGCCTAAGCCATTAGTGGGACAGTCTCAATAGACTTGTTTACGCCGGATGCGCACATCTTGTGTGTTATTTATTGCCAGATCCGTTTGCCGTGATGTGGTCCGAGTGCGTTTAGGGTGTGTTCTTTAGGTGCCCTTGTGGCACGGTCTACAACATTGTCAATTTAGGTGGGTCGCCACAAAAAACGGTTTCCTCAAGGCAATTTTTTTATGCGTTTAGGGTGTGTTCTTTAGGTTGCCCTAGTGGCACGGTCTACAACATTGTCAATTTAGGTCGGTCGCCACAAAAAACGGCTTCCTCAAGGCAATTTTTTTAATTGTCTCGGTTGATAATATTAAAACAAACTGAATTATTTTTGCATAAATTTATTTAGATTATTTCATTTAAGGAAATATGGTGTACATTTCGGATGGTCTAGTTAAACATTGAATTAGTTACATGGAAAATGGTTTTAAATAATGTTATAGAATTTATGAGTTAATTGTAATAGATGTATACATTACTTGACTTTATTTACAACTGAACATTGTTACAAAAATCTAGAAAAGTTGCAATTATTTCACTGGTCAACTTAGGTCTAAAAATTAATAATCATGGTCTAAACCTATCATGGAATTAAAATGTTGGGCATTAATTTTGGTTTAAGCTGATTGGGGAATTAACACTTTGACTATTTGATCTAATTTGAATGTGGAGTTAAAATATTGGATATTTAGTCTAAACTGATCAGGAGTTAAGATATTGGTACTTGAGTTGATGATCAGAATGTGCCCAGCTGTAGCATCTGACCCAGTCCAGACCCATCCAGCGAGCTTATTAGGGCCTAGTGTGATGCCATTTCAGGTCAAGTCTCGACTCTGTTTACTTGGTAGAGGTTTGCACGCTGCCGTGTCTTCAAGCTAGGCGCAGTTTCAGCGTCCAGGAATAAGGTTTAGCTAACTTACTGGTCAACAGCATTATGGTTAGAGGACATGAGAGGGACATCAGACAGCATTAAGACCAGGTGTCAGCGCAGTGGGTTACATGTGGTAGACTTGTTAGGCTGTACAAGGTGAACCGCTGTTATGGATGTTCTGCCTTTGTTGCGCTTCTCTGTCTAGGGCAGTTGTAGTCCCTGGGTATATACTCCACCTCTGGGAGTGTACTCCACCCCTGGGGCGACCCCACCCCTGGGGTGGCCCCATTCCCGACAATTCAGACATTATTAATTAGTTTTTTGTTTTACTAGGAATTCTTCCATCCTTTTTCCATGGTGCTTGTCACTTCAACTCACTTGTGCATTTTTTCTTGGCAGTTGTCGCTTCGTTTTTGTCATCATATTTATATATTTATACAGCAGTGCTGTGATAGCCGTTTTGTTAAATGTCACTCAGGCGTGGAAGTGGATGTATGTTTCAACTGCAATAAATTAGATGTTGTATAGAAATTTATAAAATATTAGCTTTAATTTAGGTTGGTTTTGGTGTGGTACTGATGTGTGAACGTGGTGGACCTTTTAGATGTCTCATCACATATAATATAATGATGTAGATCTGTTTGGAACATGTAGTTATTTATGAATTTGAAGAATAAAAATTACACAGATAGTTAGGATTCCAATATTTTCTTTGACTGACTTTATGTAATTGGTTTATTACAAACATGCCGTGACCACCTAATGCAAACTTTATTAAAACATTGAAGAAAAACAGAAAGGTTTTTTGTAACTAAAATCTATCACCTCATCTCAAGGTGTGTGATAGTGAAGTGTTGGCGCTAATAAGTAGTCAGTCCATAAACAGCCCGGTTTAACTAGAAATCAACTGACTGTAGAAAATGATTAGCTAAAAAAAGCTGGAAGAATTCATGAATACCGAACTATGCTTTTCAGCTGTTCTGAATTAGCTCATCAGCATGTACTGACTTAACAATGGCTCGTGCTTTAGAATACTGCTTATAGCGTGTTGACCGGGAATTTTACAATGATCTGATTACATTGAGAATGCTGTTGAATGAAGGCTTCCTTGGTGTAGTGAGAAATCGAAGGTCTGATATACATGACAACAAGAATAGAAAGGTATGCCTTGCGCCGTGCGCATGCGGTGAGCACGTGCTAAATAATTAAGAAAAACAACCGGAAGCATGATAGAAAAAGTCGCAGTACATGGCTAAAGTGCTGATGGTCTCCAATTCTCAACTTGTTTACTGAGTAGGGTTGAGGGTGACCTTGTACTAATAGAGAGGGTCAAGCTGAAGTCACCAGTAGATCTCTATGACATCAACTAGGCCAGTTTAATTCATGTCATGTGACCAGTTTCATTATTTAAATATGTGTGTTTCTTATAACTAAACATTGTCACAATTTCTCAGTGTGTAATAATGGTAAGTGCAGGATTTGTCTGTTAAAAACTTTTTTTATTTACACTATATGTATAGATAATTTTATACAGTCTGTCCAAAATGGTTTGTGAAAACTATTTGCTATTAAAGTTCTTGCATTGGGTGGTAATACTGATAAGGCTACACCATTTGTTATTTTGTCGGTTACTCGTTTGTGAAATTTTTTATAATTTTTATTGTATTTTTTAATAAAATATGTAAATCATCATCATCCAATGTGAAATTTGTGTTATTTTCATTTCAATTTTATTAATTATATATATATTAAAACAAATCAGTTATTACATAATCATCATACATGTGTGGGCAGGGTCACTCTTTCATCTATTTGCAAGTGCAACACTTATGTAAATCTGCCACACTTGGAAGTCTGCGACATTGATATAAACCTCTGTGATTCATGTAGATAAGTTACTACTCACTACTAACCTGTATAAAGCTGTATCACTAACGTAGATCCTCATCTATAATGACCTATGTCACTTGTGATATCACTCATGACCATGGAAGTGTGCCCCTATTCTTTATCTACATCCAGACCACTCTAATAGTGATAGCATGCAGAGACTGCATTCATTTAATGGTCAGTACATATTAAATTCATTAGACCATGGAAAGGCCGGTTACAACATAACTAGTTTACTAAAGTAGGTCAACATATGTGCAATAGGTCAAGGAAATTTGGGTCATAGAAAATTTGTCTTCTGAATGCAAGCTATAGATGTAGACCGTTTGTGTTTGCTTGGTTTGGGATAAAACTAATTTGTGTTTGCTAAAGAATTTTGTTAACAAATTACTCTTTACAATATTTATGCAACTTAGCCATTGTCTACAGTTTAGTGGTCTGTGTTATATTTGATTGTCCACTGAAGGGCTGGTTATAACAACATAACTAGGTCGCTAAAGTAGGTCAGATATATAGATTAGGTCAATGAAAATTTAGTATGAACAGTTGTGTCCTGAATACAAGTTATCGATGTAGACCGTTTAGGTTTGTCATTGGATTTAAAGGGAATAAAAACATCTATTGCTCGAATTCATGTTATATTACATCCTGCTATCTATTTCCACGTCCATCAAGCCAAAAAAATAAAAAAAATTCAATGAATTAGAAATTCCACATTTTATGCTGTGCATCCGGACATTTTCGAATATGCATATTTTTGGCGTGCTTTTCGGGATGCCAAGATGTGACGTCACTTATGACTCAAACTCGCATCAGGCCGACCCTTTCCATGCATTCAGAGCATGTTTACAAGTATAGCTTTTGGGTCGAAACGAGCGTCAGAATGAGTTATTGTGCAATGTTCCGACGTAATACAAACACTAGTCATCATAGAGGAACAAGCAGTTATCTTACGGTTCCACATGAATCAAATTTTATTCAAAACAACGAATGCGAATGGGCCTATAAGTCGACTAGGTTTCGCCGAGCTTGGGCTCGTTTTCAGAATAATTATATCGAATGCAACCAACGGGAGATAATCTACACCAATAAACATACATAGCAAACATATACAGCTACATAAAGTAACGTGTATAATCTCATAATATCACTAGAATATCGATATATGAAGGAGTTGTACAATTTATCATAACAACTTAAATCAGTCAAAGAATTTCCGCTGGTCCCGCTAGCTCAGTGGGTAGGCACGTTGGTTACTTCTTATTTATTTTATAATCGGGCGACGCCGGTTCAATCCTGACAGCATGCAAACCTTTGATTTTCTTTACACTTTTTTTTTAATGTTTTCACGAAGTAATAATAAACAAAATCATAATGCATAATATATAATGAACTGTTATATAAATGTTTTTTACGGTCATTGCAGTTGAGCATTTTGAATTGCGCAGCGGCGCTAGCGGTTCTGTTTTCTCAGCTTTGTGAGGGAATTTTCAACTCCCACCCACCATCCCTGCTTTATGGGGCTTTTGTAGTTAGTTAGTGTAGTACCAACATGATCGGGATATGTATTTTATGTGTGACTTATACGTATTATGTGCATTATACCACATGTTTTTATTCTGGGCATTGTGCAATAAAATACATGCCGATCTTTCACCCACTACCCTGGTTTTCTTATTGTTTTCAGTAGTGTAGTCTTTGTTTATGTTATAGTGGGTTTGCTCTGGAACCAGCTATATATATAGCTGGTTTCCTTCTCACGGACACGATTAATTGTACGGTAATATATAGTGTAATTATATATGTGAAAACAGATTGAGATCTGTCTGGATAAATACAATTTAGAAACATCGTTATATATAATGACCATTTTTTTATTTTTGTGGCGAATAAATAATTACTACAAAAATAAAAAAATATTTACAAACAGTGCATTATAGTATAAAATGATTTTGTTTATTATTACTTCGTGAAAACATAAAAAAAAAAGTGTAAAGAAAATCAAAGGTTTGCATGCTGTCAGGATTGAACCGGCGTCGCCCGATTATAAAATAAATGACAAGTAACCAATGCACCTACCCACTGAGCTAGCGGGACTAGCGGAAGCTCTTTGACTGATTTAAGTTGTTATGATAAATTGTACAACTCCTTCATATATCGATATTCTAGTGATATTATGAGATTATACACGTTACTTTGTGTAGCTGGATACAATATATGTTTGCTATGTATGTTTATTGGTGTAGATCATCTCCCGTTGGTTGCATTCGATATAATTATTCTGAAAACGAGCCCAAGCTCGGCGAAACCTAGTCGACTTGTAGGCCCATTCGCATCCGTTGTTTTGAATAAAATTTGATTCATGTGGAACCGTAAAATAAATGTTTGTTCCTCTATGATGACTAGTGTTTGTATTACGTCGGAATATTGCACAATAACTCATTCTGACACTAGTTTCGACCCAAAAGCTATCCTTGTAAACATGCACTGAATGCATGGAAAGGGTCGGCCTGATGCGAGTGTGTGTCATAAGTGACGTCACGATACCACGTGATCGTCTAGCTCATTAAAATTTTATTTTCCGCGGGAATCGCTTCACAGACAGGCTTAAAATCGAATTTATGCTACAAATGTATTTTTCTGTATTTGTTTAATGTTGTCAAATGTTACATAAAATGTTAAACTTTGTGTACACATGGAAAAAGGATTTTAGCTAATGCCTTATTTTTATTTCCTTTAATATTCAGTGAAGGGCTGGTTACAACATTATTAGGTCAGATATTGTACTCAGGTCAGTGAACATTACTTATATGAATGGCTGTCTTCTAAATAACAGTTATTCATTGCTGATGTTATTGTTTGGTTTAAACATCATCTGCTGTTTGCAAATTAATATTGTTTAAGAAATTATCTTCTTTTAAAAGACATCAAGCAATTTAGTTCATTCATCATAATAATTGGTTCTTCATCCAAGTAGCCATCCCCCAAAATAAATCGCTAACATATTGACAAAAAAACAGTCAGTTGTGTCACTTGATGAAAGGTCAGGAAAGTTTCCCGAAAGAGCAATGTGAAGGAAAACGTGGCAGATTTTTTATAGGTCCAAAAGTTATTTTGGTGTTTGTGTATTTTAGGCTGATTGCAATCTTCGCAGCAGCGATGCCACTTTTTGACTGGCGTTTCTGGGGGGCAAAGTCGGTTTTCGATTACAGTAGGAATTTGCAAATGAAACTGTATGGCACAGTAGGCGACGCAACCGCCCATATATAGACATGTGTCAGCCGTCTGGCTCTTGTGACCTTGTGAGCCACACACAAAGGTCGTGAGTTATGTTGCCTCATCCTGTTGACTCGGTCTTCTTGTTCAAGTGCTTTCCGACATTTTACCGAATATAGTTGCCTCAGTTTTCCATCATCATTATTTTAGTTCAGATCAGGTCAAGGATGGTTGGCATTGTGTTCTTGCTGCAGATGATACATTACCATGTCCATGCAGCCATTGTCTCCAATAGAGTGAGTCAGCATGCTTCAGGCTACGATGTTGGGCCAACATCCTGATTTCATGACCTGTGCTGTAATTCCATTCTGTGCAGGAATCATACGCATGCACTCAGGTCAAGTTAGCTTGATTTCTGGTTGTGCTGTAATATTAATATTTTTTATTAATGTAGCGCTGTATATGCAGAAATAAAATATGTTCAGAAATGGTTAAAGTCATATTAAACATTGATAAAAATTGTCATGATAAAATTTGTAAAAACAATATTTTATAACAGTGTTGCTCACATATGGCGTCGGCCTATATCTAATATAATAATAATTAATATTGTTAATGTTATACATGTAAGATTGCATGTGTAAATTATTTTATACCCATGGACAGGTTAATAGTTATAATAAAATAGTTATAATAAAATGTAATAAAAATAGGGTTTCAAACATTAAAAAGAAGAATAAAAAATAGGGTGTTAAAACATTAAAAAGAAGAAAAATCATTAAAGTAATTTAAACAAATAAAATATAATTAAAGTAATTTAAATATCCAAATGTAAGGAAACAAACTGTTTAAAATACACTCTTGTTATAAGAAACATGTTGGAACTTTGTCAAACTGCTCTATATATCCGATGTTCTGTATTCTATGGTAGATAACACAATGCAGGCCAAAAAGGGATTCTATTAAGTTTAAGTGGATGTTCCTTAAAATATCCTTATAACGCATGTCCTTTGTAAATGATTCCTGTGTGATTGTGCGGCCCAGCTGTTGTGTCTTTGTGGTCAGTGGAGAAAGGTGAGTAGGTGTCCTGTTCGGTCAGGCTGACAGCTGGCTTCGAGAAACGCTTGGCGTGCACCGACTGACTGAACCAGTTTCTGACACGTGCATGATGCATGCCAGTGGCCAATAGCGCGTCTTGTTTATCTGGGTCAACTCTCTCAGCGAACAGTGGCGTGTCATAACATTGCACTGATGGCGAAAATTACTTTTTTTTTCATAATAAGAACACTGGGTCGCCAGTCAGGTCGTGGTAATACTTAATGATTGTGTTATATTTAACCCGCAATTAAATATATAATGATTGTGTGATATTTAACCTGCAGTTAAATATTTTTAGTAATGTTTAATAACAGGTTTAAGTTGAAGAAATTGTGGAAATAACTAGATCTGTTTTTTAGTAAAGATTGTTATTGGTGAAGTAGGATCTGGAATATACATTTTACTCTAGGACTAGTTTCCTAGTTGTTTCCAGCACTCGGCAACGTTCTATTAACTGACCAGTCTGTATATATTGTGGTTACAATGTTATGATGTTATGAGGTCTCATTCAACTAGCCAGCCTTTTTTCAACTACTGACTGACTGCTAAGCAACGAATAAAACAGAATTGTATTATATAATGTAATTTAAATCATTTTAAAATGTTCTGTTTTGCACAAGTGCACATACAAACAGGTTGTGCCCCTGCAAAGTGCACATACATACAGCTTGTGCCCCTGCAAAGTGCACAAACATACAGGTTGTGCCCCTGCAAAGTGCACATACATACAGGTTGTGCCCCTGCAAAGTGCATTTGAGTAAAGAAAAAATATGCAAATAAGTTACTTTTGTAAGGCCAACTATATTTAAAGTCGGTAAAAAGGGATTGGACCTTGTGTAAGTGGCACACTGTCTGACAGATAACATCAGTTTGCCCTGGTGCAAGGTAACCTGTAGTGTATATCCGTTCCAGGGCAAGGTAATCCATAGTATATGCCAGGCAGCTTCTGCACTTAGACACCTTTCACTATGTGACCCTTCTTGACATTTATGGCCAGTTAGGCTTAGGCAAAGCAAAACAGATTTATGTGATACCATTTGGTTAGATTACCAAGGGGCAGGGACATAATTTGAGTTATCGTTGGTGGCGTAATAACTTACATTGAATAAGAGAAGGGGTCAAATACTCAATGTTAATGTCATCAGAGTCCAAATGGGTCATTATAAGGTCAGAGAGAAAATATTCACTAACCATTAAATTATTAAAAACATTTGGCGAATTTAGTTTTTATTAAAACCTGAAAAGTTCACCTATTTTTTATTAAATTGATTAGTTTGGTTGGTTTCTGCAATGATGAGATATTTTTTTCGTTTGCATAGACTCAGACAGACTGCTTTTTTGTAACACAGCTGCCAACTAGCACAGCTGAAAGCCATGTATGAATAAGAGGCGGTTATTTCTGAGAAAGGGACCACAGAATAGTGTCAGTCAGAGACGCCAGGTAAAATGTGTGTCCCAGGCATTATTTAACGATGTGGTAAACATAATCATTCAAACACACCACAGGTGGTGTGCTCGTTGAAACTCGACAGCCCAGTCACATAGCCGATATGGACTGAAGGATATTGGTTCACGCAAGTCCTTCTAAACACATTCCTGATTAGCATTTCAGTATTTAGCCTACCTCAAAATATCACGCTTGTTGGAATTTATTTGTTGTGAAGATTACATTGTTTGTGATCCGACCCTCGGACCTAGGGCTGGTTTCATGAAGCGGCTAAGAACGTTCTTAACGCTAAGATGACTGTCTTAGTAAATGACTTTTTTAATATAAGCGAACATAGGAGTTTACGCAAACACGTGATGCTAAGTAATTGTGTAACTTTAAGTACGCTTCATGAAACCAGTCCCTAGTGTGTGAAGAGCAGAGATTTATCAGTATGTTTTTGTTTGGTGAAGTATGAAATTATGTATATTTAATATGATGTATTTTGTATGGCATGACTGGTGATGGTTGCAAAATACTTGCAGGCAGATAAAAAAATTTGACTAAAATTTAGTAGAAATTTATAAATTAATTCATGTTTTGGAACATATAAAAAGATATTTATTGAACATAACATATAATTTTGTGTGTAATATGTGAGTTTGTGAACTAACTGTATGCTAATAAAAATAAGCAGAATAGTGGTTAAAATAAAAGGTAGAATAATGTTTTCTAAAATTTAATGTTTAGCACCATTCTGTCAGACAACAATATGAGCATTTGATAACAAATCACATGCTTTCTGGTGTTTGCCACGTGCATACGTAGTGACAGTAATTGGATCCCTCAGTATGCTTCGATATGCATTTTTATAACTACACACTGTACTTTCAATTTCCTGGAAAGTCTAAACATTACTGCTCTATCTACAGACTAGGTTTCCTTACAGAAAAAACACTGCAGTGTTCCCAGAGTGCTAGATTGGATTTTCACGTATCAAACATTGACTGTAACACCTTAATGTGTGTCATCAAATTCTTGATATTGTTTGTGACGCATGCATGTATTCATTTACGGACCATAAAACATGATTGAAATGATAACATTGCAGTGATAATACACTGTACATGGTTATGATTGTTTTTAAGCAGCAGGTATGTATATTGAGAAGCCTAACTACATTGCGGGTTTCTGGTTGACTGATGTAATTTGACCATGTGATTAATGCCGAGGTCAGTCCTAAGACGGTATACATTGTGTTTTACGTCTATTTTTGTTCTCATTGAGCAGGTCAGATTAACTGGAAGTGGAATAAAACTGATTGTTTTGGGAAGAGAAGAGGAAACGCATCAGTGTGTTATATGATATGCAAAGGAATTGCAAAACGAATGTGTCCACAGAATTGTTTTCACACACTGTTTGCAAACATTGCATAAGTTTGTGTTGACCTTCACCCTGACCCCTGAGGGCCAGCTGCATGCGTCAACCCGGTTTGTTTGTTCACTGACACAGATAGTTACGATAGGGTCAGTGCTGGTCATAGCATCAGATAGTTTCAATGTCAAGTCATGCTTAGTCCACTACAATTAGTTCACACAAAGAGTAGGAGGTCATGCCGAGGTGCAAGTCTGATTCACTTGCAAGGAATTCATATGCAAGGATTTTTGTTATTTGGGTCCTGGTATTCCTGTACCTGGGCCTGAGACTGTTCCACCATCAGACCACTGCCCCAAGGTTCACTCTCCCTCCTGTACACGCCCCTAATGAAAACGGAGTTTGAGTTTGCCCCAGGGTGTATTCACTTCTTCTTTGGTCTGAGCCATTGGATTGTTCATACTGAGTGGCTATTGTAGTGTCCAGTTATGTTGTCTGAGCCATTGGATTGTTCATACTGAGTGGCTATTGTAGTGTCCAGTTATGTTGTCTGCCGTTGTTTGAAACTACTGTTGGCCAAGAGACAGTGAGTAGATATGAGTAGATATTCTTCCTTGTCTAAACCATTTTTCATGCTTGTGGTTATTATTATATGATATTTCTCCCTAACCGTAATTATGTCCTTGATTTATTTATATTTTCCTATTTTATGTTCCTAAGCAGTGGGTATTTGTTTCTCATTCATAAACTTTGCTTCCCGATAATAGGTTAATGCTTTCTCATTTGTAGATATTCTTCTTCAATTAGTGATTAATGTTTTACCTATCAATATAGGTATTCTCTATCAATATAGGTATTCTCTTTAATCACAAGTAACTTTTTTAGGCATTCTTCCCTAACCACACATTGTTTTCCTTGTTTAAGGCGTTCTTCCCTGACCACACATTGTTTTCCTTGTTTATGGCATTCTTCCCTCACCACACATTGTTTTCCTTGTTTAAGGCATTCTTCCATGACCACACATTGTTTTCCTTGTTTAAGGCATTCTTCCCTGACCACACATTGTTTTCCTTGTTTAAGGCATTCTTCCCTGACCACACATTGTTTTCTTTGTTTAAGGCATTCTTCCCTGATCACACATTGTTTTCCTTGTTTAAGGCATTCTTCCCTGATCACACATTGTTTTCCTTGTTTAAGGCATTCTTACTTCACCACACATTGTTTTCCTTGTTTAAGGCATTCTTCCCTGGCCACACATTGTTTTTCTTGTTTAAGGCATTCTTCCCTAACCACACATTGTTTTCCTTGTTTAAGGCATTCTTCCCTAACCACACATTGTTTTTCTTGTTTAAGACATTCTTCCCTAACCACACATTGTTTTCCTTGTTTAAGGCATTCTTCCCTAACCACACATTGTTTTCCTTGTTTAAGGCATTCTTCCCTAACCACACATTGTTTTCCTTGTTTAAGGCATTCTTCCCTAACCACACATTGTTTTCCTTGTTTAAGGCATTCTTCCCTTACCACACATTGTTTTCCTTGTTTAAGGCATTCTTCCCTGATCACACATTGTTTTCCTTGTTTAAGGCATTCTTCCCTAACCACACATTGTTTTCCTTGTTTAATGTATTCTTCCCTGACCACATTGTTTTCCTTGTTTAAGGCATTCTTACCTTACCCAGGGTGCACGGCGGATTTAGTTGACAGGTAGTCCGTCGGACTAGCTGACTCAGAAACAACTAGTCCTCATATTGTTTTACTAGTCCTTAAAAATCAATCATACTGTTGTATCATATATGTGCGACAGTTGTGGCACACAGTAAAAGTGGCTTTATTTCATAAAGAAAACAAGCCGTTTCCCATTTCAATTAAATGTTCAACTAAATGTGTCATTAATAGAAACAAATAAATGTGATTTCGTAGATTCAATTGCAAAGTTATCAGAAGAAATGAATAGTTTAATAAGGGGCAGCAAACAGGAGTCGTGGACAAGGCGATTCCAGCAGAATTTGAAGCCTAACGGCGACAAAGGACCGACATTGTCGGACTAAGTTGCATCATTTGCCCTATACTTTTCATTAGAGTTTTCTTTCCCGAAGCCGACTAAACAATCAGTAACATTGCTGGCGTTTGGTAATTTATTGCTAAAATAATCACCCAATGCAGGAATAACGCAACTACCATCACGACGGGATAGCACGTAACGATGTCTGTAACCTGCGCATGTATGTTTGTCCATGTCGCTCATCACTCATGGTCGCTAGGTGGCACTACCTTTCCTATGCTAACCGGATGTAAACAGCCGCCATTTACATTCACTGCGTTCAGCAAGTTTCCCATCTGACGGTCGTACGGAATATTTAGCTGCCTGTGATAAAATGCTACCTTATTGTCAGATTTTGTTTTAATCCATCACAACACCCAACTAGCGTATACATAGCGTAAATTAATTTACATAATAACAGCTAGTCCGATGGGACTGCTCCACTAAACATGGACTAGTCCGATCACTGAAACTACTCGTCCGGGACGATCGGACCGGCCTTATTTCGCAGCCTGCTTACCACACATTGTTTTCCTTGTTTAAGGCATTCTTCCCTGACCACACATTGTTTTCCCTGTTTAAGGCATTCTTCCCTGATCACACATTGTTTTCCTTGTTTAAGGCATTCTTCCCTCACCACACATTGTTTTCCTTGTTTAAGGCATTCTTCCCTGATCACACATTGTTTTCCTTGTTTAAGGCATTCTTCCCTAACCACAAATTGTTTTCCTTGTTTAAGGCATTCTTCCCTGATCACACATTGTTTTCCTTGTTTAAGGCATTCTTCCCTGATCACACATTGTTTTCCTTGTTTAAGGCATTCTTCCCTGGCCACACATTGTTTTCCTTGTGTAAGGCATTCTTCCCTGATCACACATTGTTTTCCTTGTTTAAGGCATTCTTCCCTAACCACACATTGTTTTCCTTGTTTAAGGCATTCTTCCCTGATCACACATTGTTTTCCTTGTTTAAGGCATTCTTCCCTAACCACACATTGTTTTCCTTGTTTAAGGTATTCTTCCCTGACCACACATTGTTTTCCTTGTTTAAGGCATTCTTCCCTGACCACACATTGTTTTCCTTGTTTAAGGCATTCTTCCCTGATCACACATTGTTTTCCTTGTTTAAGGCATTCTTACCTTACCACACATTGTTTTACTTGTTTAAGACATTCTTCCCTAACCACAGATTGTTTTCCTTGTTTAAGGCATTAATCCCTAACCACACATTGTTTTCCTTGTTTAAGACATTCTTCCCTGACCACACATTGTTTTTCTTGTTTAAGGCATTCTTCCCTAACCACACATTGTTTTCCTTGTTTAAGGCATTCTTCCCTAACCACACATTGTTTTCCTTGTTTAAGGCATTCTTCCCTAACCACACATTGTTTTCCTTGTTTAAGGCATTCTTCCCTAACCACACATTGTTTTCCTTCCCTTTGAGCCATGCATTCTTCCCTAACCACACACATTGTTTTCCCCTTAAAAGTTTAAGACATTCTTCTCCCTAACCATATTATTGTTTCCTTGCTTAAGGCATTCTTCCCCCCTGATCACATTGTTTTCCCCTTGTTTAAAGTGCATTCTTCCCTACTTCCACATTACTTCTGTTTTCCTTGTTTAAGGCATTCTTCCCTTACCACACATTGTTTTCCTTGTTTAAGGCATTCTTCCCTGATCACACATTGTTTTCCTTGTTTAAGGCATTCTTCCCTAACAACACATTGTTTTCCTTGTTTAAGGTATTCTTCCCTGACCACATTGTTTTCCTTGTTTAAGGCATTCTTACCTTACCACACATTGTTTTCCTTGTTTAAGGCATTCTTCCCTGACCACACATTGTTTTCCCTGTTTAAGGCATTCTTCCCTGACCACACATTGTTTTCCTTGTTTAAGGCATTCTTCCCTGATCACACATTGTTTCCTTGTTTAAGGCATTCTTCCCTGATCACACATTGTTTTCCTTGTTTAAGGCATTCTTCCCTCACCACACATTGTTTTCCTTGTTTAAGGCATTCTTCCCTGATCACACATTGTTTTCCTTGTTTAAGGCATTCTTCCCTAACCACAAATTGTTTTCCTTGTTTAAGGCATTCTTCCCTGGTCACACATTGTTTTCCTTGTTTAAGGCATTCTTCCCTGATCACACATTGTTTTCCTTGTTTAAGGCATTCTTCCCTGATCACACATTGTTTTCCTTGTTTAAGGCATTCTTCCCTTACCACACATTGTTTTCCTTGTTTAAGGCATTCTTCCCTTACCACACATTGTTTTCCTTGTTTAAGGCATTCTTCCCTGATCACACATTGTTTTCCTTGTTTAAGGCATTCTTCCCTGACCACACATTGTTTTCCTTGTTTAAGGCATTCTTCCCTGACCACACATTGTTTTCCTTGTTTAAGGCATTCTTCCCTGACCACACATTGTTTTCCTTGTTTAAGGCATTCTTCCCTGATCACACATTGTTTTCCTTGTTTAAGGCATTCTTACCTTACCACACATTGTTTTACTTGTTTAAGACATTCTTCCCTAACCACAGATTGTTTTCCTTGTTTAAGGCATTAATCCCTAACCACACATTGTTTTCCTTGTTTAAGACATTCTTCCCTGACCACACATTGTTTTTCTTGTTTAAGGCATTCTTCCCTAACCACACATTGTTTTCCTTGTTTAAGGCATTCTTCCCTAACCACACATTGTTTTTCTTGTTTAAGACATTCTTCCCTAACCACACATTGTTTTCCTTGTTTAAGGCATTCTTCCCTAACCACACATTGTTTTCCTTGTTTAAGGCATTCTTCCCTAACCACACATTGTTTTCCTTGTTTAAGGCATTCTTCCCTAACCACACATTGTTTTCCTTGTTTAAGGCATTCTTCCCTAACCACACATTGTTTTCCTTGTTTAAGACATTCTTCCCTAACCACATATTGTTTTCCTTGCTTAAGGCATTCTTCCCTGATCACACATTGTTTTCCTTGTTTAAGGCATTCTTCCCTTACCACACATTGTTTTCATTGTTTAAGGCATTCTTCCCTGATCACACATTGTTTTCCTTGTTTAAGGCATTCTTCCCTAACCACACATTGTTTTCCTTGTTTAAGGTATTCTTCCCTGACCACACATTGTTTTCCTTGTTTAAGGCATTCTTACCTTACCACACATTGTTTTCCTTGTTTAAGGCATTCTTCCCTGACCACACATTGTTTTCCCTGTTTAAGGCATTCTTCCCTGACCACACATTGTTTTCCTTGTTTAAGGCATTCTTCCCTGATCACACATTGTTTTCCTTGTTTAAGACATTCTTCCCTAACCACAGATTGTTTTCCTTGTTTAAGGCATTCTTCCCTAACCACACATTGTTTTCCTTGTTTAATACATTCTTCCCTAACCACAGATTGTTTTCCTTTTTTAAGGCATTCTTCCCTAACCACACATTGTTTTCCTTGTTTAAGACATTCTTCCCTGACCACACATTGTTTTCCTTGCTTAAGGCATTTTTCCCTGATCACACATTGTTTTCCTTGCTTAAGGCATTCTTTCCTGATCACACATTGTTTTCCTTGTTTAAGACATTCTTCCCTATCCACACTTTGTTTTCCTTGTTTAAGGCATTCTTCCCTGACCACACATTGTTTTACTTGTTTAAGGCATTCTTCCCTAACCACACATTGTTTTCCTTGTTTAAGACATTCTTCCCTGACCACACATTGTTTTTCTTGTTTAAAGCATTCTTCCCTAACCACAATTTGTTTTCCTTGTTTAAGGCATTCTTCCCTAACCACACATTGTTTTTCTTGTTTAAGACATTCTTCCCTAACCACACATTGTTTTCCTTGTTTAAGGCATTCTTCCACAATCACAGGTTCTTTTCCTTGTTATAGAGCATTCTTCCAAATCATAGAATAATGGTTTCTACTCTTCCCCAAGGACGGGCATTGTTTATGAAGGAACACAATTTAATTTCCTTGTTCTGTTGTTGTTACGTGTCTATTACATGCATGCCAACACTGGTTTGTAACACCAAAAAGATAAGTACAAGTAGAGCATGCGATGAAATTTAAACTGGATCCTTGCATAATGATCTAGCAAATATGATACTCAAAATGGTATACATGTGTAATTATACAAATTAATATGATGCACAAAATACACAAGTTAATAATTATGATCGTCAAAGTGGTATATAGAAGCATTATAGATTAGTACTCAGCACTTTAGAAAAAAATTGGAGAACATGCAGGGCAAAGAATGTTATTATGACAGTTATGAAAAGTCATGTGACGTATAACAATGCGACTTGGCTTTAGGCATTAAATGTGTTTTGTGTGTCGTGTCTTGACAAAATGACGCCATTAAGCTTGCTCTTTTCAAATATTGCGGACAGATCTCTGGGAAATTACAGAAAAAATGTCAGCCAGTTTTTCTGATAAATAATAAATATGTTTTCATTCTGGTGCGTGTTGAAAACATGATAACAATAGGCAAAGTATTCTTTATTGTGTTGTTTGTGTCGTGTCGAACTTTGACATTAGTGATAGGCATGCAGAACAGGTCCATCAAAGGTGACCCAGTTGTCTCGTGACCTACTTAGATAAGAGGCTGATCATTGAAAACTGCTAATTATCAGCTATTTCTGACGCAGTGCCAGGTAATATTCTGCTGCGGAGTGCACAAGGGTGTCTTGGTAATCACACGAATAGTTCCCCTTTGTTGCGCACCCCTTTTAGGCTAAACTTTCAGTCTCAAGAGGGTCATGTGATGTGCGGTTGGGTCACCCCATTGATGTCGAGATGCGAGTCACATGGCATCGTACTAAGATAACTTCTGTGTTCTGCATCACTGTATTCCGTTTGTCATTGGCTAGAAGCACCCTCCATAGGACAAGGGTGCCCCAATGTGGTGTTTCGGCTGACGGAGAAAGTCTAACCCAGAAACTTGAGTGTAGAAGTATAAGTAAGCACGTGCTTAAGTGGACATGTGCATTGATAAATAGCGCGGGTGTGATGTTTGTGTCTTGCATGTGCTGTGACCGTGCTTAAGTGAACATGTGCATTGATAAATAGCACGGGTGTGATGTTTGTGTCTTGCATGTGCTGTGACCGTGCTTAAGTGAACATGTGCATTGATAAATAGCACGGGTGTGATGTTTGTGTCTTGCATGTGCTGTGACCCTGCTTAAGTGAACATGTGCATTGATAAATAGCACGGGTGTGATGTTTGTGTCTTGCATGTGCTGTGACCGTGCTTAAGTGGACATGTGCATTGACAAATAGCACGGGTGTGATGTTTGTGTCTTGCATGTGCTGTGACCGTGCTTAAGTGAACATGTGCATTGATAAATAGCACGGGTGTGATGTTTGTGTCTTGCATGTGCTGTGACCGTGCTTAAGTGGACATGTGCATTGACAAATAGCACGGGTGTGATGTTTGTGTCTTGCATGTGCTGTGACCGTGCTTAAGTGGACATGTGCATTGATAAATAGTGCGGGTGTGATGTTTGTGTCTTGCTTGTGCTGTGACCGGCCACCTATGTAGGCCGGAGTGCACGTGGTATGAGGGCCTGTAGGTGTCAGGATAACTTGCATTGTTCATGTTGTTCAGTCGCTGATAGTCTAAAACTGGCTGACGCTGGCCTTGGACAGGGAGCTCAATGTCAGTAACATTGTCTCCCGGTGGAGGTAGGGTTATTTACGTCTGTCGGCTTGGGTGGTATTGTGGGCAAGGATAGGCCTAATGGCGAGATAAATATGCATGGGTGGAGTGTTTTTTTAGCCATGTGTGTCTAGGAAGCTGGCAGTGTGTTTCTGTGATGTATTTGTGGATTATGTATAGTGGTTGTTTGTATTGAGCTAGATACTGGCCTGTCATTCATTCACTGGTGTGGCTTGACGTGCATTGAGCTAGATACTCAACTTGGTGCTGCTGCTGCTCTGTGATATCATTAATTGAACAGTGCATGTTCAACGAGAGAATGCAAGCAGTTTATATTTAGAAGGGTGTATAGAGGTACAAAAGCAACATAACACCCTGTTGTCTAATTGAAAGGCCACATTCTGCCTGCTTCTGCAGGGTATTCTAATCTCACAAGTTAATTAGATTTGGCCATTTGGAAGGGAATCGTAAGTATGGGGCCAGTCCTTCTACATCTTCCTGGTCACTGGGTGCAAACCTTCCCAGTCTCCCAATGTGGTGGAAGATAGAAGATCTGATTTTTGCAAAATTTTCAGACATTTTCCCTATTACAGCTTTCAAAGAAAAACATCAGCTTTTGTCATATCTGAGATAATTTTGTTGGATGATTTTCAAGTTTTCAGTCTTGATTATATTGATTGACGTACAATAATGTCATGTAATTTAATGTGTTATTGATAACAAAACTTAATACATTTCCAAAAATCTGAAAATTGTTTTGCTTCACTTTTTTCTTTGATCTGTTTCTGATATAAACCAGCGCTTGTACATAATCTGGGTAAAAATACACTCAGTAGGTGGCACTACCATTAAAACATCTGTTAAACCGTTTGATAAACCCTACAACCTGCAACCCCATTTGGGGGAAATTACCCGGTGTTTGTTCTTGCTAATTGTCTGAAGGTGTGGCACTTGGGACAGAAGGATCAGAACTCATTCAACATTCTAGCAAGACAGACAAATATCTTCATATTGCAGTTGTTGAAACTGGAGCTGTAGACACGCCTTGATTCTCTGACACCATGCCGCATTCGGCGCTCGGGTGTCAGGTTTCTTCGGCTGTCAGAAGTTCTGTTTGAGTGCGTGCCTGGTTAGTTAATTGACAGCCTCGTTAATGATGAGTCTCTTGTTAGCACCTTCTTTTGTCAGGATGTCTCCGCGTGTATCATTTATTAATAAAACATTGTTCGTAATTATGCTATGTTGCTGCCAGTTTTAGACCTATGCTGTCTGCACGTGTTTGATGCATATGACGATGGTTTGATGTGCTCTTGTGACATGTTGAGATAATGACCAGATTTCTTGGTTATCACTGTCAATGGATTCGTGGCCCGCAGCAATTATTTGGCCCACCAAAGCAATTACTTGACTGGATCCCTGTCTTACAGTGCCACTGGCTCAAAAGTCACTGTGCTGGGTCTCGTTAAAACTGCATCAGGTTTTCCGATATTTCCACCATCAGTTTTGTTATTGAAAAAAGGAAGTTGAGTAGCCACATCTGATAAGTGTTGAGAATATGGCATAATATTCTCTTTAAGCCATATTTATTCTAACATTTAAACAACACCAATGTGTTTTACAGAATCACAACTTCCTTCATAATAATTTGATTATCAGCATGTATGTTGTTACCGGATTCAGTTATGTTCATAATTGGAACTGTGAAGTTACCTTTCCGAATTCTTGAGGTCTCTTAACGGAGCTTTCGGTGTCCTCACGATACCCTCATCAGCGTTGGACTGCTAATTCTCAGTCGTCATGTGACTCAGTTGGTGGTCGTCACATGACAGCAGTTCCAAGAAGATCGTGGGAAGGTTGTACCCGGTGTCTCTGTTGATGGGACTTTGCAAACAAGATCAAAGACCTAGAAGTTCCCTCCGGACAGAAATGAGTGTCATACGAGGTGTCGGCTCTGTTCACCAGCATACCAGTACCAGACACGATCCGAATCGTAAAGAGGAAACTACAGGAAGACACCACATGGAAACAGCGAACCCCGTTCAACATCGATCAAATCACTGAGCTGCTGACTTTCTGTCGCATCACCACCTACTTCATGCACAAGGGCCAGTTCTACCAACAGAAGCACAGTGCTGCCATGGGTTCCCCAGTCTCACCCATTGGGGCCAATACATGGAAACTTTTGAGGGACAAGCCATCGCCACCGCCCCCAACCTCCCGTCAGTCTGATACAGATATGCTCTGGGAGCCCAACTTAAAGAACATAGTAACTCCAGGGCCTCACTCGCAGCAGAAGGCGCACATAGAGGTAATGAGGACCACAACATCACGGCCAAAGATGCAACACAGTGTTCGCCAGAGAAAACAACTTCTGGCGATTGAAAATCAGCGAAGTAATAGAGATCAGAGAGAGGCGACCAGCCATCAACAGAGACACCGGGTACAACCTTCCTGCAATCTTCTTGGAACTGATGTCATGTGACGACCACCAATGAAGTCACATGACGACCGAGAGTTAGCAGTCCAGTGCTGACGAGGGTGTCGTGAGGACACCGAAAACTCCATAAGAGACATCGAGAGACATCACATTTTGAATGTCATCCATGCCATATAATACAGTCACAAGTACATGTAAGTTGTTGTATCTCAAGTTTATCAAGGTCAAGCCATAGCAGGATCGTGTGATCTAGGCATATCATTAACATCTGTAAAATTACATGAAATGTAAACAGGATAAATGCATTCAAATTAAATCTAATCAAAATTAAATACAATTTTAGTTTTGCAACAATTGATATCAATTACAAAATGACATAATATTATATGATACCAAAAATGTGTTACAAATAATGTAGTATTGCATGGTCACATGGAGAGTTGCATCTTCGTTCTAACTTAACCTAAAATATATTAGTAGTTTGTATGGGCTAGTGGAGAAGAAAACAAATTATTTGAAAATTGTCCAAGTCCAAACATTGATTAATTCCAGTTGCAGTCCATGAAATGGTAAATGGGACCTCATAATATATATCACAATGCATTTTGAATATTAGAATACCCATGGTAGATATAATGTGTACCGAATGACATGATTTTATGATAACAACGATCACACTTTGTTCCTTCAGACCATTCTAAAAATGGTTTTTACTTTATTTAATTCCTTCATGGAAAATCTTATTGTTTACTGTAGAATATAAGAGGGCGTTTTAATGACTGCTTCCACGTTTGAATATGGCTATTTATAAACCTCATAACTCATGCTATGACGGCATAATTGGACTCATCAAGATGTATTTAGGATGATGTTACTGACACGTTTGAATTTTTAATTACATCTCGTAAAATAATCATAAAAAGCTTGGCCACACATTTCGCTTTGTGATCTGTCTTGAACTAATGAGGGATGCAGCATTCTGATTGGTCGATCTGTGTTGATCGACAGCTCCATGAACACCTATCACATGACACTGAGCCAGTTTTTTGGCCATATAAATATGCCTGATAGATTCCACTTGGTTTGTGGTTTTCTAAAAGTTTGCTTATTGACACTGCCAGCATTTTGCAACATTATGTGCTAGATGTCTATTTGATATGCAGTTTTTTCTGAAGAGAAATTTGTAGACGTTTTCGAACACAAAGTAAAGATGATGGGAGTGAGTTTGATAGAGCGATACTTGCGATCGCTGCCGGAATACAGCCCCGAGATGACGCAGGCGAATGTCATAGAGATCTATTCATACAATGGTCTACTGCCAACCAAGAAGGTGATAGGTAAATGAACAAGTCTGATTGGTGGATTAATAATGATGAGGGTCACATTAGTGGAGATGACCCGACAAGAAGGCGAAACAGACCATGTGATCTTGGAGGAAGACGAAGAGGAGAAATATATGGTCTTGTATAGTGCCGACGCTGTTTTTGGAAGCGTCAAATGCAGCACCTGTATGGTTGTTTACATTTCCCTGTGTGGGATCTTTTACTTCCCCTGGCAGAGATGCTAGCCTTTTCTCTTCATAGGCAAAGTGGGTGTGAGCGAAAATTGCCCAAGTTTCAAAACAACAGTTGGACTCCCTGCATTGGCAGTCCAACACTTTTGCTGAGCTTCCACCCACATAAGTATTAGCAAGTTGTAAATGTTTGTGAGACGCCATCACTCAATGTGTATTGTCGGTTCTTGTTGCAGAGTTTGATGGTGCCACTGTGCTGTGTCGCGTTTGTGGAGACAAGGCGAGTGGCTTCCATTATGGCGTACACGCTTGTGAGGGCTGCAAGGTAAGCTCAGTGATTATTAATAATTATACAGGGTAGTCACAGAATCTTCATTATCGTAATCAAAAAAAGCTAAATATTATTACAACTTTAATTGCAATTACATCAATTTGATGTCAGGACACAAATTTTGAGGGCTGCATCTTTTATCAAATTACTGTGAAATTATAGACATTCCCTTGTTTGCAACAATTATAAAATTTGTTGAAATATATATTGGTTTTACACATGATTTTATGATCAAAAAATTATCAGACTTTGAATGCTTGATGAGCTATCATCGCAGAATATGCAGATATTTTTCATGGTTTCTTCTGATCTGTTGTTCTTCATGGTTTCTTCTGTTGTTTCTCAGGGTTTCTTCCGCCGCAGCATCCAGCAAAAGATCCAGTACCGCGCATGTCTCAAGAACCAGCAGTGCAACATCATGAGGGTGAACAGAAACAGATGTCAGTACTGCAGGTTAGTACTTCACACAGTGTCCTAGTCTGGCTCATTCGTGGGTCAGTTTATCATTGGAACAGAGGCCACCGCTAGCTAAGATACAAAGATAGAATGAAACCTGAAGAAGCAAGGCATAGACTCCAAACAGTGGTACACACACAAAGACAGACCAACCTGGAGAGGACTCCTCTGTGCATTGAACCAAGCGAGCAGTCGTAGTTGTAACCACAACTGACGTCAAGAGATATGACTGGATGGTTCTCCTGTCATTCTCTGATTGGATGGTTCTGTAGTTATCTGGTCATCCTCTGATTGGATAATCTTTTTGTGCCGTGTTCACTCATTCATAGTTTTGTTTCATTCAGTTAAAACTTAAAACTTGTCATGTTTATGACATGTTTCTGTATTAATTTGTTAACGAAGGTTAGCAGTGATTATGTATTTGCATACGTTGTATCTTTATGTAATGATTTGTGACTGAAGATATACATTTGAAGAGAACAGAAGGAATGGGAGGGATAGGTTTTGAAGAATTAAAGGGATGAATGGGAAGAAAGTTGAAAGGATGATGGGAAATATGGGAAGGAAGTTGAAAGGATGATGGGAAATATGGGAAGGAAATTGAAAGGATGATGGGAAGGAAGTTGAAAGGATGATGGGAAATATGGGAAGGAAGTTGAAAGGATGATGGGAAATATGGGAAGGAAATTGAAAGGATGATGGGAAATATGGGAAGGAAGTTGAAAGGATGATGGGAAATATGGGAAGGAAGTTGAAAGGATGATGGGAAATATGGGAAGGAATGGAAGGGAGGTTCAGTGGATGGGCATAAGATGGTAGTTATTGATGTCATCACCGTGTGATGTTCTGAGTGAGTTGTTGTGTTGTTAGGTTGAAGAAATGTATCACAGTCGGCATGTCAAGGGATGGTGAGTTCACTTTTTTACTAATTAAAATTTATTCAACAACACCAATAATATAGGGCATAGTATAGTGCATAGCACGGTGTGTAGTATGATGTGTAGTATGGTGTGTAGTATGGTGTGTAGTATGATGTGTAGTATGGTGTGTAGTATGATGTGTAGTATGATGTGTAGTATGATGTGTAGTATGGTGTGTAGTATGATGTGTAGTATGGTGTGTAGTATGATGTGTAGTATGGTGTGTAGTATGGTGTGTAGTATGATGTGTAGTATGGTGTGTAGTATGGTGTGTATAGTATGGTGTGTAGTACTGCTGAAGGAACACAATTATAGTCATGACTTACATGGTGCTATGCCCTTCTTGTTGGTGTAAGCTTTGAGAATACTAACTAGTATTACTACTACAAGACCAATCACTCAGTACTTTGCCATGTTATGGTGTTAAGACACTACTCGTTGTACTAAATCATACTCATCTCAGAATCGTGTAAAATAATAAACTTACTTTTTAACTAGATGCTTAAGCTGTAATAAATTACAAGGCAATAATCTCGGTAAAATCAACAGTTTTTTATTGATGGAAATTAAATGAGGTATGATGCAGTAGACGATCATAAATGAGACATACAAGAACTAGTTGTGCATGATGTGTGTTTGATGCTGCAGCGGTGCGCTTTGGCCGTGTACCAAAGAAGGAGAAGGCGAAGATCTTTGAGCAGATGCAGAAGGTGAACGCGCAGTCACAGGGCTGGCAGCTGTGTGCGGCGTTCGGGGACGAGGGGCAGCTAGTCAGGTGCATCGTTGACATTCACAAGAGCACGTGCAAGTTCACGCGCGAGAACTTCCGCGCGTTCTACCAGGCTGTCTGGCAGAATCCGCGCTTCGTTGATTGTCCTGCACACCTGGTAAGTGGAGATTCCTTGTGGAGATTTTTAATGCTGCTATGCAAATATAAAAAAATGACGGGATCACGAAAGATTTTGACCGAAGCACGATTGGTTGCCCTCTTGTATTCTTTGCCCGGTATACTTTGTAGTGATGTATATTGATCACATAAAGAAATGCTTTGAAAGAAAATTATTTTCCTTGCTAAAAATGTCCAGATGCGATTTGGTGACCACTAATTAAGTTCTGCTGAAGATAGAAACTAGTTTTACCTGATTTTTATACACTCAAACAAATAATAACAACTTTGTAATGTCATGTTAAAAAACAACAATAACAACAGGTTTTCTTTGCTGCACATTCTCTTGCTTTGGTAGCTAATCAATGTGCTCACTAAAAGTTAATTAAACAATTATTATAAAATCAACTAAAATTAATAAAAAATCAGACAAATGTATAAATTAATTAAAATAACAGTAAATAATCTGGATGTAAAACTGGACATAAAACAAGTCAGTAAAATGGACGTAAGACAGAAATAAATAAACTGAACGTAAAACACCATTATCATCCATCCAGTTAAGGCTCTGGTGGTAGAATTTGACCCATGGTACACAGCAGTGGCTCCCCCTGGTGTACTGTGACTGACAGCGTTGTCCCGTTGTAGGCGTGTCCTCTCAACCCAATGCCCCAGGTGGAGAACGGCCTCCAGCAGTGGGAGAAGTTCTCTGAGTGCATCACGCCTGCCATCAGCAATGTTGTCAGCTTTGCCAAATCTATCCCAGGGTTCCAGGTGTTTGGGCACGAAGACCAGGTGACCTTGCTCAAGGTGGGTCATCGCTCAGGCTCGTTAGAATTGGTAACAGGATTTCCTGAACAAAATGTGTTGTCATTTCAGGATTATTGGCTGATTCTGAGCATGTTTATCAAACATTTGTAGGAAAAACTGTACAATATAATCATTACAAGTTGTGTTTATGTTAAAGATTAATAATTCTTCCATGGCCTGTACATACATTAAGACTTTGTCATAAAAAGTTAAAGCTTTTCAAAATTGTCAGTCAAAATTGAAAATGTTAAACGTAGAACTTGACGTCATCTTGATACTGTTGCCATAAGGACCATTGTTGTTTCCATTTCCGTATGCCATCATTTGAAGCAGTTTATGGTCACTATAAATACAGCCACCCTACAATTAGGATCACCCTAGGGAAGTCACACATTTGTTCCGAAACTAACGTATAGGAAATTAATTCTGCCAAATACAGTCACCAATTCAAGCCATTTTGACCCATCCCGGGGGTGACATCAGACTGAGGTTTCACTGTATATTAGTTAGTTATGTGCCAGTAATAGAGTTAACGTGTTGTGTTGGTTATAGGCGGGGACGTTTGAGGTGTTGCTGCTCCACCTGGCGTGTCTCTTTGACTCGTACTCCAACACGATGCTCTTCACCAACGGCATGCTCTACAAGAGACAGGCCTCAGCCGTGAGTCTTCAATCTCTTCACAAATCACACTTACGTCATCATGTTTGTCACGTAACTTTGACACACCACACTACCTTTATCCCATCACAGCCTTTGGTCAGCACTGGTCATCTAGTACATATCAGATGTTGCTCTCCTCTTTGTCTCTGACTGGCCTCGATACTGATCTTGAATTTTTGTTCCTCCAGTCATTAATCCAGTTTCACTGCCATCTTCACCACCTGCTCCCTCTCAATTCCTCGAAATATCTCTTCACAAGAACCTCCCATCTCAGTCATGGTCTTTTGTCTTCTCCTAACTGTCCAGTCTTAGGGCAACCGTTATTTTCGTCATGTTATATGTCTGTGTCAAATTCTCGTTTTGACAGATATTGACTGCTATTGCCATGCTATATATATAGTATACTGCCGAGTTGTATTGCATTGCTGTAATGTACTGTTCACCATTACAGAGTTGTATTGTATTGCTGTAATGTACTGTTCACCATTACAGAGTTGTATTGTATTGCTGTAACGTACTGTTCACCATCACAGGAATCATCCAATGCTGGTTTCCTGCTCAACTCGATGTTTGACTTTGCTGAGCAAATGAACAAACTTCAGTTGACGGATGAAGAGATTGCCTTGTTCTCTGCAGTCATCATGATCTCGGCAGGTATGTGACGCTTACACCATGAACGATTCTACTTTATACAGCCAAATGTGTAAATAAATATATAATTTATGTACAGCCATGTTCAACAACTACATCACGTGTTCACATATTGCACAATGAAATATATAAAATATATTGAAAATAGCGACAGAAATATTTTCTTCAAACGTGATTAATTTCCTACTGATAACATTGTGAATACGTTCAAAAATAAAATTGATGTATGTCTCATAAAGGCAGGTTACACAGTCATAAAGACGGGTTACACAGTCATAAAGGCGGGTTACACAGTCATAATGAAAAAATTTTGGACTTGATCAGACAGATCACTTCTTTGTTTACTGGAACTTATCACTTTGGGTGTTGAGTCATGAAATGTACAAATACATCCATAAAGACTGCGATTTCTGGTGAAATATAAAAGATTTTTAAAGCAATAAGAGAACATTAATTTGCGGTGTCTTTACCACAAATTTGTGGATTCACAAAAAGGAGTAATTGAGACTGTCTGTATCTGAATTTAAACGACTAAAAACATTGAGATAATGTTAGTTTGTGGGGTCTTTACCACAAACTTGTGCAATCACAAAGGAGTTATTGGGTGATTGTTCCTTTGGGAAACCGCCCACCTTTGTGACCATGTGTGCCTGTATGTGACAGATCGCCCGGGTCTCCGTGGGGTGAACCAGGTGGAGATAGTGCAGAGGACCATTGCATTGGCACTAGAGCACATGGTGCATGCGACACACCCTGATGACCAGGGTAAGTGACCTAGTGACCTCTTTCAGGATACCTACTCAATGTGTTTGTTTGTTTTAACAGTTCTGTTGTATTGTGTATTTTGGGACAAATAAATATAAATAAATATTCATAGTTTTAGATATGAATTTGTACATTTTTGGGGAATATTGGTATAGATTTAAACCGGAGAAGACTCTAACGATGTTAAAAAATACGGGTTTTTAGTAATTTCAAAGGATGTCGTTCCTATTCTGAATGTACATGGTTATTTGAAGTTGTTTCTTGTCTTTAGGTCTCTTCAAACAGCTGCTACAGAAGATACCAGACCTACGCACGCTGAACACACTGCACTCTGAGAAACTGCTAGGTGGGTCTCTTTTGTGGGACAATTATCACATCTTATGGTAAACTCATGAGTACGAATAAAATAATAAAAAATAATAAAAAACCTACACAAACAGTTTTAAAATAAATATATATACTTTTAAGATTTATCTAGACATTTTCACACTGAGCAAAGTTGCTTTTTGATTGGTGCAGGTATGCCATTGTCACAAGGTGGCAGCACCACAAACAAGGCACTGTCGACACCAGGAGGCAGCACGTCAAGCATCGCTGGTTTGGATGGCAGCTGCGTTGAAGCGAAGAAGATAGAGAGGTATGTCTAGGAATTTAAAATAAGCATTGATATAATAGGATATTGATAATTATATTCTTATTACAAGTACAGTAGAAGCCCCCAGGTGTCAACCCCTTGGAAATGACCAACCCCTTTAATTAGGTCACCCCTTTAATCAGACCACTTTATTTTTGTCACTGATTGGCCTCTTTCGGTACTAGTAGCAAAATATTTTTCTTATATGAATGTAGGATGTGTTGACGTCCGACCTGGAATGAATTCCCCATCACTTAAACAAAATCTAAAATTATGGCAACCTTGTACAAGAATAACAACTTGTTTTTCAAAATTGCATTTCCACATTCAATCATTGGCAGTCTCTTACTTTGATGATGACTTTGATGCCCCCTTGTTTATGTTTCATTTATTGCCCCCCCTAGCACTGATTACGATTTAGGCGCAGTGTAATTTTCTTATCATACTATTATTTTATGTGAGAATGAGACATGTTGGTGACTTACACATATGTTACCCCCCTTGCAGACATGAGGTGTGGCAGCCCCCTGTGTCCGACCCCCCGTCCCCCCTGGAGAAGCCCTACCCCGCCACCAGCCAATCTCCACTGGCAACCAAGCATTCGGGCATTCCCATAGTGCCACACCGCGTTGCCATGGATACGACGGAGAGCGAGGTAGTCCTTCAGACCCCGATTGGCGTCTTCCACCGCAGCCCGGCCCAGCGCCAGCCCATCAACATTCCAACTGTCGAGGTGATGGAGGCCGACAGTCTCCCTGTGGTCGAATGTGCGAGCTGTGAAAGCGGCCCCTTCCCGCAGAAGTGCGTCGTGACGGAGACTGTACTACGTAGCTTTGCCTCGCTCCAGTCGCACAGCTCCGGAGCAAGTAGCGACAGCAGGAGCAGCAGTCCGGAGCCACTGGAACTTGACTTGCCAGCGACTCTGAGTGGTCGAGATCACATGCCACGTCTGTCTCCCGCCGTATCGCCCGATAAGGTCAGCTATGCTAAGGTCGATGCGCCATGTGGTGGACGACCGCCGCAGTATAGCGATGGGTCAAAGGTCGCCATGGAGTCGTCGTACCTAGATGTGCCAAGTAAGAGGGAGGTGGATAAGATGTCTCCGGAGATCTACTTGAAGGTAGGAATAGCTGATGATTATAGTGTTTTCATTTGTACTATTATTATTGTAATTTTTATTTATTTATTAATTAATATGTATTGATTTATGTTGATATATTTCTAAAATCTACTTGAAGGTATGAATAATTGATGATTACAATGTTTTCATTTGTATTATTATTGTAATTTTTATTTATATATAATCTAATATGTATTATAAAATTGAGTGGACTCTTGCTATAAGGACTCATGTAACAAGAAACACCTGCTTAAATTGTCTACTTTTTTATGTAACGTGCTTTGATTGGTAACAATTTACCTAAAATGTAACAGCAAGTAGAGAGTCCACTATAATGCTTTAATAGATTTTCTATTTGCTCACTCTTCATGTTTGTATTATAGAAGTATAAGCTATGGCTAAAGTGTTGATAACATAGCTAGTAGTGTCAGTTACCTGATGTATTGTGCAATGTTGACCGAGTCATTTCTCCCTGCCCTTACCTACTGAATATTAAAATGATCCTTGTTTCGCTGTAGATGCAGAAGTTCTGGCAGTATGAGATGCGATCCCGCTCAAGGTCATTCAGCTCGACTAACACCGAGTCTGAGAACAGGGTAAGTGCCTGATCACACGGCCTCTCTTATTTTTATTCTTATTTTTATTTTTCCTCTTTGGTCCTTGTCTGGGTGAGAGCCAAATTACACTGTCTGATCCAGTGTCTCAAAGAGTCGTCGCCACCAGTCATGGTTGTGGGTTGTACTTTCCACTCTCATCTGTTCACCTGTGTGCTTTCTAGATCTCTTTTGACACTGTCTCTCCATCATTTAATAACTTACCTTTATATCCTTGTGTATCCACCTTAGGTTCCTGGCTTATCGATCCATCTGTTGACGACTTTAATATGGCTTCTCAATTCTGAGATTGACTAACCCTGTTGTATTGATGCGCCTGTGGGCTTGGTTTCTGAGGATTTAGGTGCAAAAGATTATTATTTTTATTATCTTAATTTTGATCTCTCGACATTGTCGCTCCATCTTAATTTTACTCTGCCTCCTCTCCATCTGCTACCCATTACTGTTTTTGAAGTTCTTTGTCAATCTCTCCTCGTTCAATCGCTGTTTGCATCCTGTCCACCTAGATCACCTTCTGTTCCACATAACAGAAGGTTGCCACATGTTACACCCTATCCACAGTGACGATGGATGACGTTGCAGTGTTCGTGTTATAAACAGCTGTCATGATGTTGTCATCAGAGAAACTGACAGATAGGTTCCTTTCGTTCCCAGATGCAGAAGTTTTGGGAGAATGAGATGAGATCACGTTCCTGTTCCTTTGGGTCAGCCGGGATGGACGCAGAGATCAGGGTAAGGCTTCTTAACTGACAGTTGTAACAGGAGGTACATGCTGCAACGCTGATAGCGTGTTTACACCATTACTGACTTTACATCTTATTTTCGACTGTAATTGTAACATGTGCATTAGAACTTAATTTGTTGTACTTATGAAACGTGCAGTAGTGCATTTTGATAAATATGGCATAGTTTGTGTGAGATATGTTTATGTTCTTTGGCTAAATACTGTATACACGTATGCTGACGTGCACACACTGTTCATGAAATTAGTTTTATATTGAATGAAATTTGTTTTATGTAAAATGAAATTTGTTTTTATGTAGAAAATCATTGCATAAATCAGGCACTTTAGAGATGTCGATGTCCGATATCAGATTAAATTGCTTTCGTTTGGGGGAGGGGGGTCTGAGGCATTTTGGATTGGCATTGGACCTCGATATTTTATGCTTCCGACCGATATGTATATCACTAAACTAAATCAGCTTTAAATGTACTTATATTTGTTTAGTTAATGTGAATTTTTACCACATGAATTTCCATTTGTGGACAAATAAAGATTATTGTATTGTATTGTATTGATACTGCTATTATATTGGTATCATCATATTAAGGTTTACATACTGAGGGAACATGGGGGGGGCTGAGGCCAGATAAAGTACGTTTTTCTGATATTGAACATTGACGTTCTGAGATGATCATTAATGCATGAATAAACATGAGACATTGTGTTTTTAGAGCGCCCTACAGAAGCAGTGGGACTATGACATGAGGTCGTCGCGCTCCAACTCTATGAGCTCAAACACGAGCAGCGAAAGCGTGGACAGCGCCTACCGCACCATCTCCACCCCCGGCACCCCTTGCTCGGGCTACGGCGACCCCCGCTCACCCTACATGCACGATAAACCCACCTCCGATCTCCCCACCCTGAAGAGTGCTCTGTCAACTCCTCCACTTATCGGCCAGCACCTGTGGTTCATGGGTGAAGGGTCTGAGGTCAAGAACGAGGGTCGGACATCGGAGCAGTTCCTCCGCGTGCCCCACCCGGATTATTTCCTGCCGGAGGATCGACCGATCGAACGGCGGCAGACGTTCCCCGAGAGCAGCATGCCGCGGCCGAAACGCATGGCGGTGACCCCACGGGATGCTGGGAAGGTGCCGCAGCAGTGCCCTCTGAGTGCGCTCGGGAACCCGGTGGATAAACACCCGGAGTTGTTCCAGCGGCTGACCAACGGGCTACCTGAAGGTGGTCAATATCCTGAGGTCAAGACATGGTGGCCACAGAATGCCGTGGTCACTGATCCGTTGAGACCTCGCTCGCAAAGTCTCGGCAGTCGACTGCCTCGGCAATCCAGCGGCATGCCCAGGGTGCCGCTGCCGAACCGCAAGGAGTTCCTTCGTAGGCTTCTAGAGAACGAACCCTCGCAACCAGAGGTGGCGCCACCTGATGGTCTCGCCTCGTCGGCTAGCAATGATTCGACCAATTACAGCATGTCAGAGGCGTCGGTGTTACCGTCTCACGAGACGACCGTGTTGACACTGAAAGATAAGATACTGAAGCGAATCGACAGCCATGAGAATCTGAACCAGTCGGGCAGTCAGCGTAATCCATCGATGTCCAGCAGTACAAAGGTTTCGTTATTAGCGACAAGTAAACCGGTGATCAACAAGCAGCCATTCGCGGCGCAGTCGCATTGCACCATGTTTGGCATGCCCCCCACCTTGGGGTATGGCCCTGCGATGATGTCACGCCTGCCCTACATGCCAATGGCCTACCCAGCGATGCACCCAATGTTCATGCTCAACCAATACAGCCCACTGCAGCAGTTTGCCATGCCACGACAGCAGCAGCAGACATCAGGTGATGCGTCGGCATCGACAACCGGCGAAAATAAACATACTGAGGAGATCACCAGACCTGTGGCCAGGTACGTCTTCTGTTGATAGTAGAAGTGATATTATAATGACTATGATGTTTTACTTATTTAACTTAGTTTTTACTATATCTTGTTTTTATTTAACTAATTTTGTTTTTATTTCTCTTGTTTTCCCTCCCTCCCTCCCTCCATCTTTTATATATTATATAGTATAAACAATATTTATTTTTAAATCTTGATAACCCAAATTTGTTTGTAATGAATTATATTAAAAATTAATTATTAATCGATGCATATTGCGTTTATTTACATTTGTAATATTGTGTTATTTCTGTTGCAGTTCTTCTCCTCTGAATCTCAAGACAAGTTCTCCACCAATCCATATCAAGTCGGAAAGGGTGTGAATAATGCAGTGTCAGTTACTGCTGAAAAAACTGGATGCAACTGGTTGTTACCAGTAACGACAGTAGTTATGACTAGATCCAGCCAGTCATTATCAGACACAGAAGTGGTTATGACTGGATACAACTGGTTCAACCAGACACAAAACTGGTTATGACTGGATACAGCCGGTACAACCAACAAAACTGATGATGTAATTGATTACACTATGCAGTGTACTGGGCACTGCAGACTGCAGCAGTGTCTACCAAGGCCAGAATAGTTGAGCGATGTGACATGTGCTTATCGTAAAACTACAGGATGTTTTGATGCGATTTCATTGGTGCAATTTTGCGATTGCTGCTACAACGTCGTGATCGTAGCTACAACGTTGTCATCATCTCTATATATGCATAATTAATGGTTGCCGCGTTTCCAGTTGAGCACAATGAAGGCAGCAGTGTGGACGATGGACTGGACAGTCCAGTGAGATACTTCAGTGGTAGTCGAGTGTCTTGTCTTGTAAAGTTAATGATCTCACTTGGTGTGTGCGAGGACTGGTGCCAATTGTGTGCTACACTATCATATAGGGAAGTCACGTCTTACCTGCCAAGCTGGTCGACGATTTTGATGGCGATATTCGGAAACCCAGAGAATGTTGGATTAATGAGCGCCATCTGGTGGTCAGTGGCAGGGACTTGTTGGCGAAGCTTCATGGTTGGATCATGTGATCGTGGGTTGGCTTGACTGTGTGCGGTTGTTTGAGTGTATAAACTTTACTTTTGAAGTTTTGCATTAACTGAAGGCATCATCTAATGGTGAAGTTTGTTGCTTGAAACCAAACATGTTAAATCCGTTGTCATGCCAGTGCCCAAGACTGTCGCCACGGCAACCGCTGAAGCCACATATGGCACAGCAACAGTCGGAAGGCCACACACTAATTGTTTGTTTCCCGGTGGAGTAGCTTAGCCATTTGTTTGTTATTGGTTAGGTATTTAATGTCGGTGTAAATCGTGCGTCTTGTATTCAAGAGATGACCTGTCATATTGGGTCACGAGTCTACATTGTTGCTCGGTGGCCAAATTTATTAATCAGCGAAGATTGTGTAACGAATCAATTGTTATTGGTTATGAGATGTTTTTGACGAATCATGTGTGGTGATAATTGCTACCTGTCTCTTGATGTTGTGGATATGTCATTTATGTGACAAAATGAAGATCGTCGCCATGAAACCTGGAACGATTTAGTCGATGTAATGTGTGTTACCTGCCGCACATGGTACAACTATGCCATTAAATTCACTGCTGGTTGTGTCAAGGCAGCCACATCAAGATAATAATAATACGTCAGAGGTCCAGTTTTACCAGTTTGGTAAAATGCGGAGATGTTTTAAAATGAGAGTGCATAGCACAGTAACTGTCATGAACATTGTTTATTTTAATGGATATAGCAGTTTATATTGTTTGCGTTTTAAGATCATTGTGTTGTTGGGAGTGCTTGATATGCCAGGCTGATATCAGTGCGAGCATTTGACCATTTCACATACGTGGTTTTATAAGTAAGTAACTAGTAAGTAAGTAACTTTATTTTTACAACTTAACATACAGTTAACACATGTCTTACCAATGGAAATGTGTTACATTGTATGGATGTCACTTGGCTAAAAGTCGTCTTCCAGTGACCATTTAAAGCAAATTATCATTATTCTGTGATTACTAAATCAGTCACAACAATCATCAAAATCATGTTAAACGAATCACTAATATTCATCACCAGCCCACTTCCGTAATATATAATATTAAACCGGAGTATTATTTAACATGTAGGATGTGCTGTCGCTGGTGATATATGACAAAGAACTGAGAAGTTTGATATATATGATTCTCTTCGCTGATCTAACCGCACTGTGGTTGCAGGCTTGTTTTAGTTTAATTGAACAGGGCTATTTTGTCTTATGTGTGCTTTATGCAATACCTAGAGGCAGCGTAGAGGTAGGGGTGTTTTCCAATTCTCCAAAAGGCACACTTGATGCATAGTTTGTTTGGTTACAGTTAAGTGGGTTTGCCAATAGAACCTCAGTGCAGTTTGCAGGCAAGTTGAATGCCTTTGATGAAGACCATCTGAATATTTGAGAGGGTACACTCATGCTCATGAAGACCAATTGCAGAATATTTTAGATGGTAGTTGTGGTACAGTCATGGGTACAGTCATGCTTGTGTGTGCATGATGACCGAAAGCTGTGCTCGCTAGAAACAAATGATAGTATCTGTTAGTTTGTTTCTGTTGTTAAATTGCTATTTTTAGCGGTATGAATCATATCTGAACTACAGCAAACGGGATGGATGCGCTCAGAATTTCAACGAATCTAAGTTGGCCTTTCTTGTTGTGGAGATGACGGAAAGTCAGGCTCTGTCAGGTTTTGCAGTCATGTGACTGTTATGTGACCAGCCAGTACTTGTGAAGTGTGACGTTTCTTGTGTGGTCTGTCACCCAAAGGGAAAGTGGGTTGTTGAATGTGACTAGTTTTGAACAAATTATGATGCATAGGGCATAAATTTCCCCACTGCTGTCAACGCAGCAGCTTAGGGTCTGCTTGTAAATATCTAGATGATAAATTATTACGTTGCTAGAATCATTTTATTATTAGTTATACTTGAAGTGTCATATTTATTAACTTATGTATATTTATACAGTTCTGTTGGTGCAAACCGTTGCTGCGACAGTTTGATACACCTCCTTTGGGTTTTCGGATGGAGCTGGTCGTTTCTTTGTATTGTTGTTTCTCGGACGTTTATAATGAATATTTGATTTGCTTGTTATCGTATGCCTTAAACACACCTGTTTAATAGATATCTGCTATATTATAGTGTTTGTGTCGGTAGTTCTGTCATCATTGTCTGCGGTTGTGTCGTCACTGTGACTGTGTCATCCCTTTGGTGTCTGTGTACCTGTGTCATTCCTGTCTATAGCTGTGTCATGTTCGATTGTAACCATAGCATCATTGGCATTTTTGATGTGTCATCATTGGCCAATGACATGTCATCATTGGCCATGGACGTCATTGGTCATAAACGTATCATTGGCAATAGATGTGTCATCATTGGCCATAGACATGTCATCATTGGCCGTTGACATGTCATAATTGGGCATAGATGTGTCATCATTGGCCATTGACATGTCATCATTGGCCATTGACATGTCATCATTGGTAAAGAGCTTAACAGTTCTCTTTGTGACAGCGGGATACAAATCTGAAAATAGCAGCAAAGGGCTTCTACGGGAGATGTAATGCAGTGTACCCTTCTACCCCTGTCATGGGGGTTGCATGGCCTTATATGGCAATCCTTTGCTCTGTAGTCACATGACACTTCAGTGCTTCAGCCGTGTTTTAAATGTTGGTGTTTTTACGTTTTAGTGACGCCAGAGTAGGCGCTCGGACTAGGCTGACATTGTGTTTGAATATGTTGGTGTGATGACTCCTTTCATTCCACAAATGTTCTGGCAGTCAAGACAAGTATGTTAACCAGCCTTCAGAATCTACTTGTTTGTTTGTTCGTGTGGCGTTCTTGAACGCTCCTATACCCGGTGATTAAGTAGATGCGCATATGCATATATACATCTTATTTCAGTTTATGTTAATTCTTGTCCGGACTATAGATGTTGGTGGCCACTGTTTTTTGGCATAGCAACATATATAGGTATTATTCAATCCTTTGTGACGTATTGTTTGTAAATGATCTGCTCAAAAAATGTGATAATATTATTGAGAAATTCTACAGCGCCGTTCAGTCGACCGAATTGGTGACTGAGCATCAAGCGTTTTAAATTAAACTTCGGCATCGCTAGGCTGTAAAAGGGAGACGTCTGGTGGCAAGAATAGTTGGTGGTTTGTATGGAATATGTTGTTGTACTGTCTTGTCTGAAACTCATAATTTAAAATGTCAATAAATAATATATCAGTATTTGTTGTTGAAGAGTCTACTTTATTACATTTAACGTATTTCTTCTATTAAACATACATGCCCTAATTAGCATAAAACCCCCCTTTTAGGCAGCACCTGACACAGTAACAGTGATCTCTAATACCAACCTTGACTGTTGTATCTATCATTGTAATATAATTTCTACCAATGTCGCACTAGATTCAAAGCTCAGAGATAAAAACATCGAAAGATCCACCTAAATGATGAGACTACAGTGTTTTGGTCTCCTGTTACTCCTATGAGGAATGCATAAATCCCTTGTACCCAAGAACCTCAAGAACCAAAGAAAACGGGTGTACACCCCTGTAAGCTTATTGGAACACAAAATTTGCTAAATGTACTGTACGCTTTAAAAGAATGATTATGGTGTATTGGACATGTGGCTATGACTTCACAGAAACTGGAATCTGCTTATGGATAGATAGGCCACATTACACAGAGTTCCTGTAAACACTGCAGATGCTGTGAAATTGGGAGTACCTGTTTTAATGATCTCAAATATAAAAAACAAAGTTTGTCGTTTCTTGTATTTGGCATGCAAGTATAAATTCCAATGACAAACTTATTGCTGTAAAATAGCAAACACTTTCGAAGCTATGCAAATTTCTGATAAAAGGCATCAGATTTTCGTATTTAGTAGCCTGGTAAATGGCAACACTTGATCAGAATTGGTATGTCATTTAATCAATGGCAACATTTGATTGGATGGATTTATGCAGAAATTGAAGTCAAAAATGCCGATATCAACCAAGATTTGACACATCAGAGCTGACATCAGAAATATGACCTAGATTCAGTTTCTAGCACAGATAATGATTAAACTACAAGTGACAAGAATTTTTATAATAAATTTATTAAAATGCTTACTCAACAGTCGACCAGTATTGCCAGTGATGCCACAGTTGGCCAATTGCAATGACAGCAGCCTGCATTACATTGCAGGTCTGTCTGAATAAAACAACTCCTTCCTGAAATAAATTTCAGTCTGATTGGACTGTTGAGATCGTTGGTGACTAAGTCCCAGGCCCTTGTTAGTACCATTATCACCTTCAACCATGAGTGAGTCTATAGATTCATCTTTTGTGTGAAAGAGGAAAAAAACTGCTTTTCAATAACACCAATGATATGGTGACAAATTTATATATGTATGCGTGAATTAAGACACCCCATGTATTTGGACACTGACTGTTTTAGGACACCTATAATTCTTACATGTCCAAATACAGTTCACAATGACTGTTTTAGGACACCTATAATTCTTACATGTCCAAATACAGTTCACAATGACTGTTTTAGGACACCTATAATTCTTACATGTCCAAATACAGTTCACAATGACTGTTTTAGGACACCTATAATTCTTACATGTCCAAATACAGTTCACAATGACTGTTTTAGGACACCTATAATTCTTACATGTCCAAATGCAGTTCACAATGACTGTTTTAGGACACCTATAATTCTTACATGTCCAAACGCAGTTCACAATGACTGTTTTAGGACACCTATAATTCTTACATATCCAAATACAGTTCATAATGATTGTTTTAGGACACCTATAATTCTTACATCTCCAAATACAGTTCATGACTGTTTTGGGACACCTATAACTCTTACATGTACAAATACAGTTCATAATGACTGTTTTAGGACACCTATAACTCTTACATGTCCAAATACAGTTCATAATGACTGTTTTAGGACACCTATAATTCTTACATCTCCAAATACAGTTCATGACTGTTTTAGGACACCTATAACTCTTACATGTACAAATACAGTTCATAATGACTGTTTTAGGACACCAACATTGTTTTTGTACTGTGTGTTTTAGAACAGCTGAGAATTGAATTAATTTAGGTGTCTGAATACACAGTCAGTATAGTATTGTTTAACTCGGTACTAACAATTAAAGAAATCGAAAAAAGGAAAAGGAGACTAAACAAATAGGATGGGTGCTGCGTAGAAAGGGTACAATATGTGATTGTGGCTAATTTGAATTGTATTCGATATGTAACTGGAAGCCAATGCAACTGTCTAAGTAGGGACAGAGATGGTGAGAAACGAGGTGCTTTTAGTACTACACGTGCTAAACAATTCTGTACACGTTGGAGTTTAGCTAAGTCCTTTTTAGCAATTGTTTAGGAGTGGCAGTAGTCATGGCGACTGCTAATTAGAGACACTGATATTGTATCTCTAATCAGCAGTTGCCTAAATGCTTAAGTAGTCACTCATTCGCTTGAAGGTACTGTGCTTCAAAAGTATTGTACACAATTCTCAGTAAAATATATTTATAAAATAAATAGTATGAATAATAGTGATTTCGTAGCAGCAGTTAAAACCCCAAAATCAAACAGACTTGGCTTCATTTGTTGATTTGTCGCTCAAAATAAGTGTTAATGCAACAAGACTCATTTCATGGTGAAGGGATACATAATGTAGTGTACACTTTCATGATACAGTGTTTATACATTCATGTCTATACATACAGATGATTTTCCAAGCGTTTCTCTGTTAATGCAAGTATACAACTATGGCATATGTTTCCTAACCATTTCAACCCGTCCTTATAAAATACATATTATAATTATTACATTACTGGACATTCATCAGTATAGTTAATTTTATTGGATACATTTCTTATTATATAAAAAAATTATTTATATATGTAGACTCTCGCCCTCCTTAACTAGATGGCATCATCGGTGTAGTTGATGTCCCGGTCGGATATGATGACAGGCTTGGAGGTGTGGTCAAATATTTGCACTTGAGGGAAAAAGAGTTCTGCTTGACCAGGCCAGCAGGTGGATGTTGTTTGTGAGAACCAAGGCAGTGTAATTGAATATCTTTTTCTTGAGTACCAGGGGGGTGCAACTGAAGTTTTCAAGAGGGTTTCAATTGGAGGTTTGGTACGCAGCATGGGGGATGCAGTTGGAGGTGTGAAAGTGCACCTTCCCCAAAATGAACCACATCACATGCCTGTATGACATAATCGAACCGGAATGTCAGGTGTACTGATAAAGTCACCTTGTTAAGAAGCATGAACATCTACACAGGTAAATCATCTTTAAAAACCTAACAACACACAGGACTACATTCAATATGATGTCATTACAATGATCTTGCTTTGTGCGTCAGGAGGTAACTTTTGCATAGGTCCCTATCCTAAGTGGGGTAAACCAGTAAAACTGGTGACAGATTTCTGTAAGAAATTCGTAAGACACACAAATGATTCTATCAATATCATCACACAGAACAATGGTGTACACCCATTCATTAGTTGCACATGCTCAGAATGAACTTGCCATGTAAGTTGAGATAATGATCAATCTCGCGAGACTGCAGCTAACGTGAAATAATTACCACTCCTCAAGCATGTTCCGTTATTCGCATCCCATATAACGGATGATTCCATCAGTTTGCAGTCCAAATTTTTTTCAAAATTGCGACTTGCTTATATTTGCATTATGTTTTATTCACCAGGTGGTGCCACTGTTGCATTTATTCCCCTGCAATATGATGTGACGACCAAACCTCCATGTATTGCTTAACATATTCTGGGACTCTGCGAACATATATGCGACCACCGCTAATAAATGTGCATCATATCTCATAATAGAAAGTTTTTTCAAGATACACAAAGCTGTACAGAAAGTCTCCATGCCATAAAATTCCAGAAAATCTGTACGACTTACAGGTAAACAATTATGACTTGGCACCTATATATTTGTAATCTAAGCATTCAGCTTGAATATCACGTACTGCAATACATTCAGAGACCCAAACCAGTTAAGGATACATACATTATACATATATATCTGCATCATAAAATATCATTCTGCATATTTAAGTACACATCAGAAGTAAACGGTGATACTACAAAAATAAAACATTTTACAATTACGTTACTTGAGCTTGAAATCGTCCACTTGTGACCTAAGTTAATACAACTGCTACTTTAAATCGAGACAAACATTGCAAACAGTTGCTCAACAAATATCCACCATCATAACATTCCCTGCCCACTTGAATAAACACAGCAGTGACAATGTTTGAGAAAATAAAATAAAAACAAAGCATTGGAAATAACAAACCACCACCACTTTCCAATTATACAAGAATACAGAAACAAAATGTCCGGTGATACAATATGCTGTTTTGATTGCACTTGTTGTTTAGCTACAAAAATAAATTCTAGATAGTGTGGCTGTTCTACTGGCTGCCCCTCTGCATTTAACAATTGGAATGTAGTTTCAGAAAGCTAAGGAATGTTTTATCGAGAGAATTTTTCAGAATGCAATGAATGTAAAATAATATTTTTGCGTGATAAAAAATCAATTTTTTTTTTTTTTACAAAAGGGACATAGTTGATAACACCCCAAACTGCTACTTGACATAAACCATCGCAACAAGAGATTCCAGTCCACCGGAGATAAACTACTTTCTGATATTTACATTTTATATGCAATGAAATTCCTTATATACAGATAAGAGCTAACTACATGCAG
Organism: Paraescarpia echinospica; assembly: GCA_020002185.1. Classification (NCBI taxonomy): domain Eukaryota; kingdom Metazoa; phylum Annelida; class Polychaeta; order Sabellida; family Siboglinidae; genus Paraescarpia; species Paraescarpia echinospica. Next base: position 26,552,079 of record CM034536.1, on the reverse strand, counting down.
TGATTCTATTCAGAACACATGAACATTCACAAGAGATTTGTCAAGCGATTCTCTCAATTACATGTATCTATTTGCACGCATATTTTTCAGACAACTTATGTTTCCCATAAATTTGATTCTCTGTAATATATAACGACGATGCTGTAAAGTATATCTGAGTTATCTCACAGTTGTCGGAGTGTAGTTCCTTGTGAAAGTCAAGTCAAAATCAAGCTGTCGCCTCAGTGGATGTAGACCCGAAATCGTCATCAAGGAGAAGTTTTTTATCGGTAGTGTCCTTATCTTTGATGTCAAATAGCGGGTTCGTACATGCCGTCTGTTCTGGTGTCGTCTTCATCTCGACGCTGACATCACCTGCGGTGGCGCCCTCTGGTTGTGCTCCTGGCAGAGCACCGTAGACGGGATTGTCAAAAGCGACCGACCCATCGAGATTGACGTTGTCTTGACCGACGTTGTAGGATGGCGTGCCATTGTTGTTGATGGGGGACGATTCCCGGTACTCGGAACGTGTCTTCTCCTGGCGCCGTCTGTCGGAACCACACAACTCGTAAGTCAACGACACAAACCAGGGGACCATTCAATATGACAACAAACTCACAAGGAAAATTCATCATTAAACAGAATCATACATTGTTAACTTTTCTTGTCACACGATCTGATGTGGTCTCAAACAGAAATGGAGAAAAGTAAAACGTGAGTAAGTCCGGTGAAAACCGATGAAAATTGAGAGGCAGAGGGTGTACCGTGAGCCATTACCTGCTTTTACATGAACAGACGTTGACATCTACGAGATGGCTAGAGGAAATACTGATTGAGATGACGGAATCATTTATACTTGTATTTTGTTTCAATTGCTAAATCTTTAACGAACGAGACTAACACAGAAAGCATCTGTGATTTGGTATGATGGAGATGACCAGTAACTTACCTCCAAAAAGACCAATCCAGTTGGAGATGACCAGTGACTTACCTCCAGACAAGACCAGTCCAGTTGGAGATGACCAGTGACTTACCACCAGACAGGAGACAAGACAAGAGTTGAACAGATTATTCTCTCGGGAATTTTGCCAGTAATGGGAGGAAGGGGGCAACGTATAGAAACTGCAAGAGGATGGCGATCAACGCACTAGTTGAGCAGATGTGTGAAGAAGAGGGGGTGGGATTCACAGATTTATGGGGATACTTTGTTGGGAGGGAAGATATGTACATGAGAGACGGCCTTCATCTTAGTGGAAAGGGGGCAGCAGTTTTTTCAGAGAACCTGCTGCGATCTGTTGACAGTGGGACAGGTTGCATCTATTTAAATTAGATTCACAAGTGGAACTCATATAGAAGCCTGAAACTGGTGGCATATATAGTTAAAGACAGCACAAATAAATCAGCAAAGAACAGTCTAAAAAACTCTTGTGAAGCTGGATATAAATGTGTTTGTTTAAATGCGTATAAATTCAAATGCGTGAGTATAGTAAACAAAAGAAATGAATTAAACATTATGGTAGAAGATATTGACCCTTACATAATAGGTATAACCGAATCCTGGACCATCACCAATATACCAGATGCCGAATTGGGACTGACAGGATATGTAATGTTTAGGAAAGATAGAATAGGAAGAAAGGGAGGTGGAGTTATTTGATATATTAAAGAATCTATCCAGGCTTATGAAATAAAATCAGAAAGAGAAGCAGATTGCGAAGAAGCTGTTTGGTGTAACATAGTTACAGGAAACTCAATTTTATCAGTTGGGTTAGTTTATCGAAGTCCAAACATAAGCATAGAAGAGAATGACAAAATACAAAACGCTATAAGGGAAGTAAGCAAACGGGACTGTATTATTATGGGTGATTTTAACCATGGGCATATACAATGGAAATCTCTACAGAGTATGGGGAGTGAGGACCACAAGTTTTTAGTTTTAGTTCAAGATACTTTCCTTTCTCAACATGTGCTAGAACCAACCAGGGGTGAGAATGTGTTAGACATAGTTTTGTCCTCACAGAATGAATTAGTTGACAATGTCAAGATATGTGAGCCACTGGGGAGTAGTGATCACAACCAGATACATTTTACCATCAAAGTAAAATCAGGAAAGAATGGTAAAAAGCAGTATAGGAGAAATTTCCACAAAGGAAGGTATAAGGACATGAGGAAATATTTAGCAAAGATAGACTGGAATAACACATTGAAAAATAAGACAGCAACAGAATGCTGGAATATCTTAAAGCGTGAAATTATGTGCAAAGTCAATACATTTGTACCCTTCAAAAAACAAGGGAAATGGTCCAAAAAGAAACACTTATCGAAAGAAACCATTAGAAAAATTAAGTATAAACAAATGATGTGGAAGTCATATAGATGTACTGGAAATGATGAAGACTACAACATTTATAAAGAAGCACTTAACCAAGCTACAGCTGAAATTAGAAATTCAAAGAGAAGCTATGAACAACAATTTTTAGTAATATAAAACATGACAGCAAGAGTTTTTATGCGTATGTTCAAAGCAAACAGAAAGTTCAGGATAAGGTCGGTCCTCTAGACGATAGTGCTGGAAATATAATATCAGAGGGATTCTTAATGGCAGAAGACCTGAATGAGTATTTTAGTTCAGTGTTTATCAGGGAAGATATTAGTTCACTGCCAGTACCAGAGGCTAAGTTCAAAGGGGCAGATTCAGACTATTTAGGACAGTTAATTATAACCCCGGAAATGGTAGCTAAGAAAATAAGGGCTATGAAGGATAATAAATCACCTGGAGTGGATGGGTTTCCGCCCAAACTACTATTGGAAATTGTAGAACAAATTAGCATACCGCTTGCAACAGTTTTCAATTGATCATTAGAAGAGGGAGTGGTTCCTTTAGAATGGAAAGAGGCAAACATTATACCGTTATTTAAAAAAGGTTCGAGAAACAAGTCAGAGAACTATACACCAGTGAGTTTAACATCAGTGATTTGCAAATTATTAGAAAGACTAATTAAAGATCACATGGTGGATTTTCTTGTTAAATAAACTTGATAAACCCATATCAACATGGGTTTTTAAAAGCGAGGTGATGCTTAATTAACAAATATGTTATGTGTTTTGGAAGGCATTTCTAAGTGGGTAGATGAGGGATCACCAGTAGTTATTGTCTACTTAGATTTTCAAAAAGCTTTCAACAAAGTACCACATCAAAGATTATTGCTTAAACTAAAGGCCCATGGCATAGGAAATGGTATAATAAACTGGATAGAAAAATGGCTGATTGACAGAAGACAACGTGTAGTAGTTGATGGAGAGGCTTCAAACTGGAAATCGGTATTGAATGGGGTACCACAGGGATCAGTATTAGGACCTATATTATTCTTAATATATATGAACGATTTGGATGATGAAATAACAAGCAAGGTGTTGAAATTTGCGGATGATACAAAAGTGTTTAGAAGGATTAAAAGTGATGGAGATAGACAGCATTTACAAGATGATCTTGACAGGTTGATCAAATGGTCTGAAAAATGGCAAATGCTGTTCTATTTTGGGAAATGTAAATGCCTCCACACAGGACATGGGAACGAAGAGGTAGAATATACAATGGGGGGTACTGTACTAAGTACTACTGTAAAAGAAAAGGACTTAGGGTTAACTATTAGTGCTGATATGAAGGTTTCAGAGCAGTGCAGAATTGCAGCTTCAAAGGAAAATCAAACCTTGGATTAATTAGGCGAAATATAACGTATAAGGAAAAAGAACTAATAATACCGCTGTACAAAACAATAGTGAGGCCTCATTTAGAATATTGTATTCAAGCGTGGAGGCCATATCGCAAGAAGGACGTAGATATGCTAGAAAGAGTAGAGGAGAGCGACTAAAATTATACCAAAACTGAGGGATCTTAGTTATGAAATTCGCCTAAAAGAATGTGGTTTAACAACACTAGAGACCAGGAGATTGAGAGGAGATCAGATAGAAGTGTTTAAAATAATAAATGGTTATGAAAATATTGATAGAAATATTTTTTCTCAGTTAAGAAAGATAGAAGGACTAGGGAACATGAAGTTACATTAGCACAGGAGCAGTGTAGATTAGATATAAGAAAGTTCTAATTTTCACAAAGGACTGTAAATGAATGGAACAGATTGTCTGCTGATTGTGTGGGTGCTAGTAGCGTGAATGTTTAAAAATAAAATCGACACATACCTTAGAAGGGCTGGATATATGTAGATAAAAGGGTTGGACTCTCGATAAGCCAAAGGGCTTCCTTGTCCACCTGCCACCTAGAGTTAATTCTCTGGGTGGCAATCTTGTTAAAGAGACCAGTCCAGTTGGAGATGACCAGTATCTTACCACCAGACAAGAGACCAGTCCAGTTGGAGATGACCAGTATCTTACCACCAGACAAGAGACCAGTCCAGTTGGAGATGACCAGTATCTTACCACCAGACAAGAGACCAGTCCAGTTGGAGATGACCAGTATCTTACCACCAGACAAGAGACCAGTCCAGTTGGAGAAGACCGAGTTTTAATCTAACAATTATTGATGTATTAGTCTAATTGTTTTATTAGTTCCAATGTGACAATTAACACTGTATTATATTCTAATTATTTTCTAACTAATCTTTTTTGTGGCTTCTGATTATTAATTCATTTTATTATTATTTTATATTAATTCTTATTTTAATCCCACTCGTAATATATATTTATTTCGATATTTAACTACCAGTGGTATTATATTATATTTTACACACTCATAAGTGTGATATGGTCTTAGATAGTCTTATTTATTTTATTTGTATAATTATTATTTATATTATTATTTTTCTTTAGTATTATTAATTTATTGTTTATAAACACTGCCAAACAAAGTTTTTACTTCAGATTTTAGTTACTATTATTATTAACTTACCTCCACACAAGGAAGAGCACAGCTACAGCGACAGCAATTAGGAGCAGCACTATGACGACAATGCCGACTGTGACGCCAACGCTTTTACGAGGACTTCCAGTTGCTGAAAAAAAACATATCAAATGCAGATGAAGACAGTTTTTGCCTTCTAGAGACTGCGTTTTGGATTTCATTATTCATATGTGCTTAGCATCAGTTCATCCCACAACTTTACTAATACAAGGTTTGGGATGTGTGGTTTTAACATTCAAAATTGCTATTAGCATTAATTTCCATTAAGATGTGTTTCATTTGCTAGGTGGTGCAACTGTAGCAATTTATTTTTCTCACAATACAACATGACGACCAATCGAGCCCAACGCAATGCTTAAGGTATTTAGGGACTTCACAGACTCAAGTAACCTCTCTTTATTTGTCTTTGTAACATAAACTGATATAAGAATAATAGGTTTCCTAAATCGCCAAATGTTATGTTTCATAATGTCTTTACAACTCTATATAGTTATAGATGTCACTGTAATGATTACAAAGATTGGTCATACGTTCTGTGCTTAGACAAATAACTGTAAATGTTGTTTCTTGGGATTCTTTAATTCATTTCAAGTGTCAGATAACATTCTGAGAAAACACCTGACACAAATGTAGTTAGGAACAGACTGAGATGGGCAGGACTTGCACAGAGAATGAGTGAGGAAAAACTGACAAAGAGAGCATTGAAAACAGATGAGGGTGGTAGGAAGAGGTCCTACCGTTACGACGGTATGTCAGACACCAAAAAAATAATAAAATTGTCAGCTGTTGGAAAATATACAGTACAAAAATAACAATTCTGAGTGCACACATTGAGTGATCCTCCGCACTGTTTGGTACGCTACAGTCACCGAGTCTCTTACAGCTGACCAAGGTGAAACGTACAGCCCAGAAAATAACTATTTTGTAGACTTTTATAGTGTTTGAAAACACGTTGTGTCAGAATACATCCAGTCAATATGATAAATTAAGACAGAGAGACGGTGTGAAGAGAGATCTCAAAATGGCAGGGGTGAATAGTCGAGAGTGGGAGATAGTTTCACAAGATCATGATAGATGGCAAAGTATCATGAAGAGGGCAATTAGACACAATGACTTGGCCACCCCCGCATAAGATATATGGTAAGAAAAATGTGTGGGTAAAATTCTAATGACTGCTGATGCTTACCTGCAGATGAACGACCACCGTCGGTAGAAACTGTAACACCAGGAAAAGTCATTTATTAACTGCACATCCAGAGTAGACAACCTGTAAATGTTCTCTTGCATAACCCAGTGTCTGCTCCTCTGTCTCAGTTAATACCCCGCCCTGCGTGAGGGCATTTATCTGATTAGTTTTGGATTATTTGTCAGTGAAAATAAATGGGACAATGAAATATGAGAATATAAGGTATGCGTTATCTGCTAAAATCACAAAATTGATGGGACATGACCTAGAAAGCTATTTTTGGCTCATGTGCAGAATACACCATGACAAAGTGCACATAGCCTTTGCCCTCTATATGGTTGTATTACACTCGGTGGGCTGAACTCTCGCATTCTTTGGGACCAGCAGTTGCTTGCAAGAGGTCACCACTACAGGGTCATCAACAGGGGGCAGTTAGGGGTCATCTCAGAATTACTTTCATCTGACCTCAGCCCTCCATTCCTCCTCAGATGAAAGGTTGTAAAAATTTATATGATGATATCAATATATATTATCAGTTTGAAGCATAAAATATCAAAGTCCGATGCCAGACGAAATTGCCTCTGACCCCCGTCCCCCTAACGAAAGTAATTTTGTCTGATATTAGACATTGACATTCTGAGATGATCCCTTAGATGACATATTGTTGGACATTTTATTTGTATTCTATACTTTATGTATGTACACATGATTGTCTGATGATCTTGCCACCCCGCCATTGCATCACTGCGCAAATGCGACACTGGGCTACTGCATTCAACGTGTAATTTGTAGTCTTGTAGATGACACCCAATCAGCACGTCTGCTCCACCCACCTGTACACAGCTTGCCAACATCAGTGGCATCCCAAGTAGTATCCATCTTACACTTGATTGTCGTATTGCTTGCCTTCTTGTAGCCATCATTGCAGGAATAGTTACATGACTGACCAACATAGAGTTTGCAACTGGGATCAAACTTGCCATTCTTTATGTCACTAGGACAAGTTTTCACTGCAACAGGGAGATAACTACCTAGGTAACATGACCAGTTGTTATGGTTGGGAAATGTATGTAGGTCAATGTTATAATAATTAATATTCTATATCTATAGATTATTATATATTTTTCATAATGTGTAATTATTAGTTTAGTTTATTAGCCACAAACCACATTTACATGGTGTGGTAAATAATAGTAATAATATTTATTTTTAGAAAATGTAATTCCCGATAAATATTATTATTATTTACTGCACCATGTAAATGTGGTTTGTGGCTAGTTCATTTGCAGCAAATACAGTAGAGAAACTGCTCAGAGATACACCCAAATAACAGGTGGTTATTGAAGAGCTCCTTCATCTGCCTCTCAGCAGGTATTCAGCTAGTCTAATATTTGAGAGGTACCGTAAATTCTGTATTTGTAGCCGCACCCCTAATTAAAGCCGCACCCCGACTTTTGACCTAACCCCTGACTTTCCTCCGCGCAGTTTGTCACAGGCAAAAACCTTATTTAAAGCCGCACCTGGACTTTGAGCCATGACCATTTTAGCCCTGCATGTGACATACTTCCATACCGCGCACAATTAGGAAAAATTAAGAGGTTCCATAAAGAAAGTCATAACTTTGCTATTAATTATCATAAATGAATGAATAAGGTAAAATGTTATTGGTAAAAGACTTAATTGTAATGTGTTGATAATAACTACATCACATTTTATATTATCGTTGGAATATTACTATACGTGAATGTTGTCAAAATGGAAAACAAAAATAAACAAATTTCACCATGCTACCAGAAAATAACTGAGTGGTTGAATGTCCATACATCCAGTGAACGAAATGTAGCCATGCATTTAAGCTATACGGTAAAGCTAGAATTATTAAAATATTTTGAGAAGTTTTATTTGTATGCCATTTTATGTAGAATCATGTATAAACTCGATGTTATAAATGCATTGAAAAGACTAGAGCTGGTTCAGTGTAGTTGTAACAGCTGTGTTGACTTCAAAGGTGTTTGATTGACAGCTAGTAATTACAATGTCGTCGCTGCGCCGCCGTGAGAACGGATGTGATCTTGTGGTTTGGCCTAGTTCTTCCAGTTCCAGACAGTTGACCCAGGCACGTGGGATAATAGCACTGTATCTTGTATCAGGGGAAGTGCAATTTAATCCAGTGCAAAGGGACACTTGTAATGGTGTTGTGTTGACAATCAGGTGAAGCCTGGCTTCAGCAAAGCAAAGGTGTGAACGTTGTGCTTGGAACTTGGCTTAAAACATCTACACCTGATACCAAGAGCAAGCCTCTGAACAAAGCAGACAGTTGTTACAGTTGATGTCTGCTAGTGTGGGGCAGTTGCTAAGAACGGCCGATGCCATCATATTCAAAATGTCAAAGATGTTTGTGCGCGGCCACGATCCGCGATGCTGACGGCCCAGACACTGATACGCGAGACGACGCCGCCATGCCGTTCCAGGCAGCGTTCTTTGATAGCGACAGTGACTTTGGAGGATTTTAGTTGTGAGATGGATGACGCCATCATATTTGAAGATGTTTGCCCAGTGCATGTGGCACGGATACATGGAATGAAACCGCCGGAACGGCATGGCATTCTTCAACGGTGACGATGGATTTTAATGTTTTCACATGTTTTGATCTTTGTTTCTGAAAACTTTATGGACACAGGTTTTTATGTGTTATGTAATTATTTTGTACCAGTGGCCGTTGTAATACAATGTTTTATTGATACATCCGACTTCGTTTTTTTGGTAAGTTTTTTTAATTATTATAAACGTTACAGCACTTGTGTAGAATCCGGACCCACCTTGATTTCGCTGTTATAACTTGAGTTTTGCCTAACTTTGATACATCAGAGCGTTAGTTCCATCATTCAACATCATCCCAGGCATATTTATATTTAAAAATATTGTGTCTTAGCACACTTTTGAAGCCCAAATAGTGACCCGGTTTGCATTAGTCTGCACCGCTGCGGTCGTGCGTTACCGCATCGCGCTCGTAAAACGAGCGATATATCGGCGTATGTTGATGCAAACCGGGGCGCTATTTATGCCTCAAAAGTGCGCTAACACGCAATATTCACAAATGTGCCTTGGATAACGTTGAATAATGGAACTAACGCACTGAGGTATCAAAGTTAGGCAAAACTCAAGTTATAACGACGAAATCGAGGTGGGTCCGGATTCTACCGTTACTACTGACAACCCAGTGAGCCAATTTTCACAATTTTTTCGGCAAATTACTATATTTAAAGCCGCACCCCAACTTTGCCGTCATTGTTATCATTTCGGCTACACACTATTGCAATTAAAGCCGCGGCTACAAATACAGAATTTACGGTAAATGTAATTCCCTGAACACCATTCCAACCAAACACCATGAATTATGAAGGTCTCAGTAAACAGTGTGAAACTACAATGGTGTATTATAAGACGTTTGCATGATTTCTCTACGTAAAGACACATCAAAAACTATCTTACACCAAAATGGCACATACAAAAAGGCACATGTGAAAATGGCACACATTAAATGGCACAATTGAATTAATGACAAAAATAGCACAATTGAAACCTTTACAATACCCTAGATTAGTGTTAGATTTACAAGGCTGACCTGACGTCGAAAACCACGTGTCAATATCTCGACAGGTCACGATTCTGTGGCAAATTTTGGAGAAAAAAATTGTGGCATGACACTTTGATATTTGTTGGTGTTTTTTATAAATCAGCTACACAATTGTGAGGCCTCGAGGTATCGAGACAGGGTAGACTTACGGTTGCATTCAATAGGTGTTCCTGACCAAGTGAGGTTCTTCAAGCACTTGCGTTGTAGAGTGCCGTTTAAGTAGTCAGCGCTCGACAGGCAGGAGAAGTTACAGTCGTCACCAATGTGGCCAGGCTGGGCACACCTGTTCGGGGTCACTTGGGCATTCTTGGGCACATCCAGCACATGACAGAACAACTCTGCAGGTAGACGGTGAAAGTGACAGTCAGTGACATACAGGTGACTGACAATCACCGAATCATGACATCTGGTGACCGTTTCACAAACATTCTCGTAAGGCAAATTTTGTTCTTTAAAATATAGATGATGCTTCAACAGTGATATTGTCTGCTGAACGCCGGAACACTTTTGTTGATGTGACATGGAAATGGTGTCCTTTATGATACAGTGTTGACTTTTTGCATTTTTAAAAACCTTAAATATAACGGATTCTGTTTAACAATGGATATTCCTTATGAGCCCAATGTCTTAATGAGATGGTCCCCTGGTGTATTATTGAATTTTTTTAATGACATCTGTCTAAAAGCATGCTAGACTGTGCTTTGCTGGACAGGTTTTAATGTACATTGGTGAAAAGTGATAACACATGTCTTAATTGTGCATCAGCTGTTATTCAGATTTGTATTTTGGGTTGCACATCAGTGTTACTCTTCCAGTGGACAATAAACTATTGGAAACACTTTGGATAGGTCTCTAATGATCTTACCTTCATGTAGATACCAAAAACTGTTATATTTATCTCACCCCTTAACCTCCTGCACAAACAAAATTGTGTGCGATGTCAGTACATTTGCGTTCCTTTTATTTTGATAATTATCATAATTTGGTGACCCCAGGCCAGGTACAAACAAAAGCAAATATTTCAACTTACAATTGGTTATAATAGACATGTGCAGGAATATATTTCTTCAGTGATAATCCACCACATGTTTTGATCTTCGTTCATAATAGTGACCAATGACAAATACTTTGTAAACACGCACTAATTTATGGTTTTGTTCACATTTTATCAGTGGTTGGGGACAGTAGCTTGTGTCATGACATTGACACTCAAGTCAGTGGGTCTTCTATTGTTCATTTCTGCTTCTAATACAAACGTTATTGAGAATACAAAACAGATATTTAGTAAAAAAGTAAAAGTAAAGGCAACTTCTTATATAGCTCATTATCTAGTTCTTAGGACCGCTCAAAAGCGCTTTAAACTTTACCCATGGCAGACTTGTTCAATCGAACACCATCTCTGGGAAATAATTAAGCCAAACTGCAATTAATATTTGAAGACTATTCATACACAAACATCCACTGTCTACAGCCAGGTACTCATTCATACAGCTGGGTGAACTGGAGCAATGTATAGTGAACAAACTTGCCCAAGGTTTGAAATGGCAGCACTGAATTCAAACCCGAATTCTCTCGACCGAGTGTGCGATGTTCTAACCACTGTGCCACTGTGCCTTACATGTAATTTGTAGATGGCACCCAACCAGCATGTCTGCTCCACCCACCTTCACACAGCGCATTGACATCAGTGACATCCCAAGTAGCGTCCATCTTACACTCCAGTATCTCATTTCTCGTCTTCTTGTAGCCTTCGTTGCAGAAATAGTTACACGATGTAGAAACGTGCAGCTTGCAACTGGGATCAAAGTTGCCATTATTTATGTCACTAGGACACGTTTTCACTGCAACATGGAGATAATCACCTCAGTAATACGACCAGTTGGTATGGCTGTTCATTGTGAAATTGTCTTCGTTATAAACAGAAGATACTGCTATAGTTTAGTCTTGTTAAGCATTAGGATCATGTAACATAAACATTAGTTTGAGACATCCTGTAGCTTATGTCAAACACTTGTGGTGGACACCCTATAGTGTAAACACAGTGTAGTGTCAGACACCCCATAGTTGGATACAACCAATAGTACCTCACTGCCTCCCAGACTATAAGTTTAACGAAACTGGCAGCTACTACCAGATCTGCATTGAGGCATTTCTGAAATGGGCTGCAATCCTGCAGCAATTTTCTACTTGCCAGGAACACATTATGTTTATCTAGCAGACATTTGCTAAATATAATTCCCTCTACAGCCAAACAACACTCTAGTGTTTTAAACCACTCATTATCAGATAATGTATAGATTAGAAGCTAACTACACTAGTTGAGTAAATTGATGTGTCATTTTTTAAATACAGTTTTGAATACAACTTGAAATCTGCTTCATGGTATTCAAAAAAGAACCAAGCAGAACTGTTGCTCTCATTTCTGTGCCTGTATTCCGTGGTTTATGAAAAATTATATTAAGACTTAAAAAGTTTAAATAATGTTAATTTGTATCACTGCCCAGCCACCATAGAAGAGTGCGACAACCCTAGAAATAATACCATCAACACCTCAATCAGCAACACTTACGCTCACAAAGAGTGTCAACATCAGCATTCCAAGTCTGGTTTGTGTGACACTTCAGTTGCTTATTACTTGTCTTCTTGTAACCTTTGTTGCATGTGTATTCGCATGGCTGATCAATATAGCGTTTGCAACTCCCATCAAACTTTCCATTCTTCATGCCTTCTGGACAGGTTTTCACTGCAACAGCGATATATCACCTCAGTAATACGACCAGTTATGGTTGGTATTTATGAATTCTCCACATAAAAATAATTAGAACAATGTCTATAGTTTAATTAAAACTATGAATGAAATTTTAAATATAGCGTAGTTGTGTGTATAACTGCAAATAAAATTGTAATATAATAAAATTATGGTATAATAATTACAAGAAAAGTTAAGTAAAATAGCATAAATTATAATACAAACTTTCTTAGTAAATAAAATAAATTAATAATATAAAGTATAAGACAATTTATAAGCACAGAATAATAATCACAATATCATCTCAGTTAATTATGGTTGGCTTTCGTGAACTTTTCACAGCACCCAGAAGATACTGCATATAGTATATTCTTATGAAGCATTAATAATAATTACATAAATAAATATAATAGTTATATATAGAGTTTAATATAGCACATATGTGTGAACAACTGCAAATAAAATGTAAATCAAATAAAATTATGGTATAATCGTTACAATAAAAGTTAAATATAATAAAAGAAATTATAAAATACAACTATTAATTAAAGATTATAAACTAAATTTTTTTTATAAATAATTACAACATTGACACACACACACACATATATATGTATATATTTTAAAGATGTTTATTTTGAAATCTCTCACAAATATGACCTAAGTACTGAATCTACGAGAAATTATACAATCCATGAAAACTCATTTACGAAGTTTAGATAATTTTAATCATGACCCTAACGCCTTGGAGGAACACAACGGAGCCAACACTGATCTGTCGATAGATCAACAACACTTGTGAAGAGCGATGGTCATGTGACAGAGCACCAGACTGTCGATCGAGGGGACGGCGGTTCAATTCCACACCTGCCAGCATTGCGAAACTTTTGTTCACCTCACGTTGCCTGTGTCTTTTGGAAGAGACACTAAAAGTCGTTGATCCCTTCTATGCCAGGGGAATTAAAATATCCCACCCTGAGAGTAAATGTGTAACCTGTCTTGGACACAGAGTGGTGGTCTCTATCTCTAACCCACTTGATCTTGCTCCCGGCGGCGCTTCCCGGTCAGGCGTGTGAGATGCCAAACAGTGAATACACCATATCACTGGACCCACTGGGTCCTACATCAATCTACATACAACACTTACTTATACACAGGGCGGTGAGATCAGCGTTCCAAGTCTGGTCCGACTGACACTTCAGGGGAAGTTTGCTTGGTCTGTCGTAGTCTCCCGCACAGTTATACTGACATGTTTCACCAATGTAGCGGTTGCATTTGTATTCAAACTTGCCATTGCTGATGCCATCACTGCACGTTTTCACTGCAACGGCGACATTATCACCTCAGTAATATGACCAGTTGGCCAAATTTGACAATATCTCCCACCTCAGTAATACGACCAGTTGGCCAAATGTGACATTATTACCTCGGTAACATGACCAGTTGGCTAAAAATGTGATGTTATCACCTCAGTAATATGACTAGTTGGCAAAACGTGCCATTATCACCTCAATAATGCAACCAGTTGGCCAAAAAGAGAGGGAAACCCTGTAGTGAGAGACACCCTGTAGTGTGAGACACCCTGTAGTGTGGGACATGCTGTAGTGTGAGATACCCTGTAGTGTGAGACACCCTGTAGTGTGAGGCACCCTGTAGTGTGAGACACCCTGTAGTGAAAGACACCCTGTAGTGTGAGACACCCTGTAGTGAAAGACACCCTGTGGTGCGAGATACCCTGTAGTGCGAGACACCCTGTAGTGTGAGACACTCTGTGGTGTGAGACACCCTGTAGTGAGAGACACCCTGTAGTATGATGCACCCTGTAGTGTGGGGCACCCTGTAGTGAAAGACACCCTGTAGTGTGAGACACCCTGTAGTTTGAGACACCCTGTAGTGAGAGACACCCTGTAGTGTGGGACACCCTGTAGTGGGGGACACCCTATAATGTGGGACACCATGTAGTGTGATACACCGTAGTGTGAAATACTCTGTAGTGTGAGACACCCTGTAGTGTGGGACACCCTGTAGTGTGAGACACCCTGTAGTGAGAGACACCCTGTAGTGTGAGGCACCCTGTAGTGTGGGGCACCCTGTAGTGAATGACACCCTGTAGTGTGTGACACCCTGTAGTGTGGGACACCCTGTAGTGTGAGACTCCCTGTAGTGTGAGACACCCTGTAGTGTGAGATACCCTGTAGTGTGAAACACCCTGTAGTGGGGGACACCCTATAATGTGGGACACCATGTAGTGTGATACACCGTAGTGTGAAATACTCTGTAGTGTGAGACACCCTGTAGTGAGACACCCTGTAGTGTGAGACACCCTGTAGTGAGAGACACCCTGTAGTGTGAGGCACCCTGTAGTGTGGGGCACCCTGTAGTGAATGACACCCTGTAGTGTGTGACACCCTGTAGTGTGGGACACCCTGTAGTGTGAGACTCCCTGTAGTGTGAGACACCCTGTAGTGTGAGACACCCTGTAGTGTGAAACACCCTGTAGTGGGGGTCACCCTTTAGTGAGAGACACTCAGTAGTGTGAGACACCCTGTAGTGGGAGACACCCTTTAGTGGTATCTACTATAATGATAAACCCCCTGCTGTGTCATACATTATGTCAGGAATTATTTGCATTGGCAAATAACAAATAGGATAATTCATGCAGTAATTATACTGGTATTATGTAATATTCTCCTCTGGTAAAATGGAAACAATCACTATGCAATAATGTAAACAATACTTTGAATGGTAACACAAATTTAACACAGAAACACAAGACACACACGGACACAACGACATGCATGCACACTTGTATACACACAGACACAACAACATGCATGCACACTTGCATACACACAGACACACACACACGGACACAACGACATGCATGCACACTTGCATACACACACACACGGACACAACGACATGCATGCACACTTGCATACACACAGACACGGACACAACGACATGCATGCACACTTGCATACACACAGTCACAACGACATGCATGCACACTTGCATACACACACACACGGACACAACGACATGCATGCACACTTGCATACACACAGACACACATACACGGACACAAAGACATGCATGCACACTTGCATACACACAGATATACACACACAGACACAACGACATGCATGCACACTTGCATGCACACAGACATACAAACATGTATGTGTGTTTGCCTACACAAACAGATGCAAGCAAGCATTCATGCACATATGCATGCATGTACACACCCAGATGCATGCCAACATGCATTACCACTAGCATACACACACACTCACACCACACACGCACGCTCGCACGCACGCACGCACGCACGCACGCATGCACACACACACACACCCTCACACCAAATCCATGGGTACACAGTTCATGTGAACTACTAACTATTATTAATATCACTCTGCCATTGCCTACACAACCTACATTTACAGACGAGAGGTTTCCCTGTCCAGACGTATTCGCTGTTACACGTGCGGTTCGTGTTTCCAGCCACTTGGGTTGCATTGGCGAAACATGTGTAGGTACAAAATTCGCCAGGTGTTCTAAGCCCATGACAGTCAACCTTCGCGTTGTCTGGGGTCTGCAGCAGGGGACAGGTCTTGTCCTCTGATGTCACAGACAATAGTGGTTAAGTGGAAACGAAACAATATTTAAGTACATGCATATGTATGATAAGCTTTTCCTCCTAGATACTTTGCTTCTCGGGCACCAAACTTTCAGGGCTTATCTACAACCCCTCGGAAGAAAACTAATGCTTCTGTTTTTTATTTGATAAGGTTTATTGTGAATAAATATTATTTATCCTTACAATTATTATTATAAATAAACATGCAGATGGAATATAATAAAATGTATATTTGGTAAGGTTTATTGTGAATAAACATTGTTTATTATTACTATTATTATTATAAATAAACATGCATATGATAAGTTTTATTGTGAATGAACATTGTTTATTATTATTATAAACATTCAGATGATAAGTTTTACTGTGAATAAATAGTTTATTATTACTATTATAAATAAACATGCAGATGATAAGTTTTATTGTGAATGAACGTTACTTATTATTATTACTATTATAAACATGCAGATAAGTTTTACTGTGAATAAACATTGTTTATTATTACTATTATAATAAATATGCAGATGATAAGTTTTATTGTGAATGAACGTTATTTATTATTATTACTATTATAAACATGCAGATGATAAGTTTTATTGTGAATAAACATTGTTTATTATTACTATTATAAAAAAACATGCAGATGATAAGTTATATTGTGAATGAACGTTATTTATTATTATTACTATTATAAACATGCAGATGATAAGTTTTATTGTGAATAAACATTGCTTATTATTACTATTATTATAAATAAACATGCAAATGATAAGTTTTATTGTGAATACACATTGTTTATTATTACTATTATTATTATAAATAAACATATAGATCAAATATGATAAAACATATATTTTATAAGGCTTATCATGAATAAATATTGTTTATTACTATTATTATTAAAATAAATAAATAAACAGGCAGATGGAACATGATGAAGCACACATACTTTCACATAAGCTGTTGACATCAGCATTCCAGATGAGACCAGTCAGACAAGTAATCTTGGAGACCTTCGGGTGGTATCCATTCCTCTTGCATTTCACTTCACAAACAGATCCTAACCTGAGGGTGCAGCTCAACTCAACGCCGGTAATTACTGGACAGGCCGCCACTGAAAGGAAACACATAGGTGAGACATTGGTGCAAAAAATAATGCACAAGATACAGCAAAACATAAGATACAGCAAAACATAAGATACAGCAAAACATAAGATACAGCAAAACATAAGATACAGCAAAACATAAGATACAGTAAAACATAAGATAAAGCAAAACATAAGATACAGCAAAACATAAGATACAGCAAAACATGTATTTAGTTGTTCTATTTGCTGTGTCTGTCGCATGCGTTGGTGATCATGGCCCTCCAAACTGCTCGATTGTTTGTATTTCAGAGCAGTTCTGCTATGCCAAACCATATTGACAGATTATCTATTATTTTTATTCTCTGATATCCTCTGCATTTCCCCACTTGATCTTTCCTGTTGTCCCTAGATATTCTAACTTTCCCTTTCTCATTGTATGCTCTATGAATTCTGTTTGCTGTTTTCTAAAATTGCTCATGATCTTTCTTTTTGATTTGGATGTTCTAATTATGTATTCTGTCTACACAACTTCTTAAAGTTTTATTAATTGACAATTTTGCGTACACTATCATGAGTATTTGTGGACGTTAAATTCACTCTGACCAAATTTATATATTTTGAATTGGCAATGACGTGACTTTAAAACAATTAAAATGACTTAAAAAAAATTGGCACATATGTGCCAATGGGTGGTTGCATTTAAAATTACGCTAACATTATAATCTAACGTTTGTGATGAACTCAGCCAATACTCCTGAGCTCTGTCACAATATGGATGAACTCGGCCAGTACGAATGAACTCAGCCACAATAAGGATGAACTCTGCCAATACGGATGAACTAGGCCAATACGGATGAACTAGGCCAATACAGACGAACTCAGCCACAATACAGATGAACTTAGCCATAATACAGAAGAACTTGGCCAATACAAATGAACTCGGCCACAATACGGATGGACTAGGCCACAATACAGATGAACTCAGCCACAATACAGATGAACTCGGCTGCAATACGGATGAACTCAGCCACAATACAGATAAACTCAGCCACAATACAAATGAACTTGGCTGCAATACAGATGAACTCGGCTGCAATACGGATGAACTCGGTCACAATATGGATGAACTCGGCCACAATACGGATGAACTCAGCCACAATATGGATGAACTCGGCCACAATACGGATGAACTCGACTGCAATACAGATGAACTTGGCTGCAATATAGATGAACTCGGTCACAATATGGATGAACTCGGCCACAACACGGATGAACTCAGCCACAATACGGATGAACTCGGCCACAATACGGATGAACTTGACTACAATACAGATGAACTCGGCTGCAATATGGATGAACTCGGCCACAATACGGATGAACTCGGCCGCAGTACAGATGGACTCGGCCACAATATGGATGCAGTCAGCCACAATACGGATGAACTCGGCCAATATGGAGTCTGACTATGTGTCATGCAGCAATACGAATGGGAAAGCCATGATGTTATTAATCAGCCGTTTACGTCGTATTCGGACAATAACTTAGTCACTTAGTAAAGCACCATACTCACTTAGTGCTCTATGCCACTTTACATCGTACATTCAGAGTAGATATATTTTTAAAAAGATACATTTATAGTTCAAGCAAATTATGTAAGATAAAATAATAAATTTACGACTTTAAAATGCTCCGCATGGAACTTGCAAATAGAATAAAAAAGCAGTTAAACATGTATATTTAGAGATAGTTTTAAAAGAACACTTACCACTAGGGCAGTTTCTGCCGTCTTTTGTGTTAACTGATTTTCCTTTTACATCGTCGGCGCACGCACACACGTGATTGTTGTTCGCAGCAGGGATACAGAAATGGCTGCAATTGCCATTCTTGACACCGCAATTAGTAGGTGCTGCAACCAAAGGGAAACAAATGTGAGGTGATATATGATAGACATATAATGACAGATGGATGAGGGCACGAAGGCTTCACTTTGCAGCAACGATACAACAGACTTAACATCTAACTATATATAAGCTAGTGTATGTATGTACGTACGTACGTATGTATGTGCGTGCGTATGTATGCATGCATATTAAGCTTTTTCTCCTAGATGCTTGGCATGTCGGGCACCAAATATTCAGGGGTCCATATATGACCCTTCCAAAGAAACATGCTTTTTTTTAAATGTGTTGATTACAAATGTACAACATACAATGTTACATGCATTTTCTGCAATTGTACCGAGCTATGTAAACCATCCACTGATTAGTTGGGGGCATTTTATGCAACAGTTGTTGAAAACACATGCAACAATGCGAAAAACTGTTTTGATTTTTGTTTTAGCAAATACCCAGTACAACGTTTTTAGGAAACAGTCTTCTGTGTATGTGTGCATTTAGCAGCATCTGGTTGGCCGGCTAATACACTGTAAATACAATCACTGATCGTGAGAGGGATACACACAAGAGGCTTGACCTAATGATAACCACAGATGAGATTTCACAAACGTTTACTGGTTAATGAGTCTGGGGACATACACAACATTACAGGCACTGTCTAGTTGCATCGGGCTCATGTAGATAAGATTGAACCAATCAGAGGGAGTGAACCATCTCTCCCTATCTGTCATTTTATGTCTCTTTCCTCCCCTAGATGCTTATCTATCTAGGCATACAACACCCACAAAATAGTTGTGAAAAGTTCTTGTACCTGTAATTGTTATCAGTCATCTGAATGCAGTTCTGCAAATTTTCTGACTATGAAATAAATAAGAATCCACCAAGTTTACCAGTGCGGTCAGCCTTGCTGAAGTACTTGATGTCATTGAGGCCAGAGAAGAGATCTACTCCAATCTTTGTGAGTCCGCCAGTGCCATCCTCACGGATTCTGTGTACATACATATATGGTAACATCTCAATTCTTAAAGAGCATTCTAAGATTGGCTAGATCCAGAGATATACAGAAACATCTCAACTCCCAGAGAACACTCTAAGACTGGCTACTTACATGTGCTGCAACTTGTGATGTCTCCTATGCTACATAAGTTATAGAATGACTGCATGACACAGAAGATTCAGAAGCAGGCCACTTCTGACATCAAATGTTGCAGAATGCCCAATAAACCAATCCTACCATAGGCAGCACCCTGTAACAACAGCACTAGCTTGTGAAGAAATATCTAAGCACTGGAAGGGTGTCTGAAGATGAAGGTGTCCTCATAGCTATTTCTAAGTTAGATCACTGAGACAAAACACATTACAAGTGTAATTTAAGTCTCACCAACCTGAAGAGTCCCTTTAGTGCCCAGTCAGTCCAGTAGACGTAGCCATTGTGCACAGCAACATCAAACGGGTCGGCCTTGGCCTCGCTTTGATATACTACAGAGCGGTTAATGCCATCAATGTCTGCGGACTCTACTTTCTCTGTGTGGGCATCACACCAGAACATCCTCTTCTCTGGAGAGACACATCAGATGGGTGTATTCTCGTAGAAGAAGATGGGTGAGTATGTTCACACACTGCACTCACACGTACGCACACAGACACACACACATCACACATACCACACATACACATGTGCATACATGCACACAAACACACACACAGCCAAACACCTATACACACACACCCTCACGCACGCATACACGCGCGCACATACCTGTACACACACACCTGCACTCACCTGTACACACACACCTGTACACACACACATACACCTGTAAACACACACCTGTAGACACACACACACATGCACGCACACACAAACATGTGCACAAACTCACATGCGTACGCACATGCACACCATGCACACACATACATGCGCGCCCACACACACATGCAAACACACACACACACACACTTTGGTTTGACAATGTTACATTCAGAGACATTGCTGTTCCTATTTTCCTGAGAAAAATTTTGTTTGGCTTTGTAATTTACTTAAATTTCAATTTAAAAGGTGGATCCACTTAATTACAGTTAAGATTACAATTACAACTTTGTCAGCATCAACAGAACAGATCCTGGTAGAACACCAGAGGTTTTGAGGTTGCCGAAAGAGAGAAATTGTAAGACTTACTTTTGAAATCAATGTCGAGTCCATTGGGATAACTGAGACCAGAGGAGACTAACACCGTCCCATTCTTGCCGTCCATAGTGTAGCGTATGATATTACCCCTGCCAGTCGTGCGAGAAGTGACGTACATGTATCTGGAAATAACAGCGACATAATCAGTGATCACAAGCCCATCCATCCACCCACCCATTTGTCCGCTTACTTTTTTATGAATACATATATAAATGTATCTAAGACACACATGTATCTAACTACAATTGACCTAGCGTATGTATGTTAACGTTTTCCTCTTAGACGGCTTGAACCTCGAGCGCCAAACTTTCAGAGATTAATCAATGACCCCTAAAGTATCCCCAAAATACCCCGTATATGACAAGACACTTAAAACGTAATGTGCACGTAATATAAAAAAACATAATGTGCATGTAATGCATAAAATGCAATGTGCGTAATTACAGTAATATATAAAACGTAACCTAACAATTGCAGGAAACACGTGTGCACGGAAAAAACTTTGAGAAAACAGCTCCTGCGCCATAGACTTGGCATCATGGAGTAGACGCAGACACAACAATGCTTATGTCTACCCTCATGCCAATGACATAGCAATATAAATATTATTTGACAATTCTACCCTATCACTAACACTGGGGTCTATCGACGGACGTGAACTTCACATTCTCTTTGACCTTCATCATTCTGAACAAACAACGAGTATCTGCGAACACGTCATGGTTAATGTAACTAATGCTAATGTTAATGATGGTTCTTTAACATTTTGGAAATATCACTTTTACGGCTGTCTTCTACCAAAGAATCCTGTCAGGTGAAGGGCATTTTTGCAAGTTAATATAAATGGGCATTCTCAATCCTAAGTGCTCCAGACACCATTATAAACATTTAACAAGATTGCCATCCAGAGAATTAACTCTAGATGGCAGGTGGACAAGGAAGCCCTTTGGCTTATCGAGAGTCCAACCCTTTTATCTACATATATCCAGCCCTTCTGAGGTATGCGTCGATTTTATTTTAAAACATATTCACACTACTAGCACCCACACAATCATCAGATAATCTGTTCCATTCATTCACATTCCTTTGTGAAAATGAGAACTTTCTCACGTCTAATCTACACTGCTCTTTTACTAATGTAACTTCATGTCCTCTAGTCTTTCTATCTCTCTTAACTGAAAACAAAATATTTCTATCAATATTTTCATAACCATTCAATATTTTATACACTTCTATCTGATCTCCTCTCAGTCTCCTGGTCTCTAGTGTTGTTAAACCACATTCTTTTAGGCGTTTTTCATAACTAAGATCCCTCAGTTTTGGCATCATTTTAGTCGCTCTCCTCTGTACTCTTTCTAGCATATGTATGTCCTTCTTGCGGTATGGCCTCCACGATTGTATACAATATTCTAAATGAGGCCTAACTATTGTTTTGTACAGCGGTATTATTAGTTCTTTTTCTTTATATGCTATATTTCGCCTAATCAATCCAAGGATTTGATTTCCCTTTGAAGCTGCAATTCCACACTGCTCTGAAACCTTCATGTCAGTGTGACGTTAGTCTCGATCATCCTACCTCTCACTAGTCTCGTGAGATCACTGCTGATCTCGCGTGTCTTCTAAAATACAGCCATTTTGACATATACATGCGTTTGTCTCATTCTCTCATAACATATTACTGTTACAAGTGTATAACACAACATGATGTCAGAAGTTTACCGTCAGTACGTGCCTGAGTAAGTGAACATTACGATAAGCTGCTGCTGCTTCGCTGTCACTGCTTCGTTGAACTTTGATTGATTGAACAATACCGCTTCGCTACTAACGCTTCGCTAGTGCTGCTACGCTACTTCACATGTGCTACTGCCAATGACTTGTCGCTTTGCCTACTGAACTTTTGGAGATGGCGCAGTCATTCCACGTATCTCCGCCTGATCCCTTTGTGTTCACAAAGCTCAACGAGTGGCCAAAGTGGATCAGGCGTTTTGAGCGGTTTCGGCTGGCTTCTGCTCTGAATGAGAAGAGTGAAGCCATGCAGGTGAACGCATTGGTTTACGCCATGGGCGATGAAGCCGATGATATTATGGCCGGCTTTGGCTTAACAGCTGAAGAAAGGGAGCGGTATGAGGTGGTGAAGTCAAAGTTTGATTCACACTTCATAGTTCGTCGGAACACGATTTTCGAGCGGGCTAAGTTTAACCGAAGATGTCAGGAGGAGGGGGAGATGGTGGACGCCTTCATCACGGCTCTCTTCTGCCTGGCCGAGTTCTGCGATTACGGTCAATTGAACGACGAGATGATAAGAGACAGGATTGTCGTGGGAATCAGAGACACGACGCTCTCGCTGAAACTTCAGCTAGACGCTGAGCTTACGCTGAAGCGAGCAATCGACATGGCACGTCAGAATGAGGCGGCCAAGCGAGAGCAGGCGATGCTTCGCAACTTTGCTTCCTCTTCAACAAGGACGAGTGTGGACTTCGTCAAGTCAAAGAAGAAAGTTAGCGGCGGCACGAGACAGAAGACCAACAGGCCTCAAGGAGGTCAGACGCAGGCCACGACCACGAAGACGTCGCGCAAGTGCGAGTTCTGTGGACGGTCGTCTCATCAGAGAGCAGTCTGTCCGGCGAGAGAAGCCACATGCTTCAGGTGCCACCGCAGTGGTCATTTTTCAACTGTATGTAGGTCATCAAAGGCCGTCGATACAGTCAGCCGAGACGACGAGGAGGGGTATTCCTTCCTTGGAGAGGTGACGAAAGGTGATCAGCCGTGGTCATCAACGATCAGCCTCGAGGTGATGAAGACGAAACAACGAGTTGACGTGTGCTTCAAGCTCGACACGGGTGCAGACGTCACTGTGATTTCGGCTGCCGACTACAGACGGGCAGGAAGTCCGTCTCTGGAGATGACGTCGAAGACGCTGGTGGGCGCGAACGACATGGTTCTAATAGCCCAGGGCAAGTTCGTCGGCAAGCTGTCGCGTGACGGCTCAGTAGTCGATGAGGACGTTTACTTCTCAGTCGACGTGTCTGCCAGATGCTCGATCTCGTACGACGTGTGGCGGTCGACTCGGTCGAAGCGGCCGACGTTATAAGACAAGACAACCCGAAATTGTTTGTAGGGTTGGGTCGCATGCGTGGCGACTACAACATCCAGTTACGCGAGGGGGCGGTCCCATTTGCGTTGTCGACGCCGCGACGGGTGTCGATTCCTCTGCTCGAGACGGTTAGACAGGAGCTGCAGAGAATGGAAGACACAGGTGTCATCAGGCGAGTCGAGGCGCCCACAGACTGGTGCACCGGCATGGTAGTGGTAGCCAAACCGAAGGCAACTACTACGTCGTCAGATGGAGTCGTGACGCACAAAGTGCGTATCTGTGTCGACCTGACACATCTCAACGAGAGTGTCAGACGTGAAAAGCATGATCTGCCCTCAGTCGACCAGACGCTTGGCCGACTGGCTAGGGCGAAAGTTTTCACAAAGTTGGATGCCAACTCGGGGTTTTGGCAAATTCCCCTGTCGCCAAACTGTCAGGAGCTGACGACGTTCATAACGCCGTTTGGGCGGTATTGCTTCAGAAGGCTACCGTTCGGCATAACGTCAGCCCCTGAGCACTTCCAGAAGCGCATGAGTGCGGTTCTTGACGGCTTGAGCGGGGTGTTGTGTATGATGGATGATATCGTCATCTTTGGCGCGTCATCAGAGGAGCACGACACACGAGTGCGGGCAGTATTCAAGCGACTGGCCGACAACGGAGTGACTTTGAACTTTGCTAAATGCGAGTTCAGCAAATCAAGCATCACCTACCTGGGTCACGTCGTGACGGCTGAAGGCATCAAGGCCGATCCTGCCAAGGTAAAGGCCATCACAGAGATGGGTCAGCCTACAGATGTAGGCCACATACGACGTTTCCTCGGCATGGCGAATCAGCTGGGAAAGTTCTCGCCTACGCTGTCATCAGTTACGCAGCCGTTGCGTGATTTGCTACAGAAGGACAGGCAGTGGTTCTGGGGGCCGAGTCAGCAGACGGCTTTCGACGCGGTAAAGGCCGAACTCAGTGCGACGCCAGTGCTGGCGCTATATGACCCGAACAGGACGACGACGGTGTCAGCAGATGCGTCATCGTTTGGTCTTGGCGCTGTCCTGCTACAAAGGATCGATGGTACGAACAGGCCAGTGGCGTACGCTTCTCGGGCGATGACGCCGACTGAACAACGATACTCTCAAATCGACAAGGAAGCTCTTGCGACAACGTGGTCACTGGAGCGCTTCCACGATTACCTGTACGGTATGGAGTTTCATGTAGAGACAGATCACAAGCCGCTTGTGACACTCTTAAGCTCGAAGAAGAACTTGGATGAGCTGACTCCACGGATTCAACGCTATCGTATGCGCCTGATGCGTTATACGTACACGATCGAGCACGTGCCGGGGAAGGAGCTGATTACAGCCGATGCTCTGTCGCGAGCCCCGCACGTGAGAGAGCTGACCATCTCGGAACTCCAGTTCGCGGATGAAGTGGCAGCTCACGAAGATTTCGTCGTGGGACAGATCCCGGCGACGGAGAGACGTCTCCAGGAGATCAAGGAACAGCAACAGCGTGACGAGATCTGCAGCCAGGTTCTGCGCTACTGTGCTGAGGGCTGGCCAAGCCACTGTTCTCTGCCGTCGATTCTGAGACCGTACTGGCAGTGTCAACAAGAGCTTACGGTCCACAACGGCATCTTACTCAAGGGAGTACGTCTCGTCATCCCGGTCTCTATGAGACTGGAGATGATAGATCGACTACACGAGGGACACCAGGGAGTAGTCAAGTGTAGGGCGCGAGCACAGGCCTCAGTGTGGTGGCCTGGACTGAGTCGACAACTCGAGGAAGTTGTGAAGAACTGCACGACGTGTGCAAGGGAGAGGCGAAACCCCTCTGAACCGATGATCGCGTCGGAATGTCATCTGCGGCCGTGGCAGAAGGTCGGGACGGACATGTTCTTCTTCAGGCGGTCGACCTACTTGTTAGTAGTCGACTACTGTTCCAGCTACGTCGAAGTAGCCAGGCTGGAGACAACAGATTCGTCATCAGTTATTCTTCATCTGAAGTCGATCTTCGCCCGGCATGGCATTCCGGAGACCGTGATCTCCGACAACGGGCCGCAGTATTCATCATTTGAGTTTGCGCAATTCGCGAGAGCGCAGGGCTTTGAACACATCACGAGCAGCCCTCGCTTTCCTCAAAGTAACGGCAAGTCTGAGCGCGCCGTCCAGACTGTCAAGAATCTACTAAAGAAGGCGGTCGACCCGTACGATGCCTTGTTGGCGTACAGATCGACAGCACTAGAGTGCGGCTATTCGCCTGCTGAACTAAGCATGGGCCGACAGCTGCGCACGTTAGTGCCAACGGTGCCTGCGACTCTTCTGCCACGCTGGGATGAGCCGAGGGGAGAGAGAGAGCGAAGAGAGCTGATGCGTCAGAAGAAGAAAGACGCGTACGACCGATATCATCGCGCGCGACCACTTTCTACTCTTCGGGCCGGCGACCCAGTCTGAGTCAAAGACGCGAACGTCAACGGCACGGTGGTGGGTCCGGCACACACACCTCGGTCGTATGTAGTGCGAACGCCGACGTCCTGCCTAAGAAGAAATCGGCGACATCTGCAGCCGACTCCTAACGTGACGGCTGACGAGCGAGCAGACGACGCCGACCCGTCATCTACCGAGATGACGACGACACCGGTTGCGCTTCGTATGCGCGAGCCGAGACCAGTGTCACCTCCAGCGGTCACAGCTCCCACTGGAGTGGTGACACGTTCTGGGAGAGTGGTGATTCCACCGCGACGGCTGGACCTATAGTTGAGAGTTGTCTCCAAGCACTCATTGAACTTGGAAGGGAGATGTGACGTTAGTCTCGATCATCCTACCTCTCACTAGTCTCGTGAGATCACTGCTGATCTCGCGTGTCTTCTAAAATACAGCCATTTTGACATATACATGCGTTTGTCTCATTCTCTCATAACATATTACTGTTACAAGTGTATAACACAACAGTCAGCACTAATTGTCAGCCCTAAGTCTTTTTCTTTTACAGTAGTACTTAGTACAGTTCCCCCCATTGTATATTCTACATATTCGTTCCCATGTCCTGTGTGAAGGCATTTACATTTCCCAAAATTGAACAACATTTGCCACTTTTCAGACCATTTGATCAACCTGTCAAGATCATCTTGTAAATGCTGTCTATCCCCATCACTTTTAATCCTTCTAAACACTTTTGTATCATCTGCAAATTTCAACACCTTGCTAGCTATATCATCGTCCAAATCGTTTATATATATTAAGAATAATATAGGTCCCAGTACTGATCCCTGTGGAACCCCACTCAAAACTGATTTCCAGTTTGAAGCCTCCCCATCAACAACTACCCGTTGTCTTCTGTCAATCAGCCATTTTTCTATCCAGTTAATTATACCATTTCCTATGCCATGGGCTTTTAGTTTAAGCAGTAATCTCTGATGTGGCACTTTGTCGAAAGCTTTTTGAAAATCTAAGTAGATGATATCTACTGGTGATCCATCATCTACCCACTTAGTGATATCTTCCAAAAAACATAACATATTTGTTAAGCATGACCTCGCTTTTAGAAACCCATGTTGAGATGGGTTTATCAAGTTATGTTTAACAAGAAAATCCACCATGTGATCTTTAATTAGTCTTTCTAATAATTTACAAATCACCGATGTTAAACTAACTGGTCTATAATTATTTGACTTGTTTCTCGAACCTTTTTTAAATAACAATATAATGTTTGCTTCTTTCCATTCTAAAGGAACCACTCCCTCTTCTAATGTCAAGTTGAAAACTGTTGCAAGCGGTATGCTAATTTGTTCTACAATTTCCACTAGTAGTTTGGATGGAATACCATCCACTCCAGGTGATTTATTTTCCTTCATAGCCCTAATTTTCTTAGCTACCATTTCTGGGGTTACAATTAACTGTCTTAAATAGTCTGATTCTGCCCCCTTGAACTTACCTCTGGTACTGGCAGTGAACTAGTGTCTTCTCTGGTAAACACTGAACTAAAATACTCATTTAGGTCTTCTGCCATTAAGAATCCTTCCGATATTATATTTCCAGCACTATCTTCTAGAGGACCGACCTTATCCTGAACTTTCTGTTTGCTTCAAACATACGCATAAAAACTCTTGCTGTCATGTTTTATATTACAAGCTAATTTATGTTCATAGCTTCTCTTTGAATTTCTAATTTCAGCTGTAGCTTGGTTTAGTGCTTCTTTATAAATGTTGTAGTCTTCGTCATTTCCAGTACGTCTATATGACTTCCACATCATTTGTTTATACTTAATTTTTCTAATGGCTTCTTTCGATAAGTATTTCTTTTCTGGTCCGTTTCCCTTGTTTTTTGAAGGGAACAAATTTATCTACGATGCACTCTATTTCATTCTTTAAGATATTCCAGCATTCTGTTGCTGTCTTATTCTTCAGTGTATTATTCCAGTCTATCTTTGCTAAATATTTCCTCATTTCCTTATATCTTCCTTTGTGGAAATTTCTCCTGACTGCTTTTTATTATTCCTTTCTGATTTTACTTTGATGGTAAAATGTATCTGGTTGTGATCACTACTTCCCAGAGGCTCACATATTTACATTGTCAACTAATTCATTCTGTGAGGACAAAACTATGTCTAACACATTCTCTCCCCTGGTTGGTTCTAGCACATGTTGAGAAAGGAAACTATCTTGTACTAAAACTAAAAACTTGTGGTCCTCACTACCCATACTCTGTAGAGATTTCCATTTTATATGCCCATGGTTAAAATCCCCCATAATAACACAGTCCCGTTTGCTCACTTCCCTTATAGCGCTTTGTATTTTTTCATTCTCTTCTATGCTTATGTTTGGACTTCGATAAACTAATCCAACCGTTAACGTTGAGTTTCCTGTAACTATGTTACACCAAACAGCTTCTTCGCAATCTGCTTCTCTGTCTAATTTTATTTCATAAGCCTGGATAGATTCTTTAATATATAAAATAACTCCACCTCCCCTTCTTCCTATTCTATCTTTCCTAAACATTACATATCCTGTCAGTCCCAATTCGGCATCTGATATATCGGTGGTTGCCCATGATTCGGTTATACCTATTATGTGAGGGTCAATATCTTCTACCATAATGTTTAGTTCATTTCTTTTGTTTACTATACTCCTTGCATTTAAACAAACACATTTATACCCAGCTTCAGAACAGTTTTCCAGACTGTTCTTTGCTGAATTATTTTTGCTGCCTTTATGTATGCCTCCAATTTCAGGCTTCTCTGCGAGTCCCCCCTGCGAATTTAGTTTAAATAGATGCAACCTGTCCCACTGTCAACAGATCGCAGCAGATTCTCTGAGAATACTGCTGCCCCCTTTCCACTTAGATGGAGGCCATCTCTCATGTACATATCTTCTCTCCCAACAAAGTACCCCCATAAATCTAGGAATCCCACGCCCTCTTCCTCACACATCTGCTCAACTAGTGCGTTGATCGCCATCCTCTTAAAGTTTCTGTATCTTGCCCCCCTTCCTCCCATTACTGGCAAAATTCCTGAGAGAATAACCTATTCCACTCTTGTCTTCTTTAGCTTCCTCACTAGATGTCTGTACTTCTGAACTATCCCAGTTGTTCCCTCCTTGTCTGCATTGTTTGTCCCAACGTGTACTAGTATAGACCCTCCCTTGCCATGCCCCAATACCTTCTCTACCCTTTCGGTCACATGCTCTATCCTAGCCCCCGGTAGACATACAACAATGTCCTACCCCTCATATATAGTCTTGTCTGTTTTTCTCAGAATTGAATCGCCCATAAACACTCTCTCTTTTCTCCTTGCCCCCTCAATCACTGCCTCGGAGTAGCTCCTCCGGTTTGCATATGTCTGGTTGTTGTCTTTTCCTCTTGTCGTCTTCTCTCCTGTCACATTCTCTTCCATTCCCATGGAGGGAATTATATAAAATAACAAGATGACTGGAAAATTGTACAATTGATATGATGGCGGCCATCTTGAATTTGATATCCTGCTTACAATGAATGTTTTTATTTCAGGTACAAAAACCCATAGTAAAAAATGTCCACCTAATTTGTTAAACCTTTACTACCCAAAGATGCAAAATGAAATGAAAGTTTGCTTTTAACAAATATTCTGAATGAAAGCACTGTTTATGACAGTGTTCTACAGCAAAGTGGGTATTAAAAATTGCGACATGGAATTTCATACATTTTTGAATTCACAACATTGATGGGACGTGACCTGGACAGCTATTTTTAGCATGCTAGAAAACAGTTCAGTGTGACTTAATGCCCAGTTTGCTGTGGTGTGTATGTGTCAAAATGCCAGTGATAAAACCTAAAATTAAATTTCAATTTGGTAAATAAACTTCCATGTGGAAAATACACAGTATATAAAATGCATATATTACATAATATAATAAAATTAAGCAACTGAAACATAACTATCCATATCGCCTAAATTGTGACTAACTAAAATAAATCATGTTTTCTTATCTTAGTAGTGGTTGATGAAGGTAAAAATGGGCCAAGTGGCCCTGAAGTCCTTTGGACTAATACGTCTATTTGTGACCCCGGCTGACCAAATGAGTGATAAGTCGGAAAAATTGTAACATTGTTTTCTTACATCCTTGTAAAGGTTTGGTAGGGTGCTTTACAAGGTTTCAAAAATTATGACTGCTACTGCTACAAAAATTGGCGAAGTTATGGAGCATTGAACATGGCAGGGGTCAAAAAGTGAAAATGAAGAAAACGGCTGTTGAAGTTCTACATTATATATGCAAATGGATTGCATGGAAATATTACATGCATGACATTCAAATGTGGCACACAGTATGTATGTTATGTTGCAATGATACACTGGAAGTACAAATGTGCTGCTACAAAAACTTATAAAGTTATGCCAGATTATGTCTTTATGTATAAAACTAAGAGGACAGATTATTTGAGAGCAAAAGGTAGACTAAAGAAAATTAAAAATGGGTCAGCTGGACGGTGATAAACCGTTTGAACTTGAAGCCTTTGTTAAACTTTTGTCTTCACCGAAGGTGGTGCCCTGCTGTCAGAACTTCGAAGGTGTTACTCACCTAACTTACAGGTCTTTGTCAGTAAGAATAATGGGATGGTAATTTACACCAATGTTGTTTCCTGTAGAAGTCATTTTGTGGGATATATTAGCATTAGCCATGCCAATTCAAAAAATAGTACTATATAATAGTAATTTGTCAAAATGTAAACAAACTCAAAGACAGTTGCAGCTTAGCCTTAGGCGGCCAGGCTCCAACTTTATAATGATCTCATTTATTTCTTATCTTTATATGGTAATTTTCTTGTGTACAGTGACACTAACCTAAGTAACATCTATGCAAAATTAGAGAAAAAGTTAATGAACAGTTTTTGAAAAAATAGGCAAAATGTACTAATTTACCAGTTTTGGGGCCCTTGGAGGCCCTAGGAAGCCCTTAAAATGATTCAATTAAATACAGATTCCTCGTGCATAGTGGCAGTGCCCTAAGATATGTCTATGCAAAATTAGAGAAAAAGTTGCTGAACAGTTTCTGAGATACGGCAGCTAACGGCGGACGGAGGACAGCGGACGGCGGATGGAGGACGGCGGACGTAGAGTGATGGCAATAGTCCCTTGGACATTCGGCCAAAGGACTAAAAGTTGCACACAAGTACAAACTTTGTACCATAACCGTACCACCACGTACCTGGTCTTATAATAACAAGTTATAATATAAAGCTAGCACAAATAATACCCACCCATTTGCTGGGTCGAGAACAATCGCCCGTGGACTCTCAACCTTAACAAGTATTTTGTGGTATTTCCCAGACGGATTCATCACAGCGACAAGATCACGTCCGGAATCGGTGTAATAGAGGAGTTGGGATGCCGGATCGAAAGCAAGTCCTTCAGTGCGAGATCCCGTCGACTCCCCAAATAGTGTCTTTACGTCGTTTCCGTTCAGAAGCATCGACTTGACCACGTGCGATTTGTAGTCAGCCCAGAAGACACGGTCGCTGACAAAGTCGTATGTCAGTCCAATGGGTCGGTCGTATTGTGGAAATTTCAGAGCACGTGTGTTCTTGAGGTTCTCATCTGCCTGGTAGATTTGATGGCGGTAATCATCGGCGATCAGGAAGAATTTGTCCTTGATCGGAGACACTGAAAATAGCAGGCGTAAGATTGTGTGAATGATGTGGCATAATTTGAAAACTGACTTGATGTCATCATTCAACACAAACTTACATAATGTACATATAATATATTATATTAAATGTTCAAATAGAAAACATCTGTTTATTAATATATCCGCCCCCTCACATACCTCTGAATTTGCCCAAATACTCCCCCCCCCGATACATAAACATATCTCTGTCTGACTGTCCAACCTCTTCCTAGAGTACTATTTCTAGTTCCATCTGACTGTCCTGAATTAACATATTCTTAAGTCTGCCTGACTGTCCTAAATCAATCTATTTCTATGTCCATTTGAATGTCCTGAATCAACCTATTCCTAGGTCCAACTGACTGTCCTAAATCAATTTATTTCTAAGTCAATCCGACTGTCCTAAATCAACCTATTTGTAGGTCCATCTGACTGTCCTGAATCAACATCTTCATAGGATCATGTAACTGTTCTGACTCAAACACATTCCTAGGTCTATCTGACTGTCCTAAATCAATATCTTCCTAGTTCCATCTGACTGTCCTAAATCAACTTTTACTTAGGATCATCTGACTGTCCTAAATCAATATCTTCATAGGTCCATACAACTGTCCTAAATCAACTGATTCCTATAAGTGGAAGTCAGATTCCTTTATGTGGCTATACAAACACTTCACACCAAAAACCATCTGGCAACAAAATATGAAAGGTAGCAACCTGGCTAATTAATTCACGAGAGGCATCACATTCAATGGTTTGAGATTAAAATTAAGAGATACCGTGACTTGTATGCAGTAACATTAGGCTACATGTCAGTGAGCAGGTTAAAGGGAGCCACAGTTCCTCCACCCCGAATTAGCCAGTGTAGTAATTTGTAACAGAAATCTGCTGTGTTGAATGTGGGAAAATGGGACATTGTTGAACATCAAAGGGTATTGTGGTTAACTCAGCCCGCCTCGACATTATTATTAAAACAGCTTGTTTTGAAACTGGATGTTTTGTTTACTATATGAACATGCTTCGATGTCGTACCTGTTATGAGCTTACTAAACACAATTTGGTGGGCAGTATACCTTCAACATTATTATATTTTTAAGAACATTATATTATTTAATAAATGAAAACTAGGAACAGACTGACCCCTTTTAAGTACAATATTTAATATACCTCACAGTTATTCACTATACATGTTCTATGATGCCACAAGGTGATGTAATAGACCCCTATGTATTCCTACGCATCATGAAAGTAGTCCTCCAACACTTACAGCTGGGTTCACATGAGACCCCATCACGAGAAACCTTCATGGAATCAGTGCAGCCGCACTTGTGTCCTGTTGGCATTGGGAAACAAAGCTGTTTGCACCCTCCATTGGCAATGTCACAGCTACTGTTGGTGTTACCTGTCAATCAAAATACACCTGTCAATCAACACTCAATTCATGACACAACAAAAATCACTTAGATTGTTGTGACTGTCTGATGTAGACAACAGCCATGTGTAAATTATTTGTCCCTCACATTTTATAGACATATTTGGTGAGAGATAACTGCCTCTTTTCACAAGACTTGACTGCTCCAAATAACACCTCTGTTCTTCCTCCTGGTTCCCTGTACAGAGGTAAGGTCTACTCTTGTGCTACTACATTGCGCTTGCGGTCATTGCCTCTCCGCTGCTCTCCATCTACAGCCCTCTGTCTCCATCTCTTATATTCCTGTCTTTCTATTCTCTCATATATTATGCAGTACTGCTTTGCTTAAGAGCGATGGATTATTAGTGAAATACACTTTTTTGTTTTCTGATCATAAACTAAAGAGCGAAACCAATTTTTAAGAAGAAACACATGCTTATGAGCTCATCAAAATCTGCGTGAAATTGTACGTAGGACAGGAATACAATATTTTCACATTTTTCTGAACCACAAATCTAGCAGCTGTGGCCAATCAGAGGCACACTATAGGACTAAAACATTTTTGCAAGAATTACAGTAAACATACATTAAATATGTGTAACACATGTAAAACAAATATGATAATAAATAAATAATAATTTATACAACAATAAAATACTGGTTAAAGCACAAGTTACACAAATGAGTAATTATAGTTAAATTAGTAAGTATAGTTAAATTAGTAATTATAGTTAAAGGTATACATTAAACAAAAATGTCCGTAACTGCACACAATTTTGATTTTAAATAGAAAAAAGTATGTTTAAGAAGAAGTGTCTTGAATTGTTTCTTAAAGTTAAGGGGTCATACCCAGGTACAGGGGCTGGTTGCCATGGTAATAGGCGATAATGTCGTATGCTGCTTTCCGGTTGTAGTGTGCGATTCCTCTGGGAAGCATCTCCTTGCCCGAGTCTTTCTCTGCCACATGGATACTGCTGCTGTTTGACTTCTCCGAGAAGCCAATGAAGTCCTGCAACAACAAGTCACAGGAACTCAATAAAAGAAAACAAAAAAGTAAAGGAAACAGGTAAGCCTTGAGTTGACCGACTTCTGCCTGGTTTCCGACTGTGAGGTGAACTGAGAGCCCCATGAAATCCAGCCTCGGTTTAATGACAGGTCATATAAAATATCATATAATTTAAGGCCAGACACCCCAGGTAAAATGGTGTTTTTTACCAAAAATACTGAAAATGGTTTTCTGCCAGATTATTATACCTTTGTATGCATACTATCAATAAAGTTTACTTCTATGACAATTACGTACCTCTAAGTGAGTTTTAATCATGGATCAAGCATGTCGATATCATGTAATGAAATCCATTATGCAATCTTTAACAGCCATTTTCTCCAAAAACATTTTCTTCAAATTTCTGCATTTGGAAACAGGATATCTCTTGGAATAATTATGCTATATAAATAATGTTTTCAGTGTTACATTCAGCATATTCTATTGTGTGCAATGATCAGACACTTTTTTAAAATCATGAATATTTTGAAAGATATAGCCATATTTGTTGCCAAAAAACAATATTTTTTTTCGTATTTTACCAAAAAATTATTTAAAAAATAAAAACACATTTAAAAAAATGCTCTGATCATTGCACAATAGAATCTACAGAGAACATGGATTTGCAAGAATTATAACTATATATGGATTCAATAAAAAATGGCAGTGTTTCCAAATTTGCCAATATTTGCTCAAAATGGTGGCCATTTTGTTTGTTACCATGGAAACGGGGGGTCTGGCTGAAAAAAGTTCAATATATATTTTACTCAGTAAGACCCATTTCATGCATTGGGCAGAAAAAATTGAACTGTTTGCACAAATTAAAAAATAATCCTATCTACCTGCCGTGTCTGGCCTTAAAGGAATAACAGAGCAGGCACAGGTTAATTTCAATTGTTAATTCAACTAGCTTTTTATGGAAGATGTTAATCTAATTTTTGAAATATACATTAACTTTTAATTAAGTCTGCTTTATTGAATATTGTTTTATGCTTTCCTGTGGTAATTTTCACTGGTCTGCTGTCAGTAGTTAGAATCGGAATGTGGCTCTTTTTTTGTCTTTTATTAAAATTAATTGTTAATTTAAGGGAAAGTAATTGTTAATTGAAGTTAACTGAATTAAAGGTAATTGTCAATTTAATTTAGAACATTTCTGAGTTTATAGTAGTTTTATTAATTAACTTTTCAAGTTAGTTGCCCCATGCCTACAACAGACATAGTAGACTTCTGGAGGCTCCTACCTGGACTCAGTATGGACATGCAGGACTTACCTGCATGACGGCCACTCCATAGATGTTGCCTCGTCTTGACACCAACGGTTGCATCTTACGTCCCGAGCCATCTATGAGACTGGCAGACCATATACTGTTCCTGCTAGGGTCGACCCAGTAGATCCTGTGTGGAGGAGAACGATGAAAAGAAAGTTCTTATACGGCGCAGTATCCAGCCCTTTTGACTGCTCAGAATGCCTTGCACTTCACCCACAGGTAGACCTGTTAATTCAAACACCATCTTGACTTTCACCCATACTGCAACTTGCCCAAGGTTCAAAATGGCAGCATCTGGACATTTGAACCCTGGTTCTCTTGACTGAGAGTCTGATGGTGTAACCACTCTGCTGCCACGCCCCACAGTGTGGGAGAGTTCCAAGACACATGAGAAAAACACCATGTGTGTTGAGCAACAGTTTCTTATAGAAAAGAAAGAGCTATTACTATTAAAGCAATCCTCTTAAGCTGGGGTGGTAATTATTAGCAGGAAGTTCACTGAATCAGCTGTACTTTGTCCCAGTTGATGTCTTGATTTTAGAAACCAGATGCATGTGCTAAGAGTAATTCCAGGAACTTGAGGTTAGCCTTGCCTGTCCTGCAATAGCTGGTTGTTACTGTTTGAACATTACATATATACAACTTGATTTTACTGTAGGCCAAATGTTCAAACTGAACAATCCTTCAGGCTTGTTAAATGTAATCTGGTGGGAGTAAGTACCTTCAACACATAGCTAGTGCCATGAACATTATACCTTGGGGTATTAACTGAGCTAGCATGTGTTTGTGTGTGTGTGAGTGAGTGAGTGAGTGAGTGAGTGAGTGAGTGTGTGTGTGTGTGTGTGTGTGTGTGTGTGTGTGTAATGTGTTTGTGTGTGCGTGCATTTGCACCAATCAGTTGCTGGCTGATGTTTTTACGTCACTTGCACTTTGAAAACTGCAAAATTAACATTCTTCTTCTTCTGGATAATATGGTAGCTCCGACTTCCGGGTAATGTCCCACAGGTTTGTTATTTTTATTTTTTGTTGCGCACATGTGACGTGATGCCGGCTTTTCAAAATATAATTAAAAACCATGTAAATGGTGATTAAAAATGTGGTTAAAAACACTTCACTGTCTTTAAATATCATGTGGCATGGACTGTGGGCTTAGTTTGCTGCCCAGCCACCCAGCTGCTGCTTGATAGCTACCAGTGAGATGGTATCTGGTGCGGCTGGTGGGGTGGTGTTCCAGAAACGTGCAGCTGAGGGGAAAAATTAATGGACGTGTGTAAGAATTAATTCTTTGGGACACTTATGTAGCGTCATCTGGAGGACAGGAATTTCTGCTACTATAAATTAATGAGGAAAAGACAAGGTCAGATTAAAGAATCAAAATATTTGAAAGAAACAACAGAGAAAAAGAAGAGCAAAATCGTTGTTCTTCAAAAAAACATGTCAGTCATGATAACTGTAAGTCAAAGGTCAACTGTAAGTCAAAGGTCAACTGTCCAAACCTCTCTTCCAAGTAATCAACAGCAAGAGACGTGAGGGTAGAATTTTCCACATCCGAGTTGATGCTGACAAAGGTTGAGGGATCGGTGCCATCTAGTCTGGCGACCATAATCTTGCTTGTCTTGCCAAGACTCTCTGTCCAAAACAAGCGTCTGTAAACAAACAAACAAACAAACAAGTAAACAAAATTGCCTTAAATCAGTTATTGTAATGCAGCTTTTTAAAGTTATATGCTGATGAAACTTTACTGATCGAAGGTTAGCACAACACCAGAAATCAAGTATCAAGAAAATAATTATAATTTATGGAATTCACTAATGCCTATCTAAACTATGATACACTCACTATGACATTGAAACATTGGTACTACATCAACTAGTGGACATTCATTCAAACATACAAGCCGGAATGTGTTGTATGGTGAAAGTCGACTGTCAATTAGGTTTGCAAGTTAGTATATATATATCTGACATAAAGCTTCTTCCACAATAACATTTTTCAAATGTCTAGTTTTAGAATCATTTAAAAAAAATCTATCTAGTATCCATTATGACATGCTTGTTCATTTATGAAAATGTGTTATTTAGTTTTGATGAAAACATTGGACAAACATCTAAATTATTCTAAAATGGTCAAATCAAAATTAGAAAGAAAAAGAACTCGTAGTGAAGCTCTATATACACAAGGTAATTCACACTTTCATTTTAACAAAACTACACTCTTAAACTGACTAAAAAATGTATCTACTTGTGCACTACGTTCATGAACGTCGATGAACATGATTTGTGAAGTGTAGCTGATTTGTCGAGGGAGTTTTCAGGTTGCACATTGGCATCATTGAACATATCATCCAGCTGGCATCAATATATATAATACTCAATGGTAACAATACATGTTTCACTTTCTATATCGCTGAATATTGAGGGTAACAGCTGTACATCTCACTTCATTTGCATGTCCAGTTCAACAGCCCCCGGGTTGTTGATATTCGGGATGAGCTTCCTCATGTACTCTCCTTCAAGTCTAGATACCCAGATGGCGCTGGCATCTGCGTCCGTCCAGTACATGTTTGACGTCATCCAGTCCACGACGAGACCTGAGGGAACAACAGGAAGAGAGTCAATAATGAAAGGACTAACCAGTATACATTGACACAGAGACAGTCGATAGTGAAAGGGCCAACCAGTGTACATTGACACAGAGACAGATGATAGTGAAAGGACCAACCAGTGTAAACTGACAGAGACAGTCGATAGTGAAAGGACCAACCAGTGTAACTTGACACAGAGACAATTGATAGTGAATGGACCAACCAGTGTACATCGACACAGAGACAGTCGATAGTGAAAGGACTAACCAGTGTACATTGAAACAGAGACAGTCGATAGTGAAAGGACCAACCAGTGTACATTGACACAGAGACAGACGATAGTGAAAGGACCAACCAGTGTATCTGACACAGAGACAGCCGATAGTGAAAGGACCAACCAGTGTACACTGACACAGAGACAGCTGATAATGAAAGGACCAACCAATGTTAACTGACACAGAGACAGCTGATAGTGAAAGGACCAACCAGTGTAAACTGACACAGAGACAGTTGATAGTGAAAGGACGAACCAGTGTACATTGAAACAGAGACAGTAGATAGTGAAAGGACCAACCAGTGTACATTGAAACAGAGACAGTCGATAGTGAAAGGACCAACCAGTGTACATTGAAACAGAGACAGTCGATAGTGAAAGGACCAACCAGTGTACATTGACACAAAGACAGACAATAGTGAAAGGACCAACCAGTGTATCTGACACAGAGACAGTCGATAATGAAAGGACCAACCAGTGTAAACTGACACAGAGACAACCGATAATGAAAGGACCAACCAGTGTACAATGACACAGAGACAGCCAATAGTGAAAGGACCAACCAGTGTACACTGATACAGAGACAGCCGATAGTGAAAGGACCAACCAGTGTAAACTGACACAGAGACAGTTGATAGTGAAAGGACCAACAAGTGTACACTGACACAGAGACAGCCGATAGTGAAAGGACCAACCTGTGTAAACTGACACAGAGACAGCCGATAGTGAAATGACCAACCAGTGTACATTGACACAGAGACAATCGAAAGTGAAAGGACCAAACAGTGTACATTGACACATACAGAGACAATTGTTTTGTTGTGATGCTTGCCCGGAACAAGATATTTTAATTTCATTAACATCATTGTTGTTTCTTGACCAAATATAAAATATGCTTCTCATTGTATCCATGAATTTGAAGAGCGTCTTATAATACATCCAACTGTGCACAGTTAACCTACAACTGATTGGTGTTAATCTACTTAGTCAACTCAGCCTGTTTGAGGTGTAAGGACTCCAACCTTGAGCTCTGATACGGTGGCTTATCCACAGAAAAAAGGATCAGCCAGTGTACATATAACACGCACATCCATTGACTTATATGCTACAAAGGTGCAGCTCGCAAACTAGTTCTTCCCCAGCACACCCCAATGCTTTTCTTATCTCTCCCCCCCCACGCTACCCACAACCGTAACATCCCTCCTTTGTATATTAACGTTAACCCCCTTCCTCCTCTGACCCACACTTAAGGCCAGACACCCCAGGTGAAATGGTGTTTTTTGACAAAAAATACTGAAAATGGTTTTCTGCCAGATTATTATACCTTTGTATGCATACTATCAATAAAGTTAACTTCTATGACAATTACATACCTCTAAGTGAGTTTTAGTCATGGATTAAGCATGTCGATATCATGTAATGAAATCCATTATGCAATCTTTGACAGCCATTTTCTCAGAAACATTTTTCTTCAAATTTCTGCATTTGGAAACGGGATATCTCTTGGAATAATTATGCTATGTAAATAAAGTCTTCAGTGTTGCATTCAGCATATTCTACTGTGTGCAATGATCAGACACTTTTTTAAAATCATGAATAGTTTGAAAGATATAGCCATATTTGTTGCAAAAAAAGAAGATTTTTTTTCGTATTTTACCAAAAAATTATTTAAAAAATAAAAACACATTTCAAAAAATGCTCTGATCATTGCACAATAGACTCTATAGAGAACATGGATTTGCAAGAATTATACCGATATATGGATTCAATAAAAAGTGGCAGCTTTTCCAAATTAGCCAATATTTGCTCAAAATGGCAGCCATTTTGTTTGTTACCATGGAAACGGGGGGTCTGGCTGAAAAAAGTTCAATGTATATTTTACTCAGTAGGACCCATTTCATGCACTGGGCAGAAAAAATTGAACTGTTTGCACAAATTAAAAAATAATCCTATCTACCTGCCGTGTCTGGCCTTAACCCCTTTCCTCTCCTGAACTATCTTTAACCCCTCCCTCCTCTTCTTCTTCTCTGACTTTTCCCGTCATCTGGGGTCGTCGGTATGGCTGGTAATTTTCTTTCTCCATGTCGCCCTGTCCATCACCACATCTGCACTCAGACCCACGATTTCCATGTCTCTTCTGCATGTGTCTTTTCATCTGGTCTTCGGTCGTCCTCTCCTTCTTCTTCCTGATATCTCTGCATTTAGCACTCTTCTCACTATGTGCTCCTCTTCCCTTCTCATCACATGTCCATACCATTTCAGTCGTTTCTCTGTTGTCTTTTTGGATGCTTGTGTCACTCTCGTTGCTCCTCTGATATATTCGTTTCGGATCTTATCTTTCTTTGTTACTCCACACATCCACCTCAGCATCCCATCTCATTCATCTCTTTCCTTGCTTCTTGTCCTTTCATTGTTGCCCAGGTCTCTGCCCCGTACAGCATTGCTGGCCTGACTACTGTTTTATAGATCTTCAACTTCACTGGCATCCTCCTGTCGCACAACACTCCAGTGCATTTCTTCCAATTTCTCCAAGCTGCACTCACTCTGTTTGATCTCTGTTTCTATGCCTCCTGTCTCTTCCACGACTGACCTTAGATATTTGAAGTGTGTCCCTTTTTTCCAGCTCGTCTCCCAGTATCTTTACAGTCTGTCTATCTCCTCATTCCGTTCGAACATGAAGTCCATGAATTGGGTTTTCGGTCGACTAACCCTCATTCCTCTCTCTTCCAGTGCCTTCCTCCACGTCTCCAGGTACTCTGTCATGTCTATCTCCTTTCCTCCACACAGCACAATGTCATCTGCGAACATCATTGATTCTGGTGCATCTTTTTTCACCTTCTCCGTCAAGACGTCCATCAATATGAGGAACCGGTATGGACTCAATGCAGATCCTTGGTGCAACCCAACCTCTACGCCAAAGTTGCTGCTTTCACCAGCCACACTGCGCACCTTTGACTAACACCCCCGGTACATATCCT
Source organism: Paraescarpia echinospica (assembly GCA_020002185.1). NCBI lineage: Eukaryota > Metazoa > Annelida > Polychaeta > Sabellida > Siboglinidae > Paraescarpia > Paraescarpia echinospica. The sequence goes on along the minus strand of CM034536.1, from coordinate 26,510,014 downwards.
GTATCAGTCTGATGTACTTTTCCGGTACATTCCTTTCTCTCGCACATCTCCATATCTCCTCCCTTGGTACTCGATCGTATGCTTTCTCCAAGTCGATAAATACCACTCTGATATCTTTCTGTCCCTCCCTGTGTTTCTCTATTGTTCATTTGAGAATGAAAAGCGCATCTGTGTTACTCCTGCCTGGCATAAACCCAAACTGACTTTCATGTATGTCTGTGCATTCTCTCATCCTCTTGTCTATGACTCTCTCCCATATCTTAAAGGTGTGCATCAGGAGCTTGATCCCTCGGTAGTTCTTACACTCCTGAATGTCACCTTTTCCCTGGAAGACCAGTATGTTCTGTCGCCAAACCGATGGCATGTGTTCTGAAGTCATGACACAGTTGAATAGTCTGTAGTAACTTTACACCAAAGTTGCCCAGACATTTCCAAGCTTCAGCTGGTATTTCATCTGCTCTTACAGTCTTCCCACTTTTCATCCCTCCATCCTCTGATGCACATTTAATCCATCTCTTCCCATGACACAACTTCTCCCATTTCACCCACCTTTAATCCCCCTCTCCCATCTGACCCACGTTTCATCCTTTCCCTCCTGTGACACTCCATCAACCTCCTTCCACCCATGACCAACCTCGCACATCACCCGTGCCATACACCAGCACACTGTTGTTAGTCTTCTTCTCGAGTCGGGCGCGTCTGATGGTCTTCACGCTGGTTCCGTACTCCGTGAAGTAGATCTCGCCCTCCCGGTAGTTGAAGTCGACCGCGCGGAACTTGTAGCCCTTAATCGTGTTGTTGAAGAAGCAGTATGAGTCTGGGATGTCCTTTGAGTTTTTCTTCATGATCTTTTTGATCGGTACAGCACAGATGCGATCCTCAAGGGCATACACGTACATCGCACCCTGAGACGTTGGCATTGCTGTAACATATCCCCACATGCAAAGTAATAACAATACTTAATCATAATATTTATTGTACAGGGCCATATCCACTATGTTTGATGCACTGTACATAAAACTAATAGATACAAAATACAGATCAGATCCATTTAAAATACCAGAATACACAACGTAAGATAATGAACATTAGTAAATTAAAGAAAATAAGTTATTTTATGTTAAAATAATAAATGAATACAATGTTACAAGATAAGTATCAACATTAGTCAGCTAAAGCAGGTTACCAAGTAACAATAATTACTGTATTTCAAAATCAAAAATACTTTATTGTTTGTCCTAAAACAATACATTTTAAAACAGAAAATTGTCTTTAGGCTCATCCGTTGACCATCCATCCATTTGTATGTTTATACACATGCATTTGTGTGTGTGTTTGCATGTGTGCGCGCATGTGCACATGTGTATGTGCCTGCGTGCATGAGACATGTATGTACAAATTGTACATCATTTTTATTCTATCCATATATAAGACAGACAACACTGATGGTTACCAAGACGTGAAAGGAGAGTTCGTTCTTACGTTTACATGTTTTCCCATTGTCATTGGTTGTGTATCCATCTCTGCAGAGACACCGTGCAAAAAATCCCTCTGTCGTCGGTACAGGAACACACAGATGTGTGCAGTTGTGCACAGTGCACGGAGCTACAAACAACACCAAGACAGCTTTGTTACATAGCAGTCTTGAAAACAATACATTACACAATACTAAAGACTTGTATGTCACCAATATCCTTGGTATCGCAGGCTCAGTGCTGCTGGATGTGCTTGAGACCAAGGAGGACAGGAAATATTAAAAAGGTAGATCTCTAGATGATGACGAATAGTTAGAATTGATTTTTAAGAGAGCATTAACTGTGCATCATGTTAGTTATCATTTAATTACTAGTAATATATTTTAATGTACATATAATCGTTTGCTGCTTGTGCGTGTAGCAGTATGGATATGTGCCATGTACGACCCGACATCGTAACACATTCAAATGTTTTATTGTAGGTGACTGCGATAACAACACATGGCAATAGAATCTTATCTTATAGTTACTATATTTCCTGCTGATTTAATGCTGACAGGAATTGGACCCCCACAGAGATGGAGCAGGAACTGAGAAGGCTCGAGTTCCATAGTTTATCCTAACTCCTAACAGAAAGTAGATTAGAACCAGATGATTGAAGTTGCCTGGCTTTCTTGCTAGACAGAACATTCAATATTAATATGCAGGGTATGTAGCACAGATAGAGATGTAGAATCTGACTAAACAAAAATGACAGTTGTAAGGTGACGAATGTGGTGAAGAATGTCAAGAGTCTCATTCAAATGGACAGGATTTTGAATTCTAGCAGATAAGTTTGTTTGAACAACATACCAACTTCTCTGGGAAGCACACACGCACGCACGCACACATACGCACTCATGCACGCACACACACCACTGTGTTTATATGCTCAGGTGCTCATTTATACAGCCAAATGAATTAAAACATTGAGTGAAGAAAACTTGAGAAGGATTTGAACTCAGATTCTCTTGAATGAGAGTCCGATACACTAAACACTACACTATTGCGCCCCAAATGACGGGTCCTGAAACGGACCTCACTACCATAATTATGTGCACGACCTCTATCGACCTTGCCTTACCAACTATGTTTACATATGTGCATTACACTACAAGGCACCATTACAGCTGCAACATCAATCTTTCCCACACACAGTTCTCATTTAAACCTTTAGACGTGACATAATTTTATGAAACGTGCTGTGAATCCTTGCAGTGCTCACACAAAATCACAATGATGCAGCCATTGAAGATCTAAGGGTTAAACAACTTTACTTCTTTGTCTCACCAACAAAACATCTAGGGCAGGAATTTCAACAAGATCTCCAACGGAATGTTGAACACGAGCATCAGCTATTGTGTAAGCTTGACGGATGTTGTTACCACACCATAGGTCATGTGATGGACTGGTCACATGCAACTGACCACAAGTCTGATTGTGATGTTATTTTGCCCTCACCTGTTGCATCTGGCACCTGTCTCGAGGCAGCATACATTGCGATGCCGTACGGTTTCCGCAGGAGCGGCAGACGCGTACCTCGCTCATCAAAACTGTCAAAGTCAAAGAACCACAGCTGCGGCTTCGATTTTCCTGTTGTTATGTTGAACCCTTGGTCAGTGGCGAACATAAAATTCTACAAGAAAATAAGATTCTGCATGTAAATTGCTACCGAACAGTGTTACTTTTGAACTTTCACACAGGTCTGTTCTGGGCATGAGCCAAAAGTACCTGTCTAGGTCATGCTCCATCAATTTGGTGATTTTGTTAGAAATGCGTGTCTTATAATTTCATCTTTCAATGTCCAGTCTTCCTCAAAATAATCCAAAACTAATAAAATACCTGCATTTATGAAACCATAGATTAAAAATAAGAGACAATATGAGTCAAACTAACCTCGTTTCTCAAAACGTTACTTCATAAAAGTTTGCAAAAATTTAACAATAAATCAACTGAACATATTGCAACAAATGATGTAGCATTATCCAATACAGGTCATGATATGTGGAATCAAAAAAGATGTAAACCTCCATTTCACAATTTTGAGACTTAATGCCCACATTCCTATGGCAGGGCACATATGCCTTTTCCCCAATTTAATTGTCAGGTGTTTTTTCAGAATGCAAAAATTGTCGAAAGTAAATACCGTCTCGAAATCAGGAGTATTTTATTCAAGTAACATGAACCCAAAAGTTATCTATCGCCTCTCAACAAATGACAATAATGAATTATAGTTGTTACTTCCCTAACACATAATGCAGCATCTGTACCTTGTAGACTGTGACGTCAATGAAGGTGTTTTGACTTCGACGGCCGAACTTTACCCGTACTTTTGAGACAAGGTCATATGACTCGATGAACTGTGTACTGGTCCAGTATATCCTGAAATTGAATACTTTACAGTAGAACCTTGCTTTACAATCACCTCCATAATACAGCCACCTCACAATTAAGGTCACCCTGGTGCAGTCGCAAATTATTTTGGTAACATCAGAGTATAGGAAATTAGTCCCACTAATACGGTCACCTCACTATTGGCCAGTCTCAAGGGTGATCTTAATAGGGAGGTTCTACTGCATTTAAAAACTCCCATCACAACTCATTTAGTCCATAAGAAATGTTGTTTGCTGGTGTTAAAATTTGAGTGAATAGTTTTACTTATATGCACAGACAGTTTAATTAACAAACAAATGTTGTTAAAATTATGTTGACTTTGATCATTAGATGGAGTAACTTGTGAAAGAGTAAATAGTACTGTACTTGAGATGGCACGACTGTATGAAGAGGGATTTGAGAAAGTCTGACGATAAGAAAGGTGTAGGAAGGAGGTGCATGACTTACTTGTTTTTGGCATAGTCGACGGTGATGCCCATAGGTTTGTACAATTCTGTTGTCACCAGTGCTGTAATATCTGTGCCATCCAAGTTCGCCTGCTGAATCTTCTCTTCCACGCCCCAGTCCGTCCAGAACATCACACTAAACATAGAACATATAGCAAGATTACAGTCCCCAGTCCGTCCAGAACATCAGACTACATACAGGACATATAGTAAGATTACAGTCCCCAGACCGTCCAGAACATCAGACTACATACGGGACATGTAGTAAACATCAGACTACATACAGGACATATAGTAAGATTACAGTCCCCAGACCGTCCAGAACATCAGACTACATACGGGACATGTAGTAAGATTACAGCTCCCAAGCCGTCCAGAACATCAGACTACATACAGGACATATAGTAAGATTACAATCGACTGTGACAACTCACATTGTGCTGCCACAGCAAAGTGCACATTAAGTCACAAAATTAGATTCCACAGACCATAAACTTTTAAATGGCATGACTGAAAATGGCAGCATGGGATTCAAACCTGGGTTGTCTCAATTAACTGAGAGTCTGATGCTCTAGACACTGTGTCACTGCATTCGACATACATAATTAACTTAATATTTTTAAACAGAAAACTTAGTGAGGTATGCCAGTGCGAGCTTAAAGGTTTACAAACATATCTCACAACTGTAACCAGAAGACTGGACTCACCCTTTCTGCGGGTATACAGCAATGCCATGTGGCTTGTCAAGGGTCCTTTCGATGAGCGTCCTTGTGTAGTTAGTTCCTGGCTTCATCATGGCAATCCAGTTGTAGAGGGAGTCAGTCCAGTACAGGTTGTGTGAGAGCCAGTCATATGCTAGACCGTTCACTTGAGAAGATAATCCAAAGTTGAGCAGCTTCATCTGCATCGATCCATTCAAAGACACCTGAACTAAATACCTGCAAGACGGAGAACAGCTCATGAAATCTGGTAAACCATAAAACCAACCAGCACACATCACCTTATTGTGTGTAAATTTGTTCAGATTATGTAACATTGTTGTTAGTATGCTACTGTTTTCAACAACTGGTAAAAGCTATGTAAATGGTACATTGATCAGTTGATGACAGGTTGAGCAACTGAGAAGAACCGTAATTTTATTATTCATAAAAATAGTGGGGGAATTTCAAAAAAATAATTCATTAATGATCCTTTCTGGGGTCATAGATAATCCCCTGAAAGTTTGGCACCCGAGAAGCAAAATGTCTCGGAGAAGTATAACATATGTTAACTTGATTATAATAACAATAATAAGATCATTTCTTTTCCACCCAAAACTTCACTAGCCAAGCTCAGAAGAGCATAAAAAAAAGAGTTAGTCAATCTCAAAATTGATAAGCAGCATTAAGATGTCAACAGATGGATGGATATGCCAGGGAACTAAGGTAGGTAAGCAAGATAAAAAGTTGTGGAATTATGTAATATTTTAACTGATCTAAAATTTAGGGCCAAATTACATAGTGTATAATGGAGATTCATTCACTACCATTGTTAAACTATAGTGGACACACTGTAAAATATTGAAAATTGTAGGTATATATTAACAGTTAACAGTTAAAGGGAAACACAAAATATCTTTTTGGGCCTATGCATCTAAGAGTTAATAAAATCTAACCATTAGCAACTACAATGAAGAATATTATGCCAGCAGTTTACTAGAATAACCTTGTTGAAGACGTAATTTAAATACCACGGACAGTTCCATTGTGAAAGAAAGCCTGACGTCACCAATGTCTACTCTTCCCAATTCGCCAGTCGTTGAACTGAGAAATGTCTCCAGTTTGTGTCACCGAATTTGTTTTGGTGCTGTAACTACTAAAAATGTTATGTCAATGTATAGTGGCATTATAACTGTTGTTACAAGTGTAACAGAATCAAAGGGAACACAAAAAACTAACACAAGCTGGCATATTTGTACACATGTCGAGGAAACAGGGGCATTCAACGCATCACTGCAGCGTCAATGAAGCTCTAGGTGATTATATTGGCCCAGCACCGGGCGATATTTCACCAGAATCTTCCCTTTTTAAAATAAATTCAGGCGTGATATTGTTGACTGTAGTTGCAAATGGTTAGATTGTATTAACTCTTTTAGGTGCATAGGCCCACACAATTGACTCTTGTTTCCATTTGACAATATTGAGATTCACCTGTCAAAGCTGTCATACATGTAGACCAAACTCTCCCTGTAGTTGATGTCCACGGCAGTCCACTTCCAGGAGGGGCTGCGCCAGGTCCACAGACGAAGGTGTTGCATGCGCAAGTACTCCTTTGGGTCACCCTTCACACCACGCAGATAACTCGTCCGGTACCCATCATGCTCCTGCCATACGAGGTCTGGTCCGTTGGCTACTAGACCTGGACAGAAACACCGCCGTTTGATGATCAGGCAACATTAAACAATCTCCCTTAACCAGGGATGCACAAGAGTCATCATTATGGGACTGCCACAGCTTTATGGTGGGAATGCAATTTCAAACAAATAAGTCTTAAGTTTTTTACGAAAGGTGGCTATAGTTTCAGATGATTTTATGGTAATGCAGAGTTTATTCCAGACTTTAGGTGCAGCTACATAGAAAGCTCGTTTGCTAATGTTGAGCTCAGTTTTAGGAACATACAGTTGTGAGAGAGATGAGCTTAGGTGTCTGGGGATATTTGAAAGATGCAGGATATTAACCAGATGGAGGCTGCTGCATATAGGGCCCAATATTTAATAATGGTTATCATAAATTTAGATGGGAGTGCAGGGGCAGTGATGATAAATTAAAAGAATGAAAATGAAAAATCCAGGACCAATACTGTTGCCAGCCTCAGTCACCCGTAGCAAAAACATCTATAGAATTCTATAGAATATATACTATAGGAAATAGTGGCTATATATTTTCGATAGAATTCTAAAAAAATTCCTAATTCTGTATATATTACTATTCTATAGAAATTGGGAATAATAATAATATATTTAATTTGTTATAGCGCCAGATCCACAATTGTTCGTAGTGCTTTACAATACATCGTGCGTCATGATCATTAAACTAAAGTATTAGTACTAAGAGAGTCATTTAAACTAAAAATTGTGCCATACAATAGTAATAAAAATATTAATAAATAAATTAAATAAAAGGCAACAAAATATTTGGAATATGGTAGTAAGACGTTAACTTAAAATAACTATAGTACAGTATAACATAATTAATAAATTACAATGCATAACTTAATCACTAAAATATACCTGTATAAAATCAAATAAATAAATAGTTCTAAAATATTACTAATATAAATAAGTCCACTGGATCACTGAGGACAGTCACAAACAAGCTACTAGCGTTCGTCTACAATGATGTTCTAAATAAATGTGTTTTTAGTTGATATTTAAAACTGCCAAGAGTGTCCGAAGGTTTAATGTAATTAGGTAGAGTGTTCCAGAGAGATGCAGTGGCCACCACAAACGAACTGTCACCAGCTTTGATGCGAGTATGCGTTACTAATAACATGTTGTTGCATTGATCTAGCAGGTCTGTAAGGACACACGAGATCACGCAAGTAGACGGGTGCATTTTCATGCATTGTCTTGTACGTGAACACCAATATTTTGACCTCGATTCTGCAAGCAATGGGTAGCCAGTGCAGATCATGCAACAGCGGAGCAGCACTATCACTCCGAGGACGACGCAATATCAGATGAGCAGCCAAGTTGTGAATTTGTTGCAGGTGAGTGATGTTGTTTGCAGCTGTTCCGTATATGATTGAGTTGCAATAGTCCAGTCGCGATGTTATTATGGCATTATGCGTTCCTTTGTTGTTTTACGTAAAAAAATATGGCTGATTTGATTAATGTGGTGGAGGTGGAATGCGAACACACTAACGGTTTGTAACACCTGTCTGTTCATGTTCAGGTGTCTGTCCACGTAGACGCCAAGATTCTGGACACATCGTGAAGCTGCAATTGTACAGTCACCAACACGTATTATGCTGCTATCGACAAGTGCAGCGGCCAACTTGGAATGTACCACTGGAATGTATTCGGTCTTGCTGTCATTCATGCACATGTAATTCCGCGGCATCCAATGTTTTATGTCATCCAGGCATGCTTCCACTCAAAGTAAAACAGCAGTGTAAGTACTGAAATCAAAGTGGCAGTAGAGTTGTAAGTCATCAGCGTAGCGGTGGTGGCAAAGGCCATGTTTTCTGATGATATCGCCAATTGGTTGCATGTACAACGAGTAGAGTAGTGGGCCTAGAACGGAGCCTTGCGGGACACCTGACGTCAGAGGAGTTGTACCCGAAAATGTGTCACCAATTACGACGCGCCGAGTCCGTCCCTGCAGGTAAGGGACCACCCAGTCTAATGCTTTGTCAACAAAGCCGTAGCGTAATCATAGTCGTTGAATTAAGATGGCGTGGTTAATTGTCTCAAAAGCTGCACTGAAATCGATAAGAACCAGTGATGTGCCTTGTTTGTTGCCCATGGTTGATTTCATGGCATTAGTAATGTATAGTAAAGCCATTTCTGTCAAATGGTGTTTTCGATACGCCGATTGATAGCAGTCATTCATTCCCTGATTAGAGACGTTTATGGATATTTTAAGCGCCACTACTTTCTTAACCACTTTAGACAAATGTGTGAGATTATTCACTGGATGATAGTTATTCAAGACATCTTTGCTAAGCGATGGCTTCTTCAACAAAGGACGGACAATAACCTGTTTATGCAGTGTTGGCATGTCCGCATCTCTTGAAGACGCATTGCTTTTCATCACATGTAGTCAGATCAGTTGATGTGTTAAGTTGTAAGTGTCATGTTACTGTGTTTGTTCGGGTAGCGTGTAACACAGAACACGGATTAATAAGAAACGTTTATGCTTTATGTCTGAAACACCAGCCTCCCTATCTAGGTCAAGACGAACTGAGCTGCAGCTAATGTGCAGCTAGCCATAATGATGTGCATATCATTACATCTCCCTTCTTTCGAACAGCAGAACTAGATAACAATCGAAAAGTGCAAATAGCAAACGTGTAAATGTCAAAACCAACTATCTAAGTATCATGCTGATAAATGTTCAAAGGTAAAATACAAATACTAGCTATGCGACTAAAAGGATATGGCACAAGTCCTAATAGTCCAGTCGTCGCGGGCTTCTCACAACTCTACCGCTTCGCGTGGTGTATCGTGCAGGAGTTGATGGCGAAGGTATTGGGGCGACTGTGCTCAGTAGCTCAGTTTCTGTAGCCGCGGTCGGTGATGGCGTTGGTGTCGCATCATGACGTGTTTCCTCGATGGCTTCATCAGTCTGCGGAAGTTGACGACTCTCGCGGATATGCTGACGGTTTCTTCTGAACTCCTTCCCGTTCATGTTCCGTAGAATGTAGGATCGTGGCTCGGTTGATTCTGCTCGTACAGTGGCGGGGTCCCATCGTCCTGTTACCGGGTGTTGCACACGAACTTGTTGATCGGGATAGAGAGGAGGCAAGTCAGTAGATTGTGCTCGTCGATCAAAGTAGTGTTTCTGTGAGACTTGTCGCCGCTGTAGCTCGAGGTGCACATCGTCTTCGTTTGGGACGTTGTTTCGAACTCTCACAGGAATGGTTGACTTGAGGCGTCGTCCCATGATCAGCTGCGCTGGGCTAGCTATTTTTGCGTTGATGGGAGTGATACGCCAGTGGAGCAGGGCGAGTTGATAGTCCGTGCTGGATTGCTTAGATTTCTTCAGCAAGGCTTTGATTGTCCGCACTTGTCGCTCGATGAAACCGTTTCCCTGGGGCCGTCTAGGTGAGGTTGTGATGTGATCAAACTGCCAAGTCCGTGCGAAATCACGGTAGGCCTCGCTGGAAAAGTGCGGGCCATTGTCGCTTACCATTCGGTCAGGAATTCCGAACTCGGCAAAGATCTGTTTTGTGGCATTCACCACGACATGACTTGGAGACGGGTTTGGTAGTTGTCTGATGATGGGGTACTTGGTGTAGTAATCAGCGATTATCAACCACTGGTGCCCTTCAAACTCAAACAGGTCAGTCCCCAACACGCTCCACGGCTTGGATGGAATATCGTGTTGCAGCAAAGGTTCTGGTGTCTGCGATGACTGGTGTTCTTGGCATACGTTACAGGTTTGCACAAGTCGATCAATGTCTTTATTGATGTTCAACCAGTACACCGTGTCTCTTGCCAGCAACTTGGTCTTCTCTCTGCCGAGATGAGCGGTGTGTAGTTGTCGCAGGATCTCAGGCTGTTGTGTTCGTGGAATGACGAGTTGTTGGCCTTTCAGGACCAGACTATTCTCAACAGACAGTTGGTCTCGGAAACTCCAAAACGATCGAATGTCTGTAGGTAGATCCTTGACGTCTTCTGGCCAGCCTGCCACGATTGTTTCCAAGAGCTGGTTCAGTACTGCGTCCAGTGATGTGTCACGCCTGACTTGATCCAATCGTTCCGTTGAAAAACGAACAAGATCTACTCGCATATCAAGGTCGATGGGTGTGGCGTTGTGTGGACTAGGTAATCGCGACAAACCATCTGCGAGTTGGTTTTGTGAACCGGGTCGGTGCGTCATCGTGAAGTTGTACCCATGCAACTTGATCAACATCCGTTGCAGTCTTGGCGGAGCTGATGCGATGGGTTTATCGGTGATCATCACGAGCGGTCGGTGGTCCGTGATGACGTTGAAATCTCGTCCGTACAAGTACGTATGGAATCGTTGCATTCCGAATACGATCGACAATAGTTCACGCTCGATGCATGCGTATCGCTGCTCGGTAGTTGTGAGACTTTTGCTTGCGTACGCGACGGGTCTGAGCTCGTCATCTGAGTCTGGTTGCAGGAGTGCAGCTCCAATACCTTTCAAACTCGCATCACACTGGAGGAATGCCGGTTTACGCGGATCATAGTAGTGTAGCAAAGAGTTCTCCGATACTTCGTTCTTCATGTCAAGGAACGCCTGAGATCCTGCGACAACTACACACCGCTCATCTCGGCAGAGAGAAGACCAAGTTGCTGGCAAGAGACACGGTGTACTGGTTGAACATCAATAAAGACATTGATCGACTTGTGCAAACCTGTAACGTATGCCAAGAACACCAGTCATCGCAGACACCAGAACCTTTGCTGCAACACGATATTCCATCCAAGCCGTGGAGCGTGTTGGGGACTGACCTGTTTGAAGTTGAAGTGTGGACTACATTGAATGAAAATTCATTTGCTTGTGACCTGCTGTCATCGTAGTCGCATTGTTCATCTACTGTGTGAAGTCGTTGATTGCGTCTGTCAGGACGATGTACGTCGGGCGTTTGGCGTTGCGTCTCATAACGTTTTTGGGGTTGTATTCTACGGTGCTGCCCTCTACCGAACGAGTCTGTTGTTTGCTGTGGAGGGTAACGTCCCCTAGCGGAAGAGTTCGTAGCTAGTTGTTCATGCTTTGTTGTCAAACAACACTTTTGCCAATGCCCACGCTTCTGGCACGCATTACAAGTGTCGTTTTTAGCTGGACAGTACTGCTTTCCGTATGGGTGACTTCGACCACAGTATTTGCAGCATGTGTCCCGCTTGTCTTGGATGACATCCATCTGCTGTGCTCGACCGTCGCTATGCAATTGCTGTAGTTGTTTGACGTGCGTTACCGATGCTTCGTAACTTCGTCCAAGGGCTATTGCCTCGTGAAGCTTCATGCCTTTTGGCTTGTTCAGCAGCTCTTTTTGAAAGTCTGCGATTGGTGTGCTTGCTATGATCAGCTCAATTAAACGTTCGTTCAATTCGTCGTCAACAAAATCGCACTTTAAAGCTTGTAGCTTGCACCTGTTGATGAAATCGTCCAATCCTTCTTCGCGCGTCTGTCTGTAGTGCGTCAGTTTCAGACGACTGATCCGGTAGTTTTCCGGTGGCTCAAGCTGCTCTTCAAATGCTGCGAATATCTTCTTGGGATCTTTCTTGTCCTCTTCGGATAGTGTCCAAGAGTTGTAGCGTCGCAAACCTTCATCGCCAACTTGAAGCAAAATGTGGACAACTTGATCTGCGGTCTCGATGCGTTTAGCCTTGAAGTACAACTCAATTCTCTGTTTGAACAGTTTGAAAGTGTCGGCCGGATTCGGCACTGACCAGTCCATTCGTGGTACGTGGTCCATGTTGCTATTGGCTATCGCGTTGACGTTCTCGCTGACGTTGTTGTTGTTGAGTGGCAATGTCGATGTGTAGCTGTATGACTACTTTTACGAGTCTAAGCTTACATAATAATCGTATACAGCTGTCTGACTATTGTTTTGAGTCATGACTAGCTTACAGATCAGCGTAGGTGTTTTTACGAATGTTCTAGGCCTGCGAGTGTACACAGCGCCTGACGTGACCTTTGACACGGTTATCGAGAATGACAGTTCATAGCCGATGCGCCATTTTTGGTGCGTGAAATCGTTCGCAATGTTTCGCAATTTCTTCAAAACTTCGCCAAGGCTACATCTGATATGCTATGATATGCTATACATTCACGATCTCACCGCTGCCGCCATGTCATGTTACTGTGTTTGTTCGGGTAGCGTGTAACACAGAACACGGATTAATAAGAAATGTTTATGCTTTATGTCTGAAACACCAGCCTCCCTATCTAGGTCAAGACGAACTGAGCTGCAGCTAATCTGCAGCTAGCCATAATGATGTGCATATCATTACAGTAAGCTTGACAACAATTTATCGATTTTGTCACTAAACAAATGCGAAAATAGTTCGCATCCTTCCCTGGCAAGCTGAATTCCAGATGTAGCTGAGAACTGTGACCACAAAGAGATCTCACCAGACGAAATATAGTGTTGTTGTTAGCATTTTCTAAATGCTCTTGGAAATATAATGTTTTTCTCTCCAGTATCAAGGCATTGTATTCATCACATGACATGACGTACAACTGGCGATGAATTTCAAGTTTGATTTTCCTCCAAAGATTTTCTAGTTTCCGTTTCTTCTCACGGGCATCGTCAATGTCCGCGTCGTACCATGGGTAGGTCAAGTTGTTTCGTGTGCATACAGTGCTCCATGGAGCGTGTTTATCCAGACACTTCGTTAGGTTGGTGTTGTACATAGTGACTAATTCACCCACTTGCATATCTCTACAGCACGATGTCATATCAGCACAAACAGATTTTTATTTCATCTCTCAGTGCACAATTATTAGTGTCCTGAAAGTTACGTTTTGTAGTCGTCGATACCATAGAAGGTGGCTCCAGTGTGTTTAATGCAATTTCAATACGATGATGATCAGAAATGGAGTCTGGAAGAACTATGATGGCACAGATGAAGTTGTTGTTACTATTACTGATGACACGATCCAGGATATGTCCACTACTTTACACATAGAGTCCGGGACAGCCACACTGCAGCGCATCAACCGTATGTATTTTAATGGCCACAAACCTTTTGTAGAAATCTAAGTGTACAGAAGTTTATAGAAAAATATAGAATTCTACAGAAATGTTTGCCAATGCCGGACTACAAGAAGAGGAGAACAACAAATGATGTGTCAACGTGTCACCAACAACTCAAGCGTGAGCAGACTTACCGGTGGAGCATGTGTGGTTATTGTTGATGTCAAGACGACGCATGTCAGGGCAGGCACATCTGTAGCCAGACTTCTGGGGAATGCATAAGTCTGAACACCTGTGGTTCACACACTGAGAGGTCGGGGCTTCATGGCAGGTCACAGGTGTAGCAGGTCACAGGTCAAAGGTGAAACACCAGGATGGCAGCAAAAACAGAAACAGAAATGATTGATGGAAAGAATTTGTAGTCCTTGTGAAACAGTATTGTGTGTTTTTATGACTCGATTCCTTTTAACATCAAAAAAGTATGTAACGGAAAGAGGCTTACTTCTAGTTCTAGTTGTTTCCAGCATTCTGCAAAATTCTATTAACTGACCAGTCTGTATATATATATATTGTGGTTACTATGTTACGGTCTTATAAGATCTTATTCAAAACTAGTTGGCCAACCAAGCCAAGCCAACCTTTCAATGCTGGCACTGAGGGTGGTCACTGCCAAGGTGCATGTCATCCTCAGTCGTTCTTTTATGTCCCAAATTGAGACAGGACTGACATTAAAGTGATCACCGAGTCATGAGGGATACAGTCCCCAATGTTGAGAGCCAGGTTTTTACACCAATTATACCACACCTGCTCTGTCTGGGTTTCGAATTCAGAGTGCTGGCATGCCAGATGGATGTGCTAGCCACTACACTATCGCGTACCGACTTATTCAGCAAAAACTCTGCAAAGTTTGGGTGGTTTAAATGTGTCTGTACCTATTTTATTAATATAATAGTCTTAATGCTAGAATAAATATTTTGAAGGTATCATGTTCGCCAAACTACAGTTAATAAGCTTAAACAGTGTTCATCATTTGAATGTTACACCCACGAAACATAGAAAACCAGCCAGACCAATCAAATTGTAAACATAGCAGCTACAGAGATAGTGTCTGCAATTTCTGGATTCATTCAGTGAAGGTCCTGCCAATAATTACCACCCCTGGGAATGAAAGTGACAATGTCAAACCATCATTTCATATTTTCGAATGGAACATCGTTTTATAGACACTCACCCGTGTAATAATTGGATGACTTATACATAGAAATGCCATTGACACTTCTTGAAATGTCCCCCGAGTCAAATCTCCTGTATTCATATGCTGAACCAGACATATTGATTGGTGCTTGATAAATGCCCCTGCAAATTAGAAACAATTACTATGAGAGATGCTGTTGGCGACATTCAATTGGAATAGGACTGCTATATTCTGGTTAACAAATGTTATTAGGATACATACCGTATTCGTTCTGTTTAGGGTACATGCCCTAATTAACTTACACCCCCTTTTCCAGCAGGGTCCGATATTGGTTTGTGACTAAAACTGATCACTGGATCTATCATTTATTGTAATTCCCTGTCAACCATTGACAATATGTCATATGAGAACAAAAGATTACCAAAGAAAGCTAAAGTTCCACCTGCATTCACAGCCTTTGTAAAGTTCCTATTCTTTTCACCACAAAATCACCATCACGTGGATGTACAAATCACTTCCAGTTAGCTTCAGTTACGTATCCCGGCTGGGTCTTTGCGATTCAATTATGAAAAACTAACAGGCGCTTTTAAGCCATGTCCAGTGCACTCGTAATTGGTCGCTAGGGCAAAATGGAGCGTTTGACACGTGTCACGCGTGTTTCATTTTGTTTTTTTTGCGGGGAGATCAACGTCAGAGTTTTTATATGTTAGCAAGGGGCTATACGTACACAGACTAATTTTACGAACAGGTAGGCAGGGCTATATGTACGCAAACTAATTTTACGAACAGGTAGGCAGTGTCATATGTATACGTACGTCCATCCAGATTATATTATTTAGCGTTCAATTTAGACTGATACTGATTAGGACAGTCGCGAAATCCATTAACTGTAAATGTTGTCATACTGTTATCTTAACACATTGTAAACACGAAGCAAATAGGTGCAATGTGGAACAAAATTTACCTTTGCATTTATATAATAAAATTCTAGAACATGCACAAAACTAATAATTTGACTTTAATCGAGCTAGCATATTAGGGAAGACTATTCTCAATATAGTAATGTAATCGTGGTCTTCAAGCTTTATTATGAATACTTATGATGGGATGGGTGTAAAATTATTAGAATGTTGTTCATTTGGAAAAAGGATATATGTGGAAATATTTATAAATGCCAGACAACTAATGTGCTGTAAGTTGTATTCAGCACAAATAATCTACAAACTGCCAAAACACATATTTGGTGCTACTGAATATAATCCTGCAAGAATTATGATATATTCATTCACTCACGTACCCATTTGACATGTTTACTGCTGAGCTCGATTCCACTGAGCTTTTGCTTATATCCGAATTCCATTGCAGACATTCAGAAATGTACACATGCATACTTAGCTATAATTAAATATGTAAATATCATATGGTAATTCGGCTGCACTATGCTCAGTTCGTAAAGTGAAAGAGTCTCAGCAATTGTGCATAATAGCAATCCCATTTATTTAATAAAAACTTTTGAAAACGTGTGTACAGTGTGTATTAAACATACCCCAATTACATTACATGATCACAGTGCACATGCATTATATAATTACTAGAATTTTAATTATTTTAAAACAAAAGTATGGTATGCATCAAATATACATGAATTAATGTAGTGTATGTGTTGCATACTTCAACTTGGGTAGTGTATAAGTAACTATGCCTACAGTATCTTTGTTTCATAAATAAATGATAAGATAAAAATAGTTTTGCTCTTATTGTCATGGGAATTTTGCACATTCCTATGACAAGAGTAAAATTATTTTATCCGTGTGAGTCACACAAAATATAACGTACATTAATTGAAATGTGTATAGTCCTTTATATAGTTGGTTTGATGCTAGTATTGTAGGTATAGTTATTTATACACTACCGAAGTATGCAATTCACATACACTACGTTAATTCATGTATATTTAATGCATACTTTTGTTTTTAAATAATTTAAATTCTAGTAATTATATAATGTGTGGGCACTGTGATCATGTACATATAATTGGGGTATGTTTAATACACACTGTAAACACATTTTCAAATGTTTGATTAAATAAATGGGATTGCCATTATGCACCATTACCGAGACTCTTTCACTTTACGAACTATGCAAAGTGCAGCCCAATTACCATATGATATATACATATTTAGTTATAGTTAAGTATGCATGTGTACATTTCTGAATGTCTGCATGGGCATACGGATGTAAGCAATTGTCCAGTGGAGTCGAGCTCAGCAGTAAACATGCCAAATGGTTACGTGAGTGAACGAATATCATAATTCTTGCAGGATTATATTCAGTATACACTATGTTATACATCTACAAGAACACATTTATTATTTTTTGCTAAAATACGTTTTAACTAGCTTTAAACAAATCTCAATTATTTTAGCACCAAATATGTGTTTTGGCAGTTTGTAGATTATTTGTGCTGAATACAACTTACAGCACATTAGTTGTCTAGCATTTATAAATATTTCCACATATATCCTTTTTCCAAATGAACAACATTCTAATAATTTTACACCCATCCCATCACAAATATTCATAATAAAGCTTGAAGACCGCGATTACATTACTATATCGAAAATAGTCTTCCCAAATATGCTAGCTCGATTAAAGTCAAATTAATTAGTTATTAGTTTTGTGCATGTTCTAGAATTTTATTATATAAATGCAAAGGTAATTGCTGTTCCACATACACCCTATTTGCTTCGTGTTTACAATGTGTTAAGATAATAGTATGATAACATTTGCAACTAATGGATTTCGCGACTGTCCAAGTCAGTATCAGTCTAAATTGAATGCTAAATAATATAATCTGGATGAACGTACGTATACGTAGGGCCCTGCCTACCTGTTTGTAAAAGTAGTCTATGTACGCATAGCCCAGACCTGCCTACCCCAAAAATTCCTGTCAGTAATCCATCTTCCCATTTACACTGATTTTCAGGAATATAGGCCTGCTGTCAGTAATAGTTCAGAACCGTGTCAGATATTGTCACGAAAAGAACACCACTGTCAATAATACTTTAATACTGTGACTATGACGATAGCTGCACCCAAAACATAATTGTCTCTAATAAACTATGAGATGTTTTGAAGCGTTCAGTTAACGAGGTAAGGTAGATGTTCATAACCAGCATTGATGGAAATCAAACGTGAAGAAGCGTAACTGTAATGTAAATGAGTCTATACACGTTGTAATTCTGATTTTATGTAAATTTCAAAAAACAACGTGCTGAC
The DNA here is from genome assembly GCA_020002185.1 of Paraescarpia echinospica. NCBI lineage: Eukaryota > Metazoa > Annelida > Polychaeta > Sabellida > Siboglinidae > Paraescarpia > Paraescarpia echinospica. Next base: position 26,491,814 of record CM034536.1, on the reverse strand, counting down.
TACAAAAACTTGACAAATTATAACAATGCATCACGTCATTGTCTATTTGTGGTGTCATTAGGATTAATATTAGTAGCCGGTATACCTAGGGCCAGGCTGTAGACTATACAGTATAGTAGCTTGACTAGATCAAAGACAAAAGTCATGCCGGGGGACGGCAAAACCATTACGTTACCGTTACGCTAGTCATCGACATCGTCGACTCTAGTCTACTCAACTCTAGTATATCAGCCTATCTTTGTATTATAGGCTGTAAATGATAAACTAAACTCAATAAATACACTAACTTAGTCTTAGTAGTCAGTTGGCCTAACACTACAGGTACAACACCCACTACTCTGTCACTAGTACTGGTCTAACGACGTAGTCAGTACCTGCAATTATCCCGGCCACCAGTGTCAGTGACCATGTGAAATAAGAAAATAAATTTCGCGTATCCGGCAGTATGTAAAGCCGTCCCCCTTCTTTAAACTTGACAATACGGGCCATGTCTGCGTGCATGCTGTTATAAACGTTTGCAGTACACGTTTCTTCTTGGCTGGTAGTGGTGCCGTTTCGATCTCCGGCATCATTTCGTGCCGCGTGAGTCGTGACTTCGTTTTGTTTGAGCGCCACGAGTGCGGAAATGCGAATTTGTCGTAATTAACGCTGTTTCCTATTGGTCAGATTACGAAAGCAGCGAATGAAAAACCATGTCACAACAAGCAGCGTATATATATATATATATGCTGCCACCTGTTGAATAAAGTGAAGCTAAATTTGAGGAGTACAGAAGTGATTGACAATCATTGTGACAACGAAAGAATCCATAATATTTTCATCCCTCGCCGTAATATTAGGTGTATTTCCGGAATGATTCCGGACAATCTGGAATGGTTGGCAGGTCTGATAGCCCCTTGGCACTTGCTAATATATAACAAGCTCTGACATCCATCTCCGTGCGAAACATAAAATGAATGCGCGTGACACGTGTCAAATGCTCCTTGCCCTAACGACCGATCACAAGCGTGCTGGGCATGGGTTAAAAGCGCTTATTAGTTTTTCGTAAGTGAATCGCAAAGACGCATCCCGGCTGAACGTGAACGTATGCAGTCGCAGAGGATGGCATGGCCTGCTCTCGGACTTTGTCCGTGTCTTAGCACAGATGTCATGCAGATCGTTTATCTTCTGTTGTCCACTGTTAACTTATCACTCCATTGTGAAATAGTTTTAAATATTTGGTAACCATAAATAATTGACAAAATTGTTTTTTTCTAATTCAGAATGACATGCGTGTAAATGGCGCCCTATTTATTTTAAAAACGGAAATGAACGATCTAGTGGCGACACATCGTGGAGTATAGTAGAAACAGTAAAAAATGCACCTAATTTCTAACACGTGGCGCCACCATTTTGTAATTTTCACACTGGTTTGGGAAACATAATTTTTCTAACTTTAAGAATATTTCGTACTGTACGCTAAACAAGAATTAATAGGGTATGTCATAAAAAATGTATAATGGCCGATGCAAATTTATAAACTTTTTAAATTCATAATTACACCAAAAACTATTTAGGCTAGCTACACTATATAATTTGTGTAATAGAGGTCAAGTTATATAGGCTAGCTATAACGTTCTTTTTTGTACCATGTGCCCCATGTTGTTAAGCTGGTGTCATGCGGAATTACCCGCATTGCCAAATTACTCGCAGTCCGAGATTACATTATTGCATCTTCATTCAATACACACTCAAAATCATGTGGTTCTTTTTGGTATTGGAATGTCTCAATAAATTATGTGTTGTCTCAATTATAACAACATTAGCTGTGTCTCTCTGAGATAAGATAGCAATGCCAATATAGAATGGGTGAGAGTAATATCATATATGGCAATGGTAATGAGATTAATGTAACGCATGCACAGAGAGGTTTATGAGGAGTAATTTGGCAATGCGAGGGGGATTTGGCACGACACCGCCACTAACAGTAACAGGGTGAGAAAATATACGTACTTTCTCATCCAATCAGAGAAGTAGATGTTGTTTTCATCAACAGCTACTCCGAAGTAGTGGGCCTTTCCTTGGCCAATCACAGCTGTGCCGTTTTTGTACGATAACGTGTCATTATGTCTCAGCAATGTCTCTATGTTACTGCCATTTATGTCTGCCCGCTCCAGTCTGTCGATCTTTGCGTCTGTCCAGTACATCTTGCGTCCTGCAAAAAGTCATCTAACTACGATCGAGCTCACATATGTATGTATGTTTATGTTTTCCTCCTAGACAGTTTGTATATTGGGTATCAAACATTCCGGGATTATTACATAACCCTTCCGAAGAAAGATAACATGTAAATGATTTGAAATTCGCCTTGGTTATGGGTTCTTACTGTACATTATATGGTTTGACGAATGTTCGACTGTTTTGTTATATGGTTCAACGAATGTTCGACTGTTTCACTATATGGTTTGATGAATGTTCGACAGTTTCGTTATATGGTTCGATGAATGTTTGATTGTTTCGTTATATGGTTCGACGAATGTTCGTCTGTTTCGTTATATGGTTTGATAAATGTTCGACTGTTTTGTTATGTGGTTCGATGAATGTTCGACTGTTTCATTATATGGTTTGAAGAATGTTCGACTGTTTCGTTATATGGTTTGATGAATGTTCGACGAATGTTCGATCATTCGTAATGTTATGCATATTTTCTGTTATTGTTGTGAGGAGTGCTGATCAATTTGGGACTTGTTACATAACTTGTGTTAAGGGATGGTATGGCAAAACAATTTTATTCATGGATAATGTGTTGCTCTTTCAAGCAATCAATGCGGTTAGTCAAAATAAAATATAAATATAAAAAAGTGAAATGTTTTATACATATTGTAGAGGATATCCAGGAGGACACAACAATCCAAGCCAGATTACCATATCATTATAACTTCCAAAGTGTTGCAGTTTTTAGATGTGCTATGTTTGGTGGCCATTCTGTTTGTTACCATGGAAACGGTGAGTCACACACAAAATATGTTTTTTACTCAGTAAGCCATTCTCTACCGCTTGGGCACAACAAATTAAGTTAATTATGCTTTTTAAAAGAACGTCCTATCTAGCTGCCATACCACCCCTTAATACAGAAAACTGTTTCAAATTTATGTCATAACAAATATAATTAATTTTATAAATATTTTTAGATATGGGAAACCGTCCTCTGTGTCTGTGTGTATATATAACAGCACCAGGAGGATGGGCAATTTTGCAAATATGTATAAAATTAATGTTTGTATGTATGTATATATGTATGCATGTGGGTATATAGATGTTTTTCTTCTAGATTTGGTTTGCATCTCAGATACCAAACTTTCAGGATTTAATCTACAACTCTTGAAAAGAAAAGCAACACCTTTAATTTGTCCAAATTCCCCATGGGTTAAGACTTCATGATGTATACAATAACAACCTAAAATTTGTTGTATTAATAATAATAATAAGATAACTTCTACTGCGCCTAAATCCTTGAAAAACCAAGCTCTGAGGCGCATCAAAACAAAAGGATTGGTCAATCTCAAAATCCATAAGCAGTATTCCAGTTGTCAACAGATGGGTCAAGGCACTAGGGAGCTATGGTGGATCAGCAAGGTTGTAAAGTAAGCAATGAATGCAAATAAGATGGTTGCTTACTGGACAGTGCCTGGTATGTAATGGTATAGATCTTAAATATTATACGATATCGTACAGGAAGCCAATGCAGACTTCAAAAGTGGTACAGAGCAAGAAAAACGAGGTGATCTTGTAGTTACTCTTGCTAGACAATTTTGAACACACTGAAGTTTTGTGATATCCTTGCTAGCGATATTATAAAGAAGGGAATTACAATAGTCAAGTCTGCTGCTAATAAGCGCTTTTTTCAATAGTTTTAGCAACAGAAAATGACATACTAGCAAATATGGCAAAGATCACGAATATGATAAAAACAGCAGCGACATGTTTGAGATATTAGTAAATTGCAATAATACAAAATATTGTCAATAAACATTCAATGCTTTTGTATGTTACAGAGACACACATTACAGAGAGAGAGAGAGAGAGAGAGAGAGAGAGAGAGAGAGAGAGAGAGAGAGAGAGAGAGAGAGAGAGAGAGAGAGAGAGAGAGAGAGAGAGAGAGAGAGAGAGACAGAGAGAGAGACAGAGAGAGAGACAGAGAGAGAGAGTAATACAGAATACAACATAACATTAAAACATATATACAAGACAGGGACAATTAAAATTATGCAAGACAGGGAAAGTAAAGATATTGTAGGTTTAAGCAACACAATAGATGCAATATTGATCTCAATAACAAATAGTATCTGTGGTGAAATTGATAAAATATCAAACCTTCAATATCTATGGCTAATCCATTCATCCACGATCCAGGTCTTGTCAAAACAACTTTTCTGTTCTGTCCATCATAGTCTACCATTTCTATTGTCTCCATGCCCCAGTCCGTCCAGTAAACATGCCTGTAATAACAACAGTAATGCACTTCTACAATGCATGTAACCCTAGGAATCTGAGGTCAGAGATGCAACAAACAAGAATCATTAGGCAAAATTGTGAACAGGTACACGCAAGTGTCAACATTAGAGCAAGTGAAACACAGTTAGCCCCTTTTAAACATTCAGTCAAATGATAACATACATCGTTATTATTATTATTACTAAAATTTGTATAGTACCATATATGTCAGGGACCAGTCCATCCATAGATGCATACATGTATACACATGATAAAATGTACATGGAATTATAAAAAACGTTTAAGAAAACGACGACATATATAATGATAAGTATAGAAAATACAATACTAGAATAAGATTAATAAAATACATCTAATAGAAACTAAAATACATGAGATAATAATAAAAGTATGAACATAAATAGCTACATTATATTAAAATTAATGCATACAGGCTGTATATATATATATATATATATATATACATTGTATATATCATTAATATAAATGAAACGCTTGTTCATAGTAAATGTCCTAATGCATAGGCTTTGGAAGTAAGCCAGCTTAAATAAGTGATTCTTTCTATGTACACACATACATGCAAACACTGTCTTATTTCATTAAAAACACTTTCATCAAAGATTTTATCAATTCACATAAACAGTGTCCTACACAATAAAACTCTGACAAAGAAAAGACTGGTTAAAGACAATGTTTCATACTTGTACATGCGATCTAGTTCTATTGCCCGAGGGTGGTTTGCATTCACAACTATCTGTAAGTGCATCTTGCCATCATACGACACTAAGTTAATCGTTCTTAATCCACCGTCTGTGTAGAATATGAACTGCTCGTCTGAGTCGATTGTGATGCCCTCTGGCGCCCGAGCTGCAGAGAGACAAAATTAAGGTATGCACTATAAGTATTCCAATTTTTATTAAGCTTATTTAAGGATGGTCTCGTAGGTCTGGGACACCTAAACAATGTAGTGTTTTATGTTGGTTCACTGTGACCCACTCACACCAATGTGTAGCGAGGAACTTAAAATATGAGTGATCTAAAATGACTTCTAAAACCAGGCCAATGGTGATACAACTGATTTAACAAGGTTGTCAAGATAATACCCACCACACTGCCCACTTCTTATATCACAATAGCACCAACATGCATTAATACCTGTTCCACTCAATATGTGGCACCACTGTAGCAATTTCTTTTTTTACAATAAGTGGTGATAACCAATCCAGTACCCTTCACTGCACTTTAATGGATTTTGCAAACTTATGTCACCGTCCTTTATGCTTACTCGAAAATCTACCAAAAATATCATAATCTAGCAGATTTAAAATGTTGCGAATGTATTCAGTGGGTGTACTGGGGTATTTATTGAAGCAGACTTCTGTGAATATCAATATGTAAGCCTCAAACAGGAAAAGCTAACAACTGCAAGCAATGTTCTTGTACAGTAATTTGTTACAAATGAAAAACTAATTAACAGCTTTTTACAACAGCATTCTTTTTTAATTATATACAAAATGTATATAATATATAATTAGTAAGCTCTGCATACAAAATACAATTGAAAGTAATACAAGCTTGGTCTTACCTTTCTTGATGAGTTTTTGACTAGTGAAATTAAGATACGAAGACATCACTATTCCATCCATTTGGTTTATCCAGAAGATCTTCTGTATATTTGGGTCATACACCGCACCCATTGGGTTGAACCCTCGAATTGGGAGTCGTATGGTGGTACCATTTAGTGATACCTGGTAGATGTTTAGGCTTCTCAGCTCTGTTACCAGAAGAAAGTCGTCGGTGAAATAAGAACCTGAAAGAGAAGAGAGAACATGGATATTATTTTTGTTAAACATACACGCAAGCACGCACGCACGCACGCACGCACACACACACGCATGCAGTTGCACACGTGTATGTGGAAACGCACATTATTCGCATCTATGTCAAGACCAAAAAGTAATGTAATATTGATAGTATTTGCATACGAAATTCATAGAGCCTAGGTCAAGATACTCTGGCTACATCTGTCTTGTAGGGGACTCATGTTGTAGCTGATAAAAATGTCTGGGGGATATATGTAATTATGTATAAAATAGTTTGTGCTAGACAGACATGGGGTCAAATACATTTGTATTTGAAATATTTTAATACTTTTTTTTAAGTATTTGTATTTGACATGAAAGTATTTGTATTTAAATACTTTCCTAAAGTATTTGAAATGTTCAAATACTTTCAAATACTTTTTCAAATACAAAGGACATGATTATCAATAAATGACAACTTAAAATTATTCTTGTTTGAATTCTTAAGAGTTGAGCAATTTTACTATGTCATTTGGCAATTCACCACTTTTCCGCTCAGAAATATTGGCAAGGTAATGCCATTATGTGAGAAGTCATTGAAATCACTGTGTGAGAAACCAACATCACCTTACTTGTCAGTTGTCACTGTGATACAATTAGCAAAAAGGAGACTCTGTTGCACTGGTCTGTCTGTCTTTTGATCAGTTTCCAAGCCCCAGTTAACCAAACTACCTACCTGGTACCTAACCAATGTGGCAGTGGCTGCTAAGGCCAGCTATTGTGTCTATAATATTTGCATCATAAGAATTATGCCAATAAACTATATATCTCAATATAAGACTTGCTTTTTTAGTTATATTGTAATGCAGTCTGAAAATAAAAAGTATTTGAAAAAAGTATTTGAAATACTTTCCAACGTATTTGTATTTAATACTTTTGTATTTCAAAGTATTTGTATTTGACTCCCTCAAGAGTATTTGTATTTAAATACATTTCAATGTATTTGACCCCATGTCTAGTGCTAGACCAGTATCACAATAATCTTGTACAGCAGTGTCCTGGTTTAGGTTGATGTGTCACCCATTTAATTTACCACCTGCAACATCTGCAACCACAACAGATGCGTTGAGTTATGGACTGCAAACATAAGGAGGCCCGTGTGTATGCTATGAAGATGCGCACAAATACATTGTGGAAAGGTGTGAAATTGACCCATACACATGGAAACACAAGGCGTGGTTGCATACTAACTGGCGATTGATCACACACAAAGGCATAGCGTTGTTTAAAATCAACAGAATGTAGCAAATTAGCAACCATAAGCAAAACGTGTGAGATACGGAAGATGAAAGCCATTGTTAATCTACAAAATCCACCATCACCACATTCTGGTTATCAGTGTTCTCACCCTGGGGAGCTGTGTACAGCAAAGATTTAACTGACAAGCCATATGCAAATATACAACAAATGAAACCGCCTATCCATGGAAAGACCATCGTCAATAAGAGGAATGCTGGTGATGAATGGTGTTCAACGTATTCGATATGGCTTCATATAATAATTATGGTTGTTAGGCATTGAAATCCCCTCTCCCAACTGGCTGATTGCAACCATGATACAACAGGGATGTCGACTACATGACATTCTAAATAATATAATCCTCATAATTTGGGTAAGTAATATAATACAAATTCACTTCTGCGACGTATATTAGATATAATGTTCAGATATCACGCTACGTAATTATAAGTTATGTTACTACAGTGTATTAATTGCATGCAAACAAAATACACCAAATGGTCGTAACGTAGACATTAATTTAGAATCTGCAACACGTAGCTAGGACTTGGTCAAGTTCTGTCAGCATTCCCGTTTTCCATTGACATCAGATTCCCCTTTCTTCCACTGGTGATGCTTTCTGTTGGAGTTTGTACAAAGAGTTAGTTTTGTCTTTATGAGCGCGTGGAGTGCATGTCTCATGGAATGCTTTCAGGGACAGGAATAATAGTGCTTTCGGGAACGTGGTCGAGTCTGCTTTTGGGAACGAGTATGTTTTCAGGAAAGAGTCTGCTTTGCTTTTTGGAGTGTTTTCGGAAACGAGTTTGCTTTCGCGGGAACGAGTTTGCTTTCTGGAACGAGTATGCTTTCGGGAAAGAGTATGTTTTCGGGAACGAATCTGCTTTCGAACCAGCCGAGAAGCTGAAGAAGAGTTGAAGATACGGTTGTGCGGCGGCGGAACATTTCAACAGCACCCCCACCTGTCTTCCGATGTCATGAATGATCCGACAGCGCGACAACGGAGTCGTGCTGAAGGTGCGGCTCAGACCATCGAATAAGAATTTGCGTCGGCCGCCAGTGGAGGTTTTGCCCCTCCCCCCGAGACTACTCTACCTGGATCCGCCTCTGTCTATCGTTGAATGGGTTGACAAGTTAAGCATTTCAGGAAGTGGCGAAACTGTAAACACGGTTTTTAATATTAAAGGACATTCTTTGTAATATTGAATTTAGTCTCCGAAACCACCATCAAACTACGCAGCTAGATTCGTTCAGTTATGTTTACTATACCTACGAGTATACCCTTTTGTTTGACCGCACAACTTGTGCAAACTGTTTTGAAAACAAACAATAGGACTTCCGAACCTTTTTGGTATACAGGTTTATTTTATTTTCAAGAAGTGGTACATCGAATCGATAAACGGAAAAGGTTTCCTAGTCCACAATCAGCCGGTCACGTTATTTCCCCCGCAGCATCGACTTCAGGAAATGACCGACAGTTGAAGACAGCGAGCGATTAAGCCATGAAAGAATCTGCAAACCGGCCATACCGCTTCCAAACCGTTGAGGATAAACTTTCAAACAGTGCCTTGCCGACAGTGTTCTCACTGTGAAACAGCCGATATTGAGGATAACCATTTTGAGGATAGCTTTCAAGCAGGGCCTTGCCGACACTGCTACAAACAAAGTCTAACTAAGAGTGACCCCTGTTTGTTTTAACTTGCACATGATTTTATAAACAGTCACAACCAGCACTGCATACCTGCACACCTGGCTCACTCAACAAACACCTCATTATCCACGAACATCAGTAATGACGGCAGTGGATTACCGGGAGAAGAAGAAGTGGTGCGATTTACCATATCATTCAGCGAAATTTTTTTGCTATCCTTTGAACCACGATAACCTAAAATAAATTACAGAAAAATCAAGCTTAATTAGTAGACATATGTCTACTAATGATGTCTCAGTTCCGATAAGACGAAGCTTCGTCAACTTGAACGTATCCGGCAGATCATCCTTTTCTGACGAAGACGTTCGGGAACAATCTTTCCTGCTGAATGCGGTATATGCCCAGACATCGAAGCAAAGAGTACACCCATCCACCTCAACGTTGTGCGTTCAACTGTTTGTCACGTTAAAATAAAGGATGAACTTAACGCGATGACGTCACTTCCTTTGCGTTCGAAGGCATTTTCGTCGATGCGCAGCAATTTAGGTTAGGTCAATTCCAGCCAGCGGCAGTTCACGTCCAATGACCAGTTATAAAAGAAGGATGGATTAATGTGAATTAAAACGAAATTACTATTACTGCTCATCAGTTAGCATTACCGGGAGTAGGCCTGTGTGTCTGGACAGGAACTGCGTTTATATATATTTAAAGTTAAGCAAGTTCTTTACGTTCAAGATGGCGCGTGTGTATTCTATTTCTTGTATTAACCAATACTACGTGTGATAGGATATTTATTGGTCAAAATTTATTCAGTAAACACAAATAAGGTCTGCCGATGATCGATCGACTGTCACTGGGCAATCATGTTTGTGAACTTGCGACACCGACCGGCATTTGTGTGTCTCCTCCTTCTTCTTATTCTTCGACTTTTGTCCGTAATAACTACGATGACATGTTGGCGATAATGTGTGCGCATGCGCTCATGTACGCACGAACACTTCTATATTTAGATTCAGATTCAGACTGTTTATTACTAAGTAGCATTTAAAAAATGTACGAGGAATTCTTGGCGTTGTGGCGTCAACATACATGCACGCTTGTCTCCCCTGCCCTCCATCATGCACACGCAAAATATACAATGAGAAACATTATGAAACTATGCTAAAACTAGTATAAATTTAAACCAAGCGTCTTTCTTTTTATAGTCGTACACTGTTTGTAAAGTGTTATGTTCGTTCTTCACCCAAAGCGCTCTAAAAGCGCAACAAAACCAGATATATTACTTAGTGAGTTGCTAATAAAAATAGGACCCCTGTCACCACTGATACATTTCACTGAATTCACTCCGTGACATCCATAGAACCTAATGCAACTCATGTAGTAATTAAACCATCGTATGTGAGAACTGTCACGATGTAAACATTGAACAGGAAATGTGAATGTATATATATGCATGGACGCTTTCGGGCATAATACGACGTTAAAGTTAACATGTCAATTAATACGTTGGAATGAGTGACAGCGCGACGCGTCTCTATTGTCATCGGTAGCTATGGTGTCGTCTTTGTTTGGTATCGCTTGAACTCAACGAAGCGTTACACGTCTCTGCGATGACGGTCTTGTGATGATCGATTGATGAAAAATAAGTGACTATGTGTTTATGAAGGGAACGCATCAGCAGCCGGGAGACGATTTTGTGGTTAGGCCATTATGCGTGCTGCTCGAAGCACTGAACAAGGACAAGGTAACGCCATTTTCTGATAGCATTCAATCATAACAAACGTCAATCCGCATAGATATATCGCTAACACACTACATGAGTCGCCGTCACCATTCACTTCTTGACGCCGCCGACAGTCTTTCTATAACAGTTTAACCGTCATCAGCTTCAATCTATGAACAATGTTTGGCGTACACAATCGTTCGCACCCATCGACAGACTTTCTATGACAGTTTGGTCCCTGTCTCCATTCACACCTGAAACACTTGTTGGTGTACAGAACTGTTCACATATGTCGACAGACTTTCTATGACAGTCTAACCGCACTATATGAACACTTTTGACATATAAAATGTTCACACACGTCGGCAAACTTTCTAACAAAGTTTAGTCGCTGTCACGGTCTCTCCTGAAACATTTTTTGGCGTACAGAACTGTTCACACCCATCGACAATCTTTCTAAGACAGTTTAACCGCTATCAACTTCACTCTATGAACACTTTGTGACGTACAAAACTATTCACACCCATCGATATACTTACTACGACAGTTTAGTCACTATTTGGTTTTCACTCCTGGAAAACCTTTTGACGTACAACACTTCTAACGTCCGTCGATAGCCTGCCTAAGACAGTTTAACCACCATCACCTTCATTTTATGCCAGACTGTTACGTGCTGCTATGTCTGAAAGGTCATTTGCTTGTTGTGGAGTCTTCGAAAGTGTTGCCGGGCAGTTGATTTGTCCACTTTCTTAATGGGCTACTAACTCTCAAAAATGTCGTCATCTTTTTAGCAATGTTGATAGAAAAGTGTTAAATTGTATAACAATATATGTCATCCCATTGTAAATATTTTCTGTCGTTGTTATACTTATTGCAACTTGATAGGAATATCTAAATAAAAATGGGCCAAGTGGCCCTGAAGTCCTTTGAACTAATACGTCTATATGTGATCCCAGCTGACCAAATGAGTGATAAGTCGGAAAAATTGTAACATTGTTTTCTTACATCCTTATAAAGGTTTGGTAGGGTGCTTTACACAGTTTCAAAAATTATGACTGCTACAAAAATTGGCGAAGTTATGGAGCATTGAACATGGTAGGGGTCAAAAAATGAAAATGAAGAAAACGGCTGTTGAAGTTTGACATTATATATGCAAATGGATTGCATGGAAATATTACATGCACAACATTCAAATGTGGCACACAGTATGTAATATGTATGTTATGTTGCAATGATACACTGGAAGTACAAATGTGCTGCTACAAAGACTTATCAAGTTATGCCAGATTATGTCTTTATGTGTAAAACTAAGAGGACAGATTATTTGAGAGCAAAAGGTAGACTCACTGTTTGACACAGTTTAAAACCTAAAGGCAACTGTCCAGTTTAACACGGGTCTAGTGGCTTAATGCTGTCTGTTGACACAAGCTTCTGCCAGTGACCAATTACAGATTAGTCACAGTTTCCATCAAACAATAGCAGCCAGAGAATCTTAGCTCCACAGCTGGGTGTAATACACAACAAGTGATAAATATATGATACACTTGAAATACAAATGTGCTGCTACAAAAATGTATAGAGTTATGCCAGATTATGTCTTTATGTATAACATTAAGAGGACAGTTATTTGAGAGCAAAAGGTAGTCTAAAGAAAATAAAAAATGGGTCAGCTGGACGGTGATAGACCGTTTGAACTTGAAGCCTTTGTCAAACTTTTGTTTCGACTTCACCGAAGCCGATGTCCTGCTGTCAGAACTTCGAAGGTGTTACTCACCTAACTTACATGTATTTGTTAGTAAGAATAATGGGATGATAATTTACACCAACGTTGTTTCCTGTAGAAGTCATTTTGTGGGATATATTAACATCAGTCGTGCCAATTCAAAAATTAGTGCTATATAATAGTAGTTTGTCAAAATGTAAACAAACTCAAAGACAGTTGCAGCTTAGCGTTAGCTTGTTCTGAAATATTTTAATGACATAATGATATATTTCACATAAATATATAGGGAGCTTATGGACAGGCGCATCATAATCCATAGCATTACAAAATGTAGTATCTGAAAGTCACACTTCATATATTGAGTGACACATTTCATACTGTTTTTCTGGACTGTCGCAATGTCCAATAGTTTCCTATCACAACCCTCGTGTACAATATACCAAAGCTATATATTTCCTACACCACAACATATGTATTATCATTGGATAGGTAATTGAATAATCTTTCAGATGAACGCAACTTGTAGCAGCAGAAAATGAAGCATACAAAAGTTGACATGCATTCTCAAAATGTGATTCATTCAAAAATTAGTGCTATATAATAGTAATTTGTCAAAATGTAAACAAACTCAAAGACAGTTGCAGCTTACTGTCCACCAAGTAGTAGCAGAGCAGTTTTATAATAATAATAATCCACAAGTTAAGTGGCTGTGATCTTCCTTTTATCATTCATGTGATGTTTATTGTGAGCATGGCGGACAAATGGCACCTAGACCATCATGCGGCAGCAAGTGGTGGATCAGCAAGCCAGGGAACACCAGCATTCAGTTTAATGGACTGTTTGGAGGAAGATGTTAGGACTAGTAAAGTTACAACCGACAATAGAGGATAATGCATGTGAAGACAGATTATTGAGGCCAGCATAGTTCAATCCCCGTGGACAACATGAGTGAGTGAGTGAGTGAGTGAGTGAGTGAGTGAATGAGTGCGTGAGTGAAAATTATAACCCATTGTAACATTTACTGCAGCATTCATCCAAACTACCACTTTATTGTCAAAATAAGAAGAGTAAAGAAGAAACAATGTTTTACCATCCACAAAAGCATCGGATGGTTATTCACTCTGCACTATGTCTCCTTTCTGACGGTGGCTACGCACATTAACTTAGCCATAGTGCGACAGAAAGACATATAGCGTGGACCTCCTGCTGAAATGTCACGCACAGACGATTTCCCCTGTGCCATTTGTTGACAAAGAATGGCTGAGCACGGTTCAGCTATTATCAGTTAAATTGATTGCCTCGTGCGTGTGTGAACTTTTAACAGAACAACGCAATTGTCACAACTATGATGAACTATCCCATGCACATGTTTGTATTCTAACACAAACAAAGGTCTGGATAGGGCGCTATATAAGAACCTACCTTTACCCTTTTATGTTCGTAAGTGTAATGTTTTACACTTTCTTGTGTGCACAGATGCGTAATTATTTCACTGGTTCTTTACATGCTGTATATATGTATTAAGTGTGTTAATCAGCTGTTCTAGTATACATGGTGTGTAGTGTTTTCTTTTTAACTTAATGTAATAAATAATGTCTGGCATTTTATGTTGAGCGCTATATGGTTTATATTAAGTGGATTTGGGCACTTGGTGAAAGCCTATAACAATAATAATTATTTATTATTGTTGTTGTGACTCGTGCATATTGTACTCTTCAAAGTCAACAAGTATCAACGGCAAAAATAGCCTGTTATTGTAAACAAAGACTGTTAGTTTCTATATAGCGGGAGTTCCCATGCTACTGCTGTGTATGATACCAACGGTGAACACTGGTCTACATTTTCTCCAAGATGTCCTGAAATGTTTTCAATGTTATGCATAATTCCAGCATACGTTCTAGTCCAACTTTATACTACTTCTCCACATACATGTACTACTTGTCTTGGTTGCATGAGTCACGTGTACATGCGACGTCCTACATATACAGCCTGATATATCACCCCCCCCCATCATAGATAAGATTGTATACATGGTCGATGGTTGTGGGTCGCACACCGAGTCACGTGACTTGATTGCGAATACAGTCACCACATCGCGACTCGGAATTATACTAGCACAAAGAAGTAACTCCTGTTTGTGTGTGTGCTCATATCTAACCTAGATCTTCATGTAGAGAAAAAGGCTAGACGCTATTAAAAGTTTAGTTCTTATACCCGATATATACCCGCTGGCTACTGACTGTATTATTCTTAGCCCACATAAACAAGACAACAACGCAAACCAAATGGGTACGTCAACATTAGAAATGTATTGTCGATTCTGAACGTTAGGATCTACTACAGGAATAACTCCCCAACAATAATTATAGTTTCGAAGATCTAGCGTCGACCCAGTATGGGCCTGCATAGACATTGCCATTTTAATGGTTGAGATTTCCCCAAAATGTGCATTGTGACCTCTTAGCGTTAGCAAATAAGAATATGAAGCTTCGCAAACCAGATATGATATAGGATTTAAGTTGGCAGACATATATACCAGAAATATACAAACAATATAAACAAATCACAGCCAACACAAATCTCATGTATAAGAATAATACTCTCCCTCGTGGTTATCACCGATCCGTTTTCTTTTTATACAAAAATAGACCCTTATCTATATTTACAAAGAAATGCAACTACATACCAAGTTATTAGATTCAGATTTTGGTTAACGTTTCTTTCAGTTGTAAGCTATTTCAACATATATCACAGGACGATTCTATGACAGACCAGGTGCATCTCTGGCTGAGGTATAAATACATAAACGCGCTCAACAATTTCAAGAATGGAGTAACCAATTTAACATATCCTTACAGCATGCATCCTTCTGCTTTGCGCAGACAGATCCGTCAACCATGAAAGACTAAACAAATGGAGATCAAACTGACTATACTGTGTTGCGGGCGCGATGAATAGGCCTAGCTAAGTGTTGTACATACATCACTGGTGCGGTGAATAGGTGCCAGTCTCTCGTCGTCGCTTGCCGTTCATACATTATGTTTAGTACCGTAACATATTGAACAATCTCTAAAAAAAGGTTAAAACACACGTTGACATTTACAGAAAAGTAGAAACTAGATTTTACAAATAGCTGGTGTTTTTCAAACCACACATGATACAAAAATGGGCCAAGAGGCCCTGGAGTCCTTTGGACTAATACGTCCATATGTGACCCCGGCTGACCAAATGAGTGATAAGTCGGAAAAATTGTAACAATGTTTTCTTACATTCTTGTAAAGGTTGGGTAGGGTGCTTTACACTTTCAAAAATTATGACTGCTACAAAAATTGGCGAAGTTATGGAGCATTGAACATGGTAAGGGTCAAGAAGTGAAAATGAAGAAAACGGCTGTTGAAGTTATATATTATATATGCAAATGGATTGCATGAAAATATTACATGCATGACATTCAAATGTGGCACACAGTGTGTATGTTATGTTGCAATGATACACTGGAAGTACAAATGTGCTGCTAGAAAGACTTATCAAGTTATGCCAGATTATGTCTTTATGTGTAAAGCTAAGAGGACATATTATTTGAGAGCAAAAAGGTAGACTCACTGTTTGACACAGTTTAAAACCTATAGGCAACTGTCCAGTTTAACAGGGGTCTAGTGGCTTAATGCTGTCTGTTGACACAAGCTACTGCCAGTGACCAATTACAGATTAGTCACACTTTCCATCAAACAATAGCAGGCAGAGAATCTTAGCTCCACAGCTGGGTGTAATACACAACAAGTGATAAATATATGATACACTGGAAGTACAAATGTGCTGCTACAAAAATGTATAAAGTTATGCCAGATTATGTTTTATGTATAAAATTAAGAGGACAGATTATTTGAGAGCAAAAGGTAGTCTAAAGAAAATAAAAAATGGGTCAGCTGGACGGTGATAGACCGTTTGAACTTGAAGCCTTTGTCAAACTTTTGTTTCGACTTCACCGAAGCTGATGTCCTGCTGTCAGAACTTCGAAGGTGTTACTCACCTAACTTACAGGTTATGCTTGGTGGCAGTAAGAATAATGGGATGATAATTTACACCAACGTTGTTCCCTGTAGAAGTCATTTTGTGGGATATATTAACATTAGTCGTGCCAATTCAAAAATTAGTGCTATATAATAGTAGTTTGTCAAAATGTAAACAAACTCAAAGACAGTTGCAGCTTCGCATTAGCCTGTTCTGAAATATTTTAATGACATAATGATATATTTCACATAAATATATAGGGAGCTAATGGAGAGGCCCATCATAATCCATAGCACTACAAAATGAAGTATCTGAAAGTCACATTTCATATATTGAGTGACACATCTCATACTGTCTTTCTGGAATGTCGTAATGTCCAATAGTTTCCTATCACAACCCTCGTGTACAATATACCAAAGCTATATATGTCCTACACCACAACATATGTATTATCATTGGATAGGTAATTGAATAATCTTTCAGATGAATGCAACTTGTAGCAGCAGAAAATGAAGCATACAAAAGTTACACCGCAAACAATGACATGCATTCTCAAAATGTGATTCATTCAAAAATTAGTGCTATATAATAGTAGTTTGTCAAAATGTAAACAAACTCAAAGACAGTTGCAGCTTACTGTCCACCAAGCAGTAGCAGAGCAGTTTTATAATAATAATAATCCACAAGTTAAGTGGCAGTGATCTTCCTTTTATCATTCATGTGATGTTTATTGTGAGCAGTTCGGACAAATGGTTATCATACGTAGACAGGTACAGAAAGAAACTGACATTTTCTATAAAAAGAACACGTTTGCCTATCAATGGCATGTATTTGCTATTGTTGCCGTTTCTGCCGGGCAGAAACAGTTTCTGCCGGCATAAATCAAACAACCCTGTATGTAAGTATTAATCAAATGTTTTTTGCAGAAACAGTTTCTGCCCGGCATAAATCAAGCAACCCTTTAGGTAATTATTAATCAAATGTTTTTTTGGTGAATCATAGTTACAGATCATTAAGGGTTATGATGGAAGTAAAATGTTTACAGGTTTACTGTTCACTTATTGCACCACGTCTTGCATTTAGAGGAATAATTAGAATAGAAAATAAAATGTTGTGGCACATATTTTTAAATACATCGATGAGAAACCGGGAATTACTTTTCTGTGGCCTAAGAATAACTAATTTCGATTAACTTTCTGCTTATGTAAAACAATTGCATAAAAATATACATCCATACAAGACACAGACTCTGCATGTGACAGATGTTTTGGGAAGGGGAATAGTGTTCTGTTTCTGGTACAGCAGTGCGTTGACCCAAGCCTCTGCCAGTGACCAATTACAGATTAGTCACACTTTCCACCACCAGCCACAGTGACCCAAGCCTCTGCCAGTGACCAATTACAGATTAGTCACACTTTAACCAGCCAGCCACAGTGAGGTGTGACAGATGTTGTGGGAAAAGGGATTAGTTGAACAAAAGGACTGGAAGCCTGCTAGATCTGCTGCTACAGTAGACCATTTAGTTAACAAATTTAGCATTTTAGGGCACCTTTGGAGCCCTTAGAATGATTGAATTAAATACAGATTCCTTGTGTATAGTGGCACTACCATATAAAATGTCTATGCAAAATTAGAGAAAAAGTTACTTAAGAGTTTTTGAAAAAATAGGCAAAATGTGAAAATTTACCAGTTTTTTGGGGTCATTAGGTGCCCTTAAAATGATTCAATCAAATACAGATTTCTTGTGTACAGTGACACCACCACATGAAATGTATATGCAAATTTAGAGAAAAAGTTGCTGAACAGTTTTTGAAAAAAATAGGCAAAATGTTACATTTTTACCAGTTTGGGGATCCTTGGAGGCCCTATGGAGCCCTTAGAATGATTCAATCAAATACAGATTTCTCGTGCATAGTGGCAGTGCCCTAAGATATGTCTATGCAAAATTAGAGAAAAAGTTGCTGAACGGTTTCTGGGATACCGCAGCTAACAGCGGACGGCGGACGCAGAGTGATGGCGATAGTCCCTTGGACCTTCGGCCAAAGGACTAAAAAGGAAAATTGGTCAACTGGCGTCAAACGTTCATGGAACTACCGTTGTTGGCAATGAGTGTTACTACACGTCTGCCATCGAGGCTACGCATAACACAGTGATGTGTTGCACCCAAACCTGATGATTCGCTTATGTAAACTCGTCCAAGTCGCCAGACTTGACTGAGGCAAAACTCCTCAATTAATTAGGCTAAGGTATTTGTTGGTTTCTTCTTCTTCCAAGAGCAGTGTCTGTCACAGGCGCTACCAGTCATGGCCCTCTAAATCGGACGGTCGTTCGGAATTTGTAGTAGTTTTGTTATGTTCCTCCCAGGGCAAGTTGACAGACTATCTATTATTTTATTCTCTTGCGCCCTCTGGATCTTTTTCCTGTTGGTTAAGGACGGTGAAAATGTGCGTTTTTGTCAACAACAAAACGAACACAAAAGCTGACCCATAACGCTATTTTACAATTTACTTTTCATTGTTATGAAAAACCTCATGATGTTCTTAATCTTTTCCGGAACTGCGTACCTGTAGTGAGTGGGCTATTTTCTACGTCACATCATCAGCCGTCATAAACCGCACAAGTAACAGTTATACAAGCTAGAATACTAAATTAAACGACATCGGACGCCGCATCTGTATGAGTTGCAAATGACTGTTTTTGTGGAGGTCCAAGACGCTGGGCCCGCAAAATATATCTATGCGTAGAACGTATCCGTCACTGGCGCGGTGAATAGGTGACTGTTTCTCTCCGTCTCTCGCCGTTAATATTTATCATCAACGTCGCGATGAATGAGTAGACGTGTTGACTAACGCCTTAATGGCCTACCCAAGTCGTCTGTTTTCACGACTGGCGACTTGCCTGCAATTCAAAGAGGTGACCCGAGTCCTGATTTGGACGGGGAGTTCATTGACTTGAGACTTGGTTTCCACTGAATGCGACTCAAGTCAGCCCCTTTCTCAGGTGTAATCAGAAATCACCTGCGCCTGCTGTCGTTTATACACTTACAGAGGTGAGCCATGCATGCTTATCGGAAACGAATATTTGAACCGCATTATGAACGAACCAATATAACTCTCCAGGGATCGCTCTGGAAAAAGACATGAATGTGCCATTCGGGCACCTCAGAGATAAAACTATGTGCCTTTTCGAAATTTATTGTGCCCCAAATCAGTTAATTAAAATGTTATTAATTAATTTACGTGATAGTATGATCGCTTAAATAACCGGGTAAGTGTGAACATTAATGTTTTAATATTAGGCATGTAATCATGTTATTATTTAACTTCTTTGAATTCTATAAGAAGCGCAACTGTTAGTGTTAGGTGTTTGGTTAAGGCTTGATTTGTGATTTGAACAGTGGACCCGTGTGACTTAACTTAGACTTAACTTGGAAATCAGATATATGATTCAAGACTTGAATTCTGGCTATCTGACTGGAGACCTGATTTGTAGGACATTGACTGGGGACTCAAGTTTCCAGTTTGTGACGTGTATACAAGTATGTAAACAAGTGCAATTTTGAAGACCACCAGAGGTGTGAACAAACATTTTGTTTATTAAGCGCGCTAGTTATTCATGCTTGCTGGTAAAAAAGTTAACAATTTATACGAGCTACACTGTACAGACAAAGCAAGATGTGGCTCGACAACAACAAAGAATGGACGCACTTTCCACCCAAAGACCTTTTTGAGGCAACCACGGAGAAAGACAGATGGTCACGGGTGGTTGACGAATTACCATGATGTGCACCCCCCAGCGATCATCTCTGTCAAGGATTGAGAGAAGGAGAGAGAGGGAGCGAGATAAGGAAAGGGCGAGAGGGAGAAAGAGAGGGTGGGAGGGAGATAGAAAGGAGAGAGGGCGAGAGGAGAAGAAGGGAGAGTGAGAGAGTGAGAGAGTGAGAGAGGGGGAGAGGGAGAGAGGGAGAGAGGGAGAGAGGGAGAGAGGAAGCGACGGGGGAGAGACTAGAACGGGCGAGAGGCAGAGACGGAGAGAGAGAGACTAGAACGGGGGAGAGAGGAAGATAGGGAGAGAGGGAGAGAGAGGGATAGAGAGAGAGAGGGATAGAGAGAGAGGGATACTAGAATGTATGTGGCTATATTATGAAGCTATGGTTGTAATTAGGTTGTCCTATCGACGACTGCATAAGCTATGGAGGGTTGTTTACTCATACCTATAACGACAAAAGCGACGACATTATAACTGACGCGGAGTTAGGATTTTCGTAAAAATCACACTTGCTCAGTGCTCACTAAATGAAAGCGAGTACCCGTTGAATGTGTAATTCAACGTTTACCAAGCTTAGTCCTAGAGAGGACAACATTCCAATCAAGGTATGCGTGCAAAGACTGTCATACGTTTACGACCTGCTACTTTGATAACGGGTGGGGGGAAGCCGAAGTAACACAACACGCGCCATGAGAACATTACCACGACGTATAAAAAGAAAGAAATTAATAATGTTGACTGTAGCATTTACCGTGGAATGTCTCTCTTTAATATACTAACCTACCATTAACTTATGGGACTTCGCATATTCGATCGTCGATGCACTAGTACATGTACCCAGGAAAGTGTACCCTGCCCCAGTTATGTACGGCAGTGCCCGAACGCAGAAAAAAAAAATTCTATGCAGCTTGCTTCCATAGGCGGATCCAGGGGTGTCTGGGGGCACATGCTCCCCCTAGACCTTTGTAATTTTGCGTACCTGTAGATCTTTTTAATGGGGCCACGTGACCGTGCCCCGTACACCGTTTGAAGTGTGTCCCCGTTCAGGTTACAATAAGCTGAAGTTACGGCAGCGAAACAATTTCAACAGCCCCCCTTCCTTCGATGTCACAGTCAAGCCAACCGAGAAGCTGAGGGGAGGTTTTTGTGTCCCCCACCCAGACTACCTTCTCTGGATCCGCCCCTGGCTTCTATGGTGAGATAGCTAAGATGAATTGCATATAAATGCATTTCATGGATATAACAAGGGGAACTAGACCTACACACGCTTTTACCATATAGAGTCTATTCAATTATTTAAACATGGGTTCCAGAGACCAACTTCACAATGCAACAACTAATATATATATTATATTATATATATATATATATATATATATACGTAATACGTGTCAACATGAATGATTGCATGGTTCAGTTGGAGATGGTTTGCGCGAATCTTTCGTGGGAGTAGAACACAATGCGTTGCCAATATCACCGATAGGTGGTGACAGTCAAGGTGACATTCAACAAGACCCAGTTCGCAACATTAAACGCTCTCGTCGTGAATGTGTGAACAGCGCATGCAGCCATACATGCAGACTTCTGATAACTTGCACTCGATGTCCTTATCGTGCTCCTATTGACCGGTCTGATGTGGTCAATATCACGGCGACATGCACGATATGAACAAAACTGACGTTCTGTTCTGGGCGTCGCAGTTTGGGAAGAGGCAACAATTAACCCATGGCCATTATTCAAATACCTCGCAATGTCCATACATGGCTCTATGGCCAACATAATGAGGCCACGTTGTTAGCTTTGCGTAAAGAAAACCTGGCAGTTACGTCGGGATCCCACACAGCACACAAGACGCCACATACCAATGTTGCCTTGCTTTCCACGCATAACGCGTGATAATCTGACATTACGAACACGTGTCACCAACACATGTACACATGCCTACATGAGATAACATACTATAATTAATATATAACAGTCTGAAGGAAAACTTTGATCAGAATCATTCGACGGTATTCTAAGGTAACTTGAAACATTCGTCGCCCACATGCCGTTGATGTCGCCTTACAAAGAACAATACATCACTCATATATGTTAAAATAGCCTTAACCCAATGCGTTATCGTATTCAACTGTTATTCAAATCCGTTGGCGCAAGCCGAATAACTACTCCGGCGAAGCATTGTAATGTAATTGAATCTAACAAATGTTGTCAGATTCAATATAACACTGCATTTACAAAATAGTTTCTAGTTAAAACAATGATAATTGCAAGGTTTACATAAAAATCAAACATATCGTCACAACTGTTATATTGCGTAGCTACTGTAACCTAAAAAAACCAGTTTAGTTATGGTGTGCAAGAAGGTCGTAGCGTGGCGTTTAAACAATGTGCATCTGTTTACTTCCGAGATGTGTGTGCGCAAGCGCCGAAATTTACTCACTGTCAAATGATAATGAGTCACGCTTGTAACGCTAATCTGATGTACACTTACACATAATGGGCATTTGCAAAGCTGCTTTACTAGTTCACCTTCTTATATCCCATGCAATGATTCAATCTATAACTACAGTAATATGTTTAAATGTTTGCAATGCTAATAGAGTGATATGCCATATCTGATTGCAGGCACATATTTCTGTTATCAGTTTGCAGGAAGTCTAAACAATGATATGTTAGCATGAATTCTAAATATAATGTTGACATAAGTTCTTGTAACGTGCTCTATTGTATGTCCAGTAGTACATTGGCCACTTTAAATAGAAGGCTTATATCAAACCGGCCATGGAAATATTCGGAAACTATTATTACGTTTAGGGTTGTCGATGGTGTATTCTTCGTCCTACAATTCCTCACATTTGCGATACAACTCTCCAAACCCGAACATCTGACGCCATGACTTCCATGTTTCCAGTGGTAACTTTTAGGATGTTATTCACTTGGTTAAATATTTATATATAAATGTTATGATCATGGCAAAGAGCGATATTTCCATCATGACAATCGACAATCAACATGACAATCAACAGCCTGCGTGATAAGACGCAGAGTACCCAACTACCTCAGCTAGATTCTGTGGAAAAACTTGTCAACGAATTTGGCAAATTTTTAAATGATAAAGTAGATGCTATTCGAACGGACATCGGCGTTACCGAAGCACCCATAACACCATAGAGAAAAGGTGTGTGTGATAATTTAGATACATTTGTTGTGTTCTCCAAGTATGATGTGCGCAAGTTGGTTTTGAAATCTAAGACAATCAATTGTGCTCTTGACGCCATGCCAACCAAGTTGATGAAAGAGTATATTGAGGAATCTCTGTCACTCCTTACGCACCTCATCAGTTGCTCTATTGCTGCTGGGGAATTCCCATATGAATGGAAGACTGCACTTGTAGTGCCATTGCTTAAAAAAAGCAGGACTGGATCCTATTAAAAAAACATATCGCCCTGTATCGAATCTCCAGTATATATCTAAATTAACAGAACGCAACGAATTATTATTGATGGTACGGTGTCTGACCAGTTTAAACTTGAACACGGAGTACCGCATGGATCATGCCTCGGTCCTGTGGAATTCACATAGTATTCTAGCCATGTTTTTCATGTCATTGATCAGCACGGTAAGCTGGTGCATGCGTATGCTGATGACCATCGGGTGTACTGTGGTTTCAACCCCGATTCTATGGACAGTAATCGTTAGTATATGGAACGGTGCATTAATGACATCAATAGATGGATCCAAAGCATGAAACTCAAAATGAACAACTCCCAGGCCGATTACACCTTAATTAGTACTCCGCAACAACTGCCAAATTGCACTAACACGTCCATTAACATCGGGGGCAATGAGGTACATTCTTTGAATTATGTGCGAAATTTGGGCGCTTATTTTGATAAGCACATGTCTATGGAACAACTCATCAAGTTCAAAAGTCGGGCAGCTTATGCACAACTGTATAACATTGGGAAAATTAGAAAATAATTATATTGAGTGCAGATAAACTGATACATGCTCTTGTCCACCGCCATATCGATTATTGTAATGCAAAGTACATTAAAAATAAATTACAAATGGTTCAAAACACTGCAGCAAGAGTGTTAAATAAATAAAATAAATAAATAAAAGTACTTATATAGCGCCCAATCAATTAAAATTGCCCTCGGGCGCTTTACATACATGCACACGTATATAATAGTATTATACATAACAAAATAAAATGCTAACTAAGAAATAAATATGTAAAAAATATACCATTACCTTAAATATAATTATAAAAAAAGAGAGATCATTAAAAAAACGTTTAAACAAATTAAGACATTCTTAAAAAAAACTACTATAAATACCTTCATTTATACAAGAAGAATAACCATAAATATGTTAAGAAACTAATAAAATAAAAAATATATGTATCAATAGAAAGCTCATAAAATGTCCTCGTCGGTGAATTATAAAAACGCTTGTTTAAAAAGGTGAGTCTTCAAAAGTGTTTTAAACACTTGTAATGATGTTGCTGTCCTGAGTGTAGGAGGCAAATTGTTCCATAGAACCGCCGAGCAAACCGCGAAACGATGATCACCATGAGTAACAGTTTGTGAGGCCGGTACGAACAAAAGGCGAGGCTGCGAGGTAGATCGTAGAGTTCTGTTGATGGGACGGTAGCCAATTAATTCACTTATGTAGTCCGGCGCTAGACAATTCAAGGCACAATACGTAAACACCAGCACTTTGTAGGTCGGTCTCAAATGAACGGGTAGCCTGTGTAAGCGCTGCAACACGGGCGTGATGTGTTCGTATTTCCTCGTGCGAGTAATTAGGCGAGCGGCACAGTTCTGCACCCTTTGTAGACGTTGCATCATCGTGTGTGGGAGACCATAAAGAAGTGCATTCCCATAATCTAAACGGGATGTCACTAGTGCGTGAACAAGAGTGTTGTGCAGAATTGGCAAATACGACCATATCACTCCAATATTAAAATCACTTCACTGGTTGCCGGTTGAATATCGCATTAAATATAAGATATTGCCAGAGGAACTTCTTCCCTCTGGCAAGCGCTATAGAAGTATTAAGACAAGGACCACTAGACTTTAAAATAGTTTGTATTCGTAGGCTATGAGTAACTTGAACCGCGAGATGCCATGATACTGTTTTCAGTCGGTTTAGATTTTATGTCGCCATGTTAATTTTTTGTTTTATTAACTTGACTACATGTATGTACACATTTTTTAACTGTCAGCTTAGTTTTTATATCGTCAGCTAATTTATTTATTCATTTATTTATTATTTATTTAACTACATGTATACTTTTTAAATTTTAGGTAATGTTCAGACGGTATTAATATTATGTTATCAAGTTCACTTTATGTCAACAGATGTACGACTGTCTTAAAATATGTTGGCAGTTGGCCTTGGTTTAAATTTATACTAGTTTTAGCATAGTTTCATAATGTTTCTGATTGTATATTTTGGGTATACATGATGGGGGGGGGGGGCAAGGGAGATAAGCATGTATGTATTTTGACGCCACAACGTCCAGAATTCCTCGTACATTTTAAATGCTACTTGGTAATAAACAGTCTGAATCTGAATATGCTTACTGACATTTAATTCACTTCATGGCCATGGACCAGAATATATGTCGCAAATGCCGACTCCTAGAAGGGTCCATTATGGACTCAGATCGCAGGATGATCTAACTAGGACAAAGAGGAAAACTCTGGATCGAGCTTTCAAAGTTGCTGCACCGAAATTATGGAACTCCCTACCCAAAGATGTGCGCTTTTAAGAGCAAACTGAAGACTCACTATTTCAACATGGTGTACTATTAACTTATTAACTTTACTAATTTAAATAGTTTTAGCATTGTGTATAATTATTTCAAGTATGTCTGATGTTTCTACTTAACTTATTAATCTTAGTCATTTAAATAGTTTTACCTTTTTATTTATTATTATTATTATTCATATTTAATTATGTGCACTGATATTTTTACTTGTTACTATGTCATTTGTTATACTGTACAGCACCATGGAATATCGTTGTATAAATATGGTGCTATTTAAGTCAATAAACATCTACATTTAATTAAACACCTGACACCGTAGGGAATTTATTTGAGTATATTTGAGTTTATCTGAGGTCGTCCGCTAATAGGATAGCGACGCGTCAGCATGCGTTGTACACAATGTTTAAGAAATGCTGGCGTACGTCGTGACCCAGGTCATGACGGTGACAACTATGCCCGACGTCAGCCAGCATTTGACGGCAAAGCCACACACCGTGACACGGTCGTGACTCCACCAAATCCAAGTAACAACTTGTTCGTAACTCTATGACATCTGTCCTCTTCGACGTACAGCTTACTAGGGTGGGCGTGTTGCCTGGTTGTAATATACACGGGTAAATACTGACATATGATCGGTGTCAGCGTAACGTGTAGTTCTATCAGTATTCTAAATATTAACTTGTAACGGAATACGGAAGAGGCACGTTGGACTTACCGTCTGCGACTGATGATCTCGCTGATGTCAGTAAACAATACGATATAAATAGCAGAATTCCAACGCCCTGCAACGCGACCATCTTGAAACAAGTTACAGCGAGCACAATCCGTGCCGAGGTTGCTTCCTGGTATAAAAATTCGTCGACTCGGGCGGCTAATTTGCGCCTCAACCCTGCGAGACCCAACAGCTGTGTTGACAAGTTTTCGACGGTCGACTGAATGCGCTAGCCGTTCGCCAGGTGCGCTGTGCAGTTTCACTGATGCCCGCTAGAATACCAACGTTTCTAGGTCAACCGTAACGCATGACTGCTTTGCTGTGTGTCGTGAACGCCTAGGGGTCTTAAATGTATGCACGGGGTGTGTAAATCTAGGGCACCGTCGACCGCTTCTGAATGCATGATAAAGTGTGATGTTGTCTGAATTTCGTATTGTAGTCCATTACCATCAGTTAGTGTGTTAAATAAGTCAAACGTACCAGAGGCAGAGTCGACCAAGCGGAGATTTGGCAAACTGGCCAAGAACTCGATGCGTGTTTGTTTTTATTATTCAGTCTGCTAGTGAAGTAAACACATAATCACGAATTATGGACCTATTGACGTTAGCACAACCAGTGCCCGCTTTTGTAGAGAACCTATAGGGCCTACATGCGTCCAAGTAGTGTGTTTTTATTGCAGTGATGATTAATGACGCAATCACACACGCATTGAGTACATCTTGTACAATAGTAAGTTAACGCCGTATTAATATATATATATATATATATCATATATACAATGCACACACGCACGCACGCACGCACGCACGCACACACACACACACACACACACACACACACACACACACACACACACACACACACACACACACACACACACACACTGGCCAGACGTTCTGCAAAACAACACCATACAGAGCTGTTAGCTTTCAAAACTGCCTGCGCACCAACACTATATGTGCCGTGCTATTTACCGTACAGGCGGTTACCTACCATCTTACAGATTGTGAATCTATTCTTGGATGCTATTCGCGCCGCTCAACCGGCCGTGTCGCGAAAATTACGTCGCAGTAAGTTTACATTTACGGTTCAGTCCAGGTATAGGGTCTTAATTTCTTTGTTGTTGACGCCCTGCCAACTTGTAGAATGGTACCAGCGTATTACCTGGTAATAATTAAGTTATGGTTTCTGTTTGGAGTGTGTGTGTGTGTGTGTGTGTGTGTGTGTGTGTGTGTGTGTGTGTGTGTGTGTGTGTGTGTGTGTGTGTGTGTGTGTGTGTGTGTGTGTGTGTGTGTGTGTGTACGAGTGCGAGCATGCGTACGTGTGTGTTTCGCGCGCGTGTGTATGTCTGACTGCCTGTCTGCCTGCGTGCGTATGTTGACTAATGCATACTGTAGCACGCTTTTAAGAGCTAACTTGTATTAAAGCCGACATCACTCCTCACTGGACAGCTAGATGCAGTCGACACTTATCTATCAATGTGCACGATAACCATGGTGATAAGGTTTAAACGATTGCCGTGAAAATGTGGCTTATAGACCTTTTCCGCAGGCATTCTGCCATCTGGCGGCAGTTGCAGGAACTGTGGTTGCGGGTCGCTCGCCGAACCGCTGCCGCCACACATTCGATTTTACATGCTAACGATCGATGTGTGCCCTTCGGAAATATGAGCAAAATGCCGTAAATATTTTGAAAAATCGCTATGTCTTTGGATTCATTAGAAATATAACACAGGCTATGTTAAATTCGATATGTACTCGGGATCACTCGAGTAGAAAATGCATTCACTCAAAAATGACCCCAGATTTTCATAATATTGACAAGCAATAAAAAACTTACAGACACATATTGAACAGAGTAATCCGTAATGCAAAATCTCAGTATTGGAACAACCAATTTGTAAGATCAAAAATGACATCAAACAAACATGGTGAAACATTAAAAACATACTGCAATTTCAGACAAAACTAAATTTACCATCTTCATTTCAAATCGACAACCAAATAAGCAATGACCCAACAGAAATAGCCAAGGCATTTAACAAATACTTTTCAAATATTGGCCCAAAGTTAGCAAATAAAATAATCTCAACAAACAACTATAAAGATTACATGCAGAATCAGTTGCCAAATAGTATTGTCATGGAAGAAACCACTTGTGCAGAAATAATTAATATCACTCGAAGTATGAAGTCAAAATCAAGTAGTGGATATAATAACATATCAACTGAATTGACGAAACTATGTATATAATAATAACATATCAACTGAATTGATTAAACCATGTATAGAAAGTATTGCCTTGCCTTTGTCTGAACTTTTAAATTCTATGACACGATCTGGTATATTCCCCAATCAACTAAACATTGCCAAAATCATTCCACTTTACAAATCCGGCGATGCCAGTTTGTTTACAAATCACAGGCCCATCGCGCTATTATCAGCTTGTTTCCAAAGTCTTTAAAAAACTGATATATAATCACCTGTACAGCTTTCTTGATAAGTACAAAACACTATTTGCATCCCAATACGGTATTCGTAAACAATGTTCAACCGAACATGCCACTCTCGAACTAATAGACAGCATAGTAAATACGTTGAATGAAAAACAGCATGCACTTGCTGTATTCATAGACCTAAGTAAAGCATTTGACACTCTACAGCTGTAGACCACAATATCGTGCTTGAAAAAAATATATTATGGAACAAGAGGGGTCCCACATAAGCTTTTTAAAGGCGATCTTGAAGACATGCAGAAAACAATTTGTCATGTTTTTGGAAAGTTGTCTTAACGTTCTATGAACGCTATGCAGACAGTTATTGTGTAACGATAGGAGAACGTTTTTTGGAAATGTTCTTAACATCCCCAGAACGTTACCATTATGTTATGATAACGTTAGTGGTAACGTTCTGAACACTTTTTTTGGAAAGTTTTCTTAACGTTCCCAGAGCGTTATGAAAATATAGAACAATTAAACAATTATACATGAGTTTCCATTTCTATGAACGCTATGCACAAAGTTATTGTGTAGCGTTAGGAGAACTTTACATCTTCTTTGACCTTCTGGACCTGGGTGACCGCTGGCATCTGTCGAATAAGAATGTATTCTAATTATCAACACATGAATCAAACACAACTTATTTTTGCGAATTTAAGGGCCTTTTTAAAGAATATGGTTTGATGATGTGTTATTGTACAACTAGCAGACTTGACCAGCACTGCCCAGAGAAAATGGCAGGCATATGTATGTGACCCCCACGAGATCACATCCCCCAGAAGAATTTTGAAAAAAAATATCAATCTTTGAATCACCCCAAAGGGTCCACTAGATCGCACACCAATTTCCAGCCCCATACACACAAAACTGACGGAGACAAGTGCCATTTTAAACTTGTGAACCTCCAAGATCCTCACCCCACGGATGAATTTCAAAAAAATCTAAATCCACGGACCCCCCCCCAAAGGACCCGCAAGATCACATACATCATTTCAGCCCTATACATGCAAAACTAACGGAGATAAAGGTCTACAGACAGAGAACTACATTGTTTTATAATTATAATATAGATTTCTTGCACCAAAAAGGACAATGTAGTATTTGTAGCAAAAACAAGAATCTGATATTATTTGGCATAAATATTAACATATGTAAATAAAATAGCTCAAACAGCCATTTCAGGTGTTATTTGACATAAGAAAAAGAACATAGTGAGTTAATATGCCTTTCTCCAGCAAGTATTTTAAATGCCTAATTACTGATACTAAGAGCTAGTCAAGTTCAAATACCTTAACTCCCCCAGTGTGACTCTAGTGCGAGGCATAAATTTCAATGTTTCTGCGATGTCTTCCTCGATTTCATCAACTTTCGGCTTTTTGTGGATGTGTGTACACACTTCTGTAATGGGTGAGAAACACTATATGAAGTAACACATTTCAGATTAAAATATCTTAATGTTAACAATACATAGCAAAAAACAGGTGATATGCTGCAGTTCAGACGATTACAATAATTAATGGAGGAATATTGGATTAGCTCCAGTGGAGAAAAAAATACTACCATGGGCCCTAAATAATACTTTATTTTCTGGACTCTGCCAAACATGTAATAAAGAATAGACATAAAACATTTTAATATCCTTTTGTTTAGGTTTTCTAAGCAGGATGGGTTCTTTGAACTTGGTGTACCATTACCACAAGATACGTAATGTGCACTTGCTTGGTCATGATTAGCAATGACATTGGCAATGCACAACAAGAGTACAGTGCAGTCTAGATAAGTCGAATATCTCCAGTCCAGGAACCCATGCCATGGCATGGCAATATTCTAGACAGTCTAGTTATCAGACGTTCCACGTTTTAAGTTATGTCTTATCAGATCAAGATCAACTTAGTTAAGCGAAATACGACTTATTATTTTAAGTTATGCGAGTTCGGGTTATCTGGAGTGCAATGGATACGAATGGCTTAATCCACTGGAAAACAGCGATACATGCAACGGTACGTACGTATTTCTGTTTGAATTTGACGATTGGGTTTTCTTGACCTTCCTATACACGGAGACACGGTTCCGATGCCATCTTGACCAAATCAGAGTTGCGAGTAAATAAACGCACGTGGGTACGAGAACAAAGCAAAACACAGGATACAAGACTTTGATGTTGCTCATTCAAGTGATTAAAGCCGAGTAATGTATGATATAAATCAGACTTACGATATACCAAGGTGTGTATAAATATAATTGTATGTTCAAATGGGGATTATAGACTGTTGAGATGGAGGAAGAGGACTTGCCAACAACACGGGGTGCACCATGGGGCATCAGGGTGCTCATGTCAACCTCCCTTTGAGTAAGACAATTATTGTAATGGAGGTATGAAAATTACAAAATGTAATCCTATATGATGAAAATGCCATTATACCGGTAAGTAAATTTTCACAAGATCACATAATTAGCATCCTTTTGGAGTCATGGGACATAGGCCTATCACCGATCACCAGTGATCATTGTCCATCATGTAACATTGCAAAATTGTATTGCTTAAATGGATATACTATTTGTAATTATTGAACCGATGTGAACAAAAATTATTGGATACATTTTTCTTTAATACTGTAAGAGACAACATCAACGATTGCTATCATGTTATTCACTACTGTTAATTTAAGGCTCTTCTGCTTTCCAAAGCGAAGAGAGAAGGATTTGCCAAAGAGAAAGAGGTGGATATCGGCATTCTCAAGGGCTGATCCCAAACATTCATTTCATTTACTGGAGCCGAAAAAAGATCACCGTGTATGCTCGAGGCACTTCACCCATGGGAAGCCGACCGAATCCCACCCGGATCCTGAGATAAACCAGGGTCATGTGAAGAATGTTGGTCCCAGTGAGAAGTCTCTGGAGAGGGAGAAGAGACACAAGAAGCGGAAGTTGGCTGCTGAAACTGCCCAGTCAACAGGTAGCCATCACGATGATGACAACCTTGAGCATATCCAGAACCCAGCTGCAGAGCACCCCAGTTCAACGTCATGGTCACCTGTTTGGCAAAGCAGCTTAATTTAATAGTACTTTTTTTACAACCTCTCCATTTGATTTGACCATGGCACGGTTCCGAGTTAGGGCAAGATCCTCTATCTAATTAGGCCCTATCTGAAAATCTGTGACCCCATTCATTACCTAGCATAACGGGGTGTGCAATCCCAAATTCTCGTTTTATCCCCTCATCGGCCCCATGAACCCCGAGCCTGGAATCAGCGATTCGCAGGATTCCTATAAACCCTTCTAGTTGTCAGTTTCGGTTACTATTTGTGCCGAATATCTGTTAGGCAGTTTTTTTTTAATCAGGGAAACTTTTAGTCGATGATGACGATATGGCATAAACTGTGCCACCGATTTAGGGAATTAGGCCTATGTAAATTATTACAACATCTGTTCAGGCTTCACTGTATATACGCTAGCATATTCAGGCAGAACAGAGACGATAGTTCTAGTAAACCAACTTTATTATACGTGGTTGCTGCGACACGGGAGCGGCCTGTTATTCTACTTTCTGGGGAGACATCATTAAGTGATATTGTTACATAAATCTTGGTCAATGAATGAGTGTAAAATATTCCACTAAGTTAACCTTTCACAGGAAATGAAGCATAACGATGTTTGCGAGCGAGACATTACATTAATGTTATGTAAAACTACGTATTGATATTAGCGGCAACTAATGACGGTGTGGCACTTTCATTATGTGTTGGTGTAAACCTACGACATTTGTCACGTTATCGGGCGAAACTGTACGAACCTATTCGTAATAGTCAACTCCTGTAGAGCTGCCAATACACAATAATGCACTGTGATGTGTATACATTACAATTTCGTTGCGTTTTGCCATGTTGTGTGTTGTATATTGATGTAACGGGTACCCAGTAGACGTTACTAGCTGTAGGTGTTCGTCCGTGTTTTGTACCGTTTCTGCAATACACACCAGAGGCACTCTGGGATACCGCCAACCTCATGAGTAGTTGATTACTATTCGTAATCTGTCTCCTTAAACATGCAAACTCCACAATACATAACAGTGGCGACGAGAAAACAAACTTAAGCATGTCGGGGAAGAGCGCCGCTTCGAGCCGTATGTGGAAGAGAAGGAGGGGTTCGAAAACTACGTTGAACGGTTCGAGTTCTTCGTGATCAGTAACGGCGTATCCGCAGATGTTAAAAAGAGCATTTTCCTGTCGAAACATTTTCCTACGCGAAGTTGAAGACGCAACTGAAGCCGGAGATACCGGTGTCGCGCTTACATTTATCCGGGCGTTAAATTGTATCCGGGTGATGTTTATATGCATATGTAAGGCATAAGATTTGTAGATCACGTAGCAATAAATAATACCTAGTAGTTAAATATGTTTCGTTTGTTGTTGTAATACGAGCGTTATAGTTAGAATACATCATTATAATTTGCTGTTTCAGATTTGTGGCCAAGTATAAGAGTAAGTCACGTGACCTGTGCGTGGAGAGGACACTGTTTTACGACAGAAATTGTTTATGTCTGTGAGAAGCAAACATTTTATAATTTATGTATATGTATATATGTAATTATATATATATATATATATATATAATTACACACACACACATATATATATATATATAAACATACATAACGCCCGGATAAATGAAAACGCGACAGTCATAGCTGGTACTAAATACATTCCCATAGATACGCGCACGTGCAGAAACGTCACCCGGATATTATTTAACGCCCAAATAAACGTAAGCGCTACACCGGCAAATGCGAATTACGATGAGGTAATTCGTGCGGCGACCACGGTTTACAAACAGCAACTAACAATCATAGGCCTGATAAACAAATTCATGAACAGACTGCTTAGGCCTTCAGAGTCAGTGGCGCAGTTTGCGCTGGCGATGCGTGAGTTATGCGGTGAATGTGAGTATCCACGTGATTATCAAGATGAGACTCTGAGAGACATGTTCGTAAAGGGCCTGAACCTGACGGCGGTACAAACGAAGTTAATGCTCAGAGACAATTCGCTAACCTTCAATGAGGCTTATCAGACGGCGATCGCCGAGGAATTGGCTGTGAAGAGTTCAGCGGAGTTCAATGAAAAGCCCGAAGATACTCCATCGGCGACGGCAGCGGTGCATCACCAAGACAGAAGCAGACGATGGTGCCGGCCGACCGTGAGTGCTTCCGATGCAGCAAACACCACTCTGCTGCTAAATAGAAATTCATTTATCAAAAATGTTACTTGTGTGGTAAAATTGGTCATGTAGCAAAAATGTGCAAGTCAAAAGGCCAACCAATTTGACGGAGTTGCAGAGTTTCCTTGGTCTAGTCCAATATTACGCGAAGTTTACGGCCAACTTGTCCTCGATGCTGCAGTCTCTCTTCAGACGTCTCCAGGCAGGGGTCAAGTGGTCCTGGGATGAGAAATGTGAGGCAGCATTCACTCAGTGCAAAAGAGTACTGTCCAGTTGCACCATCCTCACGCACTACGACCACAGAAAAGAGCTGATGTTGGCTACCGATGCGAGCCAGTATGGTATTGGCGCAGTCATTAGCCACACAATGAAGGATGGATTAGAGAAGCCGATAGCATTCGCCTCGCGAACATTGAGCAAAGCCGAGAAAAATTACTCGCAGATCGAAAAGGAGGCCTTGGCGATAACATACGGAGTGAAGAAGTTTCATCTCTACTTGTTTGGTCGCTTTTTCACACTAGTGACGGATCATCGTCCACTGGTTCGCATCTTCGGAGAAAAGACTGGCGTACCTACGATGAAGGCGGCTCGGATACAGCGATGGGCTCTGATACTGGCGGGTTATCAATATGAGATCCAATTCAAGTAATCAAGAGAAAATGCGAACGCAGATACACTGAGCAGATTGCCCGAGTCGGCTGATCCTGATGAAACGGTGGCAGCAGTCAGCATGTTGTCGGTGTTCGAACTTCCAGTAACGGCTAAGATGATTGCAGGGGCTATCAGAAAGGATCCTACGTTGGACAAGGTCTGTGAATTCACATTGCGAGGATGGCCACATTCGTTAGCCAAGTATTTAATGATATAAATCAGACTTACGAGATACCAAGGAGTGTATAAATGAACAATGCATTATTCTAACTTATTCTTAAGTGAATATTCGATCTTATCTTTTCATTTAAGGCTATTTAAAGTTCACCCATGTTTGGTCGTTGGGCGATAATTGCATTCCTACCAATGCCTAAACACTATTTATGATCAGGCCTAACTTACAATTCTGATGGTTCATGCACATGTAAATCTGAACAATTGGGACTACATTTGGGAGAATATATCTTCATTGATGTTCCTTTTTCAAGTATAGCCATCTGTCGGTGTTCTACACGATGGATGGTCCAGAATGGCGCCCAGAGACCGGCTCAACAGGCATACATTGTTATGCCTTGGATTGCTCCAATGGGATTAAATATACTGTTGAGGAACAGGACTTGCCAACAATATGGGGTGCATCATGGGACAGCAGGATGCTCATATCAACCTCCCTTTGAGTAAGACAATTATTGTAATGGAGATATGTAAATATGTAACCTACAAAATTTAATCCTATATGATGAAAATGCCATTATACCGGTAAGTAAATTTTCACAAGATCACATAATTAGCATCCTATTGGAGTCATGGGACATAGGCCTATCACCGATCATCAGTGATCATTGTCCACCATAATATTGCAAAATTTTATTGCCTAAATGGATATACTATTTGTAATTATTGAACCGATGTGGACAAAAATGATCGGATACATTTTTCTTTAATACTGTATGAGACAACATCAACGATTGCTACCATGAAAATTAATTGTTATTCACTACTGTAATTTCAGGCTCATCTGCTTCCCAACGCAAAGAGAGAAGGATTTGCCAAAGAGGAAGAGGTGGATATCGGCATTCTTAAGGGTTGATCCCAAACATTCATTTCATTTACTGGAGCCGAAAAAAGATCACCGTGTATGCTCGAGGCACTTCACCCATGGGAAGCCGACCGAATCCCA
The DNA here is from genome assembly GCA_020002185.1 of Paraescarpia echinospica. NCBI lineage: Eukaryota > Metazoa > Annelida > Polychaeta > Sabellida > Siboglinidae > Paraescarpia > Paraescarpia echinospica. The sequence goes on along the minus strand of CM034536.1, from coordinate 26,455,307 downwards.
CCCGGATCCTGAGATAAACCAGGGTCATGTGAAGAATGTTGGTCCCAGTGAGAAGTCTCTGGAGAGGGAGAAGAGACACAAGAAGCGGAAGTTGGCTGCTGAAACTGCCCAGTCAAAAGCTAGCCATGATGATGATAACAATCTTGTGCATATCCAGAACCCAGCTGCAGTGCAACCCAGTTCAACCTCATGGTCACACATCATGGCCAGATTTCTAATAGCCACCCTCCTCTCAAAAGTACGTAAATGGAAGACCGAGAGCAATAAGATGCAGAGGAACAATAACATGTTGAAGGCGAAACTGAAAGCAAAATCAAGGGATCATGGCTCTAAGACGTGGAGTGAGCTCCTAACAACGGATAATCAGACACAATTCTACAATGGCTTACAATCGCGTGGATTATTTCTCGATCTACATGCTCTCATTGTGCCATATGTGAAACGTCGTTGGAAAGGTCTAGGAGCTGTACGCACCAAGGTTCGACGTTTTTTTCCGAAACCCAAGAAAGTTTGGTCAGCAGAGGAAATTAAGTAGTCAGAATGAATTTCTATTGACTCTAATGTAGCTTCGACTTGGATTGTTGAAGAAGGATCAACCTCTCCATTTGATTTGACCATGGCACGGGTCAGAGTTAGGGCAAGATCCTCTAGCTAGTTGGGCCCTAATACGTCCTATATGAAAATATGTGACCCCCCTTCATTGCCCAGCATAAGGGGGTGCAATCCCAAATTCTCATTTCATCGGCCTCATGAACCCCAAGCCTGGAATCAGCGAATCGCAGGATCCCTCTAAACTCTTCAAATTGGTAGTTTCGGTTACTATATGTGCTTGATATAAAAATAGATAAGCGAGCGAAAAATTAACAACTCGGAACACGTCTAAAACATGAAATTCTACGGTCACTAGCACCCTCATGGCTCGTCCTGTCCCGACGATGTTGGTATAATTTGAAAGGATGCACTTTGTGTTATTCTAACGTCATTTATATTTCCCGTTAACCGTTCATAGAACACTTATAAACGGACCTACAATCGTGCCGTTTTCGGTGTTCTGTACGGTTCCGAACGATGTTGGCGGCGGGTACTCAGTACAATAGTCTTCCGATTGAGGCTCCGTTTTCCTCATTTGCATAGGTTCAGACATGCGCACTTCACCATTTCTTGATTTCATGTTATAAGCACCACCTATTTTAAGCCGCAACGAAACTTATGTGCTTTGATCGCAGCAAAGCCAATTTATACCTATGTCGGCGTGACGTCACAATAACGTACGTCTACCAACAGGTCAAAATTCGTTGCGTTGGTTGGTTGATATACGTGATTGTGACGTCACGCCTACTTCGCGTATGTCATTTTAGTAGCCGTTTGGAAGTGGGTGGAGCTTATATCACGAAATCAAATAGTGGTGCCTCAATCGGTAGACTGGTGATCTGTGTCGACGAAACAACGTCGTTCGTAGTGTTTAAGACACCGGAATCAACAAAGTTGTATGTCCGTTTATAGTTTATTTGAGGAATGACTCAGGAAATCATTTATATATATATATGAATAGCAGAAATCGTAAGCTTTCAAACGATATCAAGATTATTCGGATTGGACGTAATGGTACAAGCAATCATTCAAAAAAGCATTTTTGGGACGTGTTTTCAGTTGTTCATTTTTCGCTCGCTTATCTATTTTGTTAATATGCAGTAGGCAGATTTTTAAATCGGTGAAACTTGTACTCGATAATGACTATATGGCATAAACTGTGCCACCGATTTTGGGGGAATTAGGCCTATGTAAATCTTGGTCAATGAATGGGTGTAAAATATCCCATTAAGTTAACCTTTCACAGGAAATGAGGCATAACGATGTTTGCGAGCGAGACATTACATTAATGTTATGCAAAACTACGTATTGATATTAGCGGCAACTAATGACGGTGTGGCACTTTCATTATGTGTTGGTGTAAACCTACGACATTTGTCACGTTATCGGGCGAAACTGTACGAACCTATTCGTAATAGTCAACTCCTGTAGAGCTGCCAATACACAATGATGCACTGTGATGTGTATACATTACAATTTCGTTGAGTTTTGCCATGTTGTGTGTTGTATATTGATGTAACGGGTACCCAGTAGACGTTACTAGCTGTAGGTGTTCGTCCGTGTTTTGTACCGTTTCTGCAATACACACCAGAGGCACTCTGGGATACCGCCAACCTCATGAGTAGTTGATTACTATTCGTAATCTGTCTCCTTAAACATGCAAACTCCACAATACATAACAGTGGCGACGAGAAAACAAACTTAAGCATGTCGGGGAAGAGCGCCGCTTCGAGCCGTATGTGGAAGAGAAGGAGAGGTTCGAAAACTACGTTGAACGGTTCGAGTTCTTCGTGATCAGTAACAGCGTATCCGCAGATGTTAAAAAGAGCATTTTCCTGTCGAAACATTTTCCTACGCGAAGTTGAAGACGCAACTGAAGCCGGAGATACCGGTGTCGCGCTTACATTTATCCGGGCGTTAAATTGTATCCGGGTGATGTTTATATGCATATGTAAGGCATAAGATTTGTAGATCACGTAGCAATAAATAATACCTAGTAGTTAAATATGTTTCGTTTGTTGTTGTAATACGAGCGTTATAGTTAGAATACATCATTATAATTTGCTGTTTCAGATTTGTGGCCAAGTATAAGAGTAAGTCACGTGACCTGTGCGTGGAGAGGACACTGTTTTACGACAGAAATTGTTTATGTCTGTGAGAAGCAAACATTTTATAATTTATGTATATGTATATATGTAATTATATATATATATATATATATATAATTACACACACACACATATATATATATATATAAACATACATAACGCCCGGATAAATGAAAACGCGACAGTCATAGCTGGTACTAAATACATTCCCATAGATACGCGCACGTGCAGAAACGTCACCCGGATATTATTTAACGCCCAAATAAACGTAAGCGCTACACCGGCAAATGCGAATTACGATGAGGTAATTCGTGCGGCGACCACGGTTTACAAACAGCAACTAACAATCATAGGCCTGATAAACAAATTCATGAACAGACTGCTTAGGCCTTCAGAGTCAGTGGCGCAGTTTGCGCTGGCGATGCGTGAGTTATGCGGTGAATGTGAGTATCCACGTGATTATCAAGATGAGACTCTGAGAGACATGTTCGTAAAGGGCCTGAACCTGACGGCGGTACAAACGAAGTTAATGCTCAGAGACAATTCGCTAACCTTCAATGAGGCTTATCAGACGGCGATCGCCGAGGAATTGGCTGTGAAGAGTTCAGCGGAGTTCAATGAAAAGCCCGAAGATACTCCATCGGCGACGGCAGCGGTGCATCACCAAGACAGAAGCAGACGATGGTGCCGGCCGACCGTGAGTGCTTCCGATGCAGCAAACACCACTCTGCTGCTAAATAGAAATTCATTTATCAAAAATGTTACTTGTGTGGTAAAATTGGTCATGTAGCAAAAATGTGCAAGTCAAAAGGCCTTCTTATCTACTAACATTCTTAGAGTTGGAACGGGCTCACCGAATTTGTTCCGCCCGCTGCATTTTGACAGTTCACGGATGTTTTCCATCCCATCCTCGTCGCCAAATTGTTGTGTATGTGACTGTCTAGTGTCATATTACGAAGCGTGTGACAGAAGGCATTTAACGAATTTATTAGCCAACCAACCGGGCCCCCGGAACCGGAACTCCTGTTCGGCCCAGATACCAATACATACAGTATCGTACCAATGTTGCCTATTCGGCCCATTGCATATATCACATATACTACAACAACTATTCAACATTAAACTTATATTGAAACATGAAACACAAAAATAAACCGACATTAAACCTTTTTCGTAGTTTAGTGCCTTTTAATCACATGCATATTCACTAGGTGGCAGCTCTCATGGCTGTCAACAATGGGCAGTCAAAATGCGATTCTGAGCCAGACTATCTTCCTGGCGAAGTCACACAGCCAGGCGAGAGTCGGTTAAGCGAGACTAAGAAATCCGAAGTCGGACCGAACTCCGAAAATTATTGACCGACGGCGACGCGCAAGCTTCATCGTCACCGAAAATCGCCGAAATACACAGAGACTTCGAGTAAATAAAGACACATGCGTCCATATAGATAGCCATTTCTATGTTAATGTGCCTTTTCGTATGTCAGTTACAAGCACGTTTTGAGATATATAGACATTCGTTAGTACCTATACGTTTATACAGTTTGCTGTTTGTAGTATTCAGTTGTTATAATTCCGTGCGATTTTGTTAAACATTATTAGAAAAAGTTGTTTTTGATTGGAAAGTTTACGACTATGGAATGGTAAAAACAACCAATGAAAGGCGCCACCACCGACAGTTGAAGGCTCACGACATGACATGTCCAGTTGCACCATCCTCACGCACTACGACCACAGAAAAGAGCTGATGTTGGCTACCGATGCGAGCCAGTATGGTATTGGCGCAGTCATTAGCCACACAATGAAGGATGGATTAGAGAAGCCGATAGCATTCGCCTCGCGAACATTGAGCAAAGCCGAGAAAAATTACTCGCAGATCGAAAAGGAGGCCTTGGCGATAACATACGGAGTGAAGAAGTTTCATCTCTACTTGTTTGGTCGCTTTTTCACACTAGTGACGGATCATCGTCCACTGGTTCGCATCTTCGGAGAAAAGACTGGCGTACCTACGATGAAGGCGGCTCGGATACAGCGATGGGCTCTGATACTGGCGGGTTATCAATATGAGATCCAATTCAAGTAATCAAGAGAAAATGCGAACGCAGATACACTGAGCAGATTGCCCGAGTCGGCTGATCCTGATGAAACGGTGGCAGCAGTCAGCATGTTGTCGGTGTTCGAACTTCCAGTAACGGCTAAGATGATTGCAGGGGCTATCAGAAAGGATCCTACGTTGGACAAGGTCTGTGAATTCACATTGCGAGGATGGCCACATTCGTTAGCCAAGTATTTAATGATATAAATCAGACTTACGAGATACCAAGGAGTGTATAAATGAACAATGCATTATTCTAACTTATTCTTAAGTGAATATTCGATCTTATCTTTTCATTTAAGGCTATTTAAAGTTCACCCATGTTTGGTCGTTGGGCGATAATTGCATTCCTACCAATGCCTAAACACTATTTATGATCAGGCCTAACTTACAATTCTGATGGTTCATGCACATGTAAATCTGAACAATTGGGACTACATTTGGGAGAATATATCTTCATTGATGTTCCTTTTTCAAGTATAGCCATCTGTCGGTGTTCTACACGATGGATGGTCCAGAATGGCGCCCAGAGACCGGCTCAACAGGCATACATTGTTATGCCTTGGATTGCTCCAATGGGATTAAATATACTGTTGAGGAACAGGACTTGCCAACAATATGGGGTGCATCATGGGACAGCAGGATGCTCATATCAACCTCCCTTTGAGTAAGACAATTATTGTAATGGAGATATGTAAATATGTAACCTACAAAATTTAATCCTATATGATGAAAATGCCATTATACCGGTAAGTAAATTTTCACAAGATCACATAATTAGCATCCTATTGGAGTCATGGGACATAGGCCTATCACCGATCATCAGTGATCATTGTCCACCATAATATTGCAAAATTTTATTGCCTAAATGGATATACTATTTGTAATTATTGAACCGATGTGGACAAAAATGATCGGATACATTTTTCTTTAATACTGTATGAGACAACATCAACGATTGCTACCATGAAAATTAATTGTTATTCACTACTGTAATTTCAGGCTCATCTGCTTCCCAACGCAAAGAGAGAAGGATTTGCCAAAGAGGAAGAGGTGGATATCGGCATTCTTAAGGGTTGATCCCAAACATTCATTTCATTTACTGGAGCCGAAAAAAGATCACCGTGTATGCTCGAGGCACTTCACCCATGGGAAGCCGACCGAATCCCACCCGGATCCTGAGATAAACCAGGGTCATGTGAAGAATGTTGGTCCCAGTGAGAAGTCTCTGGAGAGGGAGAAGAGACACAAGAAGCGGAAGTTGGCTGCTGAAACTGCCCAGTCAAAAGCTAGCCATGATGATGATAACAATCTTGTGCATATCCAGAACCCAGCTGCAGTGCAACCCAGTTCAACCTCATGGTCACACATCATGGCCAGATTTCTAATAGCCACCCTCCTCTCAAAAGTACGTAAATGGAAGACCGAGAGCAATAAGATGCAGAGGAACAATAACATGTTGAAGGCGAAACTGAAAGCAAAATCAAGGGATCATGGCTCTAAGACGTGGAGTGAGCTCCTAACAACGGATAATCAGACACAATTCTACAATGGCTTACAATCGCGTGGATTATTTCTCGATCTACATGCTCTCATTGTGCCATATGTGAAACGTCGTTGGAAAGGTCTAGGAGCTGTACGCACCAAGGTTCGACGTTTTTTTCCGAAACCCAAGAAAGTTTGGTCAGCAGAGGAAATTAAGTAGTCAGAATGAATTTCTATTGACTCTAATGTAGCTTCGACTTGGATTGTTGAAGAAGGATCAACCTCTCCATTTGATTTGACCATGGCACGGGTCAGAGTTAGGGCAAGATCCTCTAGCTAGTTGGGCCCTAATACGTCCTATATGAAAATATGTGACCCCCCTTCATTGCCCAGCATAAGGGGGTGCAATCCCAAATTCTCATTTCATCGGCCTCATGAACCCCAAGCCTGGAATCAGCGAATCGCAGGATCCCTCTAAACTCTTCAAATTGGTAGTTTCGGTTACTATATGTGCTTGATATAAAAATAGATAAGCGAGCGAAAAATTAACAACTCGGAACACGTCTAAAACATGAAATTCTACGGTCACTAGCACCCTCATGGCTCGTCCTGTCCCGACGATGTTGGTATAATTTGAAAGGATGCACTTTGTGTTATTCTAACGTCATTTATATTTCCCGTTAACCGTTCATAGAACACTTATAAACGGACCTACAATCGTGCCGTTTTCGGTGTTCTGTACGGTTCCGAACGATGTTGGCGGCGGGTACTCAGTACAATAGTCTTCCGATTGAGGCTCCGTTTTCCTCATTTGCATAGGTTCAGACATGCGCACTTCACCATTTCTTGATTTCATGTTATAAGCACCACCTATTTTAAGCCGCAACGAAACTTATGTGCTTTGATCGCAGCAAAGCCAATTTATACCTATGTCGGCGTGACGTCACAATAACGTACGTCTACCAACAGGTCAAAATTCGTTGCGTTGGTTGGTTGATATACGTGATTGTGACGTCACGCCTACTTCGCGTATGTCATTTTAGTAGCCGTTTGGAAGTGGGTGGAGCTTATATCACGAAATCAAATAGTGGTGCCTCAATCGGTAGACTGGTGATCTGTGTCGACGAAACAACGTCGTTCGTAGTGTTTAAGACACCGGAATCAACAAAGTTGTATGTCCGTTTATAGTTTATTTGAGGAATGACTCAGGAAATCATTTATATATATATATGAATAGCAGAAATCGTAAGCTTTCAAACGATATCAAGATTATTCGGATTGGACGTAATGGTACAAGCAATCATTCAAAAAAGCATTTTTGGGACGTGTTTTCAGTTGTTCATTTTTCGCTCGCTTATCTATTTTGTTAATATGCAGTAGGCAGATTTTTAAATCGGTGAAACTTGTACTCGATAATGACTATATGGCATAAACTGTGCCACCGATTTTGGGGGAATTAGGCCTATGTAAATCTTGGTCAATGAATGGGTGTAAAATATCCCATTAAGTTAACCTTTCACAGGAAATGAGGCATAACGATGTTTGCGAGCGAGACATTACATTAATGTTATGCAAAACTACGTATTGATATTAGCGGCAACTAATGACGGTGTGGCACTTTCATTATGTGTTGGTGTAAACCTACGACATTTGTCACGTTATCGGGCGAAACTGTACGAACCTATTCGTAATAGTCAACTCCTGTAGAGCTGCCAATACATAATAACGCTCTGTGATGTGTATACATTACAATTTCGTTGTGTTTTGCCATGTCGTGAGCCTTCAACTGTCGGTGGTGGCGCCTTTCATTGGTTGTTTTTACCATTCCATAGTCGTAAACTTTCCAATCAAAAACAACTTTTTCTAATAATGTTTAACAAAATCGCACGGAATTATAACAACTGAATACTACAAACAGCAAACTGTATAAACGTATAGGTACTAACGAATGTCTATATATCTCAAAACGTGCTTGTAACTGACATACGAAAAGGCACATTAACATAGAAATGGCTATCTATATGGACGCATGTGTCTTTATTTACTCGAAGTCTCTGTGTATTTCGGCGATTTTCGGTGACGATGAAGCTTGCGCGTCGCCGTCGGTCAATAATTTTCGGAGTTCGGTCCGACTTCGGATTTCTTAGTCTCGCTTAACCGACTCTCGCCTGGCTGTGTGACTTCGCCAGGAAGATAGTCTGGCTCAGAATCGCATTTTGACTGCCCATTGTTGACAGCCATGAGAGCTGCCACCTAGTGAATATGCATGTGATTAAAAGGCACTAAACTACGAAAAAGGTTTAATGTCGGTTTATTTTTGTGTTTCATGTTTCAATATAAGTTTAATGTTGAATAGTTGTTGTAGTATATGTGATATATGCAATGGGCCGAATAGGCAACATTGGTACGATACTGTATGTATTGGTATCTGGGCCGAACAGGAGTTCCGGTTCCGGGGGCCCGGTTGGTTGGCTAATAAATTCGTTAAATGCCTTCTGTCACACGCTTCGTAATATGACACTAGACAGTCACATACACAACAATTTGGCGACGAGGATGGGATGGAAAACATCCGTGAACTGTCAAAATGCAGCGGGCGGAACAAATTCGGTGAGCCCGTTCCAACTCTAAGAATGTTAGTAGATAAGAAGGCCGCTGCCGCTGAGTCGCCACTGGCTTCGCAAATTTCACATGGCTGCTGGCGTGCACTTCTGGGCGTGATGACAATTGACAAGATACATTGACACTGGTAGTTCAGTTCAGCAGAAAAAGAAAATAACGTTGATTCTTCTCATATGGTGGATAGTACGCCTATTCACTACAGTTTCAAGTTATAATAGAGGTTCTGCGAACTTTGTCTTTGATTGAACTATAGTTGTTGAAGTGCTAAAATCAACAATATGGCTACCGCTATTATCGGCTCAATAAAGGAATTTGAACCAGGCCATGATAATTGGCAGACGTACAAGCGACGACTTGATGCGTGGCTGAGAGTAAATAAAATAGCGGAAGATCAAACAGTGGATGTACTAATTGCAATAGTCGGGTCGCAGGCTGTCGACTTGTTGGTGTCTTTGTGCACACCAAATGACATAACTACTAAGTCATATGCAGACTTAACAGGCATGCTTACTAGGCATTACTAGTCTGGTGAAAACGAGGTGATATCTAGTTATCAGTTTGATACGCGCGACCAAGCGGAGAACGAGTCGATTTCGGACTATGTCGTAGCTTTGAAAAAGCTTAGCATTAATTGCGCCTTTGGTGACGAAGATCAACTAAACAAAAGGCTTAGAAACCGGTTAGTTGTGGGTGTCAAGGAGGAGGCCATTCGCAATCGGCTGTTGGCAGAACATGATTTGTCGTGGAAACGTGCTTGCGAAATTAGCATTCAAATGGACATGGCACGTTCGGGCAGTAAACTTATACATGCGCATTCATCAGTCAATGCTGTCAAACAACAACCACGCAGATTTGTTAAACCAAGAGCTGCTTCTCATTTTGACACTGATCAAAAGTGTTACCGTTGCCATGGCAAGCATCAAGCAGACGCTTGTCGTTTCAAAAATGCTAAATGCTTCAGCTGTAACAAGATTGGCCATGTCGCAAAGGCCTGCCGCAATAGAGGAAGCTCAAAGACAGAGTTCCGCGGTAGTTACAGACAGAAACGTAGTGGTAGAACCAATCACATCAGCAATGAGGATGATGAAGCTTTGTATGAAGTGAGCGATGTTTCTTCAGTAAATGTTGTTGGCAGTGACGAACTAAAAGTCGAAGTAGATGTCAATGGTACGCCAATCTCTTTCACTGTGGACACTGCGTCTTCGGTGTCCATCATTAGCGAAGAAACTTACACGAAGTTCTTCCGGTCTGTCGTGTTGAGTGACTCTACAGCAAAATTGAGAGGGTACACAGGACATTGTATTGAACTTCTTGGGGAAATTACCGTGAACGCCAAGTATGGTGGGCAAGAATGCCAACTGCCATTACTTGTAGCCGAAGGGAGACGCACGTCTCTTTTTGGGCGAAACTGGATGGAGAGGATTAAACTCAACTGGGAAGAAATATTTCATGTCGAATGCAAAGGTGATCGCAGTTTGGAGAGAATCCTTGGAAAATACAAAGATGTTTTTGCAGACGGGTACGGTGAAATGACGCCTTTCAAAGCACACATTACATTGAAAGATGATGCGGCTCCAATATTTCATAAAGCGAGACCTGTACCATACTCTTTGCGCGAGAAGGTCGACAAAGAGCTCGACAAGCAAGTTGCTGCGGGCATCTTGAAGAAGGTCGAACGAGCAGAGTGGGCGTCGCCGGTGGTGATCGTTCCTAAACCAGATGGTAATGTACGCATCTGCAGTGATTACAAGGTATCGATCAACAAGGTTGTGGAGGACACACCCTATCCTCTGCCAACCGCTGATGATATTTTCAGTACACTCGTTGGTGGTAAGGCATTTACAAAAATTGACCTCTCAAACGCATTCAATCAGCTGAAAGTAGACGAGAATTCGAGACACTATCTGACAATAAACACGACGAAGGGTCTATTCCAACCAACAAGACTGCCGTATGGAATCAAGACAGCGCCACTCGTGTTTCAGAATGTGATGGACCAGGTATTGCAGGGAATTCCAGGTGTCTGCTGTTACATTGATGACATACTCATAACAGCTGGTTCTGAGGCAGAACATCTTCAGAGACTGGAATCCGAGCAAAGCGTGCTAAATGCAGCTTCTTAACGAATGAAATCCAGTATTTAGGTCACAAGATTGATGCAATCGGGATCCATCCAATCGCAGACCGAGTTGAAGCAATCAGGAATGCCAAAGTGCCAGAAAACGTGACTGAGTTAAGACAGTATCTCGGTATCGTCAACTACTATGGCAAGTTTCTAAAACAATTGTCTACTACCTTGGCTCCGTTGCACAGCCTACTGCGAGCTGATGCTGAGTGGCTCTGGACGCCTGATTGTGACGCGGCAGTGAAAACGATCAAAGAGCAGTTAACAGGTGACAATGTGCTGGTGCATTACGATCCGCACAAAACATTGGTGTTGGCATGTGATGCCTCTGCACACGGGGTTGGTGCAGTATTGTCGCACATTATGGCAGACGGCACAGAGAGACCAATCGCTTTCAGCTCACGAACATTGACGACAAGCGAACGTAATTATGCTCAAATTGAAAAGGAGGCTCTAAGCATAATTTATGGGGTGAAGAAATTCCACAAGTACATCTATGGTCGAAAGTTTAGCCTCATCACTGACCATAAACCTCTCACGACCATTCTCGGGCCAAAGAAAGGGGTTCCGACGCTTGCCGCTTTGAGACTTCAGAGATGGGCACTCATCCTAATGACGTACGACTATGACATCACGTACCGACGCTCAGAGGAACACGGCAATGCCGATTTTCTGAGTAGAGCTCCAACTGGTGTTGCTAGAGAAAACCTTGAACTTGACGTCAACTACTTCACGTACGCAAACGAGTTGCCAATCACAGCGAAGGAAATCGGTGCATCCACGAGAAATGACACACTCTTGTCAAAGGTGAAGGACTTCGTCATGCACGGTTGGCCAGGCAAAGTTGATGCGAACTTGGCGCCATATCATAGACGACGTAATGAACTGTCAGTTGATCAGGAATGTGTGTTGTGGGGGTTGCGAGTGATAATACCAGAACGTCATCGGTCGGCGTTACTGCAACGACTACATGAAGACCACTTTGGCATTGTTCGTACGAAGGCCATTGCTCGCAGCTACTTCTGGTTCCCTGGCATCGACAAAGCAATTGAAGACATGATAAGCGCGTGCTCTATTTGCCAAACGGTACAACATGACCCTGTCATATCACCACTGATGCCATGGAAATATCCAAGTCACCCATGGTCGCGAGTGCATGCAGATTTTGCAATGTTCAAGAATATGAACTATCTCGTTGTTGTTGACAGTTTCTCAAAGTGGTTCGAAGTAGTTCCCATGAAATCGACGACCGCGTCTCGGACTATTGAAGAACTGAGAAAACTGTTCGCTGAGCAGGGTCTTCCTGAAGAACTGGTTACCGATAATGGACCCCAGTTCATTGCGCCTGAATTTGAATCATTCATGAGAACAAATGGTGTGAAACATACAAAATGTCCACCATACCACCCAGCCAGCAATGGGCAGGTGGAAAGAGTTGTACAGATCTTGAAGTCAGTGTTACACAAACACGCACTGTATAACAAGTCTGGTGTTTCGGAAAGTCAGAGACTGCAGAGCTTTCTGCTAACGTATCGCACAACTCCGCGCGCTGTCACAGGTCGTACTCCTGCGGAACTATTCCTGAAAAGACAGCTTCGTACTCGCCTCACTTTGTTGAAGCCAAACTTGACGATGGACGTGCAGAACAAGCAAGACATCCAAGCGCAATATCACGACCGGCACTCATCAATGCGAGAGTTCACTCCGATGCAGTTGATGAGGGTGAAGAACTGTTATGACAATGGCATTATCAAGTTCGTACTCGGTTCGATCGTTAAGCGGCTTGGGCCAATGCGCTACCTTGTTCGTGTTGGTCGCAGACTACGCTACTGCCATGTCGATCATTTACGGCGTACTGGCGAGACGACGTCAGTGGACTCCGAGACACTACGACGTCAAGAGGTGGCCACATCGCCGCTGTTGCGTAATGACGATGTGGTAGCAACTGCTCCAGCTACTCCGATACGAGCTGCTCCGATACGCGCAGCTGTGCTGATGACTCCAACGACTCCGCGCAGCCGCGCACAATTTGATGACTCGTATCTGATGAATCCCGCACCGCCACACGACGTCTCGATCCAGCAGAAACCTGCAACTCCGCCATCGCCGCGCAGATCGACTCGTGTGTGTCGTGCACCACTTCGTTTGGATTTGTAACACAATGCGAATTGACTTTTGAAATTATAATACAGCAAGTATTGACTTTTAGTTTCTAGCTAGTTGCTACACAATTATATTAATGAAAGACATTTAATTTCAGTGTTACATTCAGTGAGATATTAATCGTTTATTTGATACCTTTCGCAAAATAAGTGTAAGGGAATGTGATATATGCAATGGGCCGAATAAGCAACATTGGTACGATACTGTATGTATTGGTATCTGGGCCGAGCAGGAGTTCCGGTTCCAGGGGCCCGGTTGGCTGGCTAATAAATTCGTTAAATGCCTTCTGTCACACGCTTCGTAATATGACACTAGACAGTCACATACACAACAGTATAGTATTATCTTATAAAAGTGTATCCTTATTTCATTTGTTATTTCATAGTTGGCCTGAGAGCCAATCGTCGTCTCTACCCGAACCTTACCGGTAACATTGGCAGGACCTTAATATTCCAGGCCGTAGTGAGGGGCCTATGCTGCCACCTCACGGCGCCTGGATAATCTAGGCTACGGATTTATGTGTTTTTGTCGCTTTCTTTGATGATTCGATTGTTGAAATTAATTCTATGACTGTTTCTTCTTCCCTTGAGGACAATTCAGGCACTCTCGCCGCTAAAAATGCCAAGGCAAATTCACATCACACACGCAATCGTGCGCCATGTGCTGACCCTTGTTCCCGGATGTTACGGGAGCATACCTCTCTGCTATACAATGTATTATCAAGACATTACAGACGGTAAAATTATGCATGCATCGCACACAAAAGTGGTCAAAACATTTGAATTATAAGTATTTCCAAATAATATTAGTGGTGTAATACCAACATTTGAAGGTCTAGGGAAGGCACGTCACACTAGCGCAGGCACATTCTACAGACTAAAGGAAATTCAAACGGTCTATATGGGGGGCGCACGTGCTCCCAGACCCCTGGATCCGCTTATACATGTATGACATCAAAAATATCATAATTTTTATACTATGCATAATTTATAGTTCATTAATTGCACAGCGTAATATCCCGGGAACGTTTTTACAACGTTCTTCAATTCACAATTGCAGCAAACGAACGCTTAAATGATATTTATAAACAATAGGTGTAAATAATATTATGATCAATGTCAATACTGTGCTCTTGATATAAAATGTATTTTATATATATATATATATATATACTTTAAGCATGCAAAGTGATCAACCGACTGCTAATTTGAAACCCACAGTCCAGTGCCGGATTATGCAACTGCGGGGCCCGGAGCAAAACGTTAGCGTATTACACATATGGCCCCCACATTACCATAGGCTTACATTGTGACAAAAATAAACGAAACTTATTGTGCGGAGAATCAGTCGCAGGTATTGTAGTAACAACAATGAACTTGCCAACAATACTAATAATTATAGTAAACGCCATTAAACTAAAACGTCACCAGGCCACCAGACTAGTGTGGTTCAGGCTTTAGGTTACACATTGCGCCTTCGAGATTTAAGATGACCGACGTCATTTATGATGCAAGTAGTGTCAACCGTGTGCTGCAACTCGCTCTCGATGGTCAACAGTGTCAGCATATTCAAACGTTTCTGTCCCATCGTTGTTCGTTGCACGTTCTTTGTACGCCGCAACTTCGAAAACGATCGCTCGCTCGTGCAGTTTGTTGCCATCAGACATAAATACATGCGCAGCATGATTTCAATGTTGGGAAAGCATGATTGCATGTTATTGTCCCTGATGAGTCGATACATGCGCAGCTCCACTGCCTCGCCGCTGATCATCATGTCGCTGTCATCATCTGCAGCATCTGACTGAGCATCACTCCTGCACGGTCCAATGGTAGTAGCCTGCTTGCCGAACTCAGTGTTGAGCAGTGCCACGAACTGCAGAAGTTTGTTTGCCAAACTGGCCTCCAAATCATTTGGATACGAGTCAACAAGTGCCAACGCCGATTTAGACAGTTCGTCCTCGGACAACGACCCTAAATTTCGCAAGAAGCAAAACTGGTTGCTGATTCCCTCGTACGCTTGCCAACGTTTCTCCAGTGCAGCGGTCAAGCTGTCGATGATCCCCAGGAACGTGCCGACTCGAAACTTGTGTACAGCCGTTTCAGTTCTCACCTCTTCAGATGACGACCCGAACTCGTAATATTTTCGGTTGCGATTACGCACCCTCTGTGCATGTGTCTTGTCGGTATTCGTCGCAATTCGTTAATTCCTTGGCTTTATGTTCAACGTATTCAAATGTTGGCCGTAGCTTTTGAACAACGACGATCAGTAACTTGTATATATCGCATGCCGTGTTTAGGTCTTGGTCAGCTGACTGGAGACTAGCGCTGCACATCTGGAATCGCTCTAACACCTGATGCCACAGTACAGTTAGTATGTCATTATCCAATCGGTCCATCCGTTACAAGACCACGTGCTTCCTGTCGACATTCAGCTTTCCGAGCTTCATCTGCAGCAATGCTGTCAATGACCCATCGTGTGTCAAACATGCGCTTTACATATGGTAGTCTGTTCAATGCAGCCGATAGAAGAGACTAACGGTTCACTGATGCTGAGAAAAATACGTATAAACGCTGTACGAAATTGAAGAACATGGTTGCGTGTTCGCAACATGAAGCTGCGAACTGACTCACCAAATTGAGCGAGTGTCCTGCATATGACACGCACTCTGCCAATGGATTCAACTTTCGAACATACGCCTGCATTCCATTGTACTTACCAGACATGTTGCTGGCGTTGTCATATGATTGTCTACGACAGTCACTCTGGTTGATGTTATGTTCGGCAAGAGTCGATGAGGTTCTGAGCGAGTTGCTCGCCACTGCGTCCCTGCATATCTAAAAACTTGATGAATCACTATACGGTTCCTGATGGCAGCATGTATCGCACAATGAACGTGAGCTGATCCACGTGCGACATGTGGTTTGAAGAGTCAACGGACACGGAATAATACTTTTCACTTCCTCGACAATGCGGTCGAGAAAGCAAGTTCCCATCAAGTTGATGAACTCGTCGCGCGTAGTTTTTGATAGATAGTACGTGATTCCCTTGCCCTTACTGGCGTATATTGTGATGTGCTGTGCAAGGAAAGGGTCAAACTTGGACAACAACTCACTCACTCCCAGATAGTTGCCATTATGAGGCGACTCCATTGTTTCATTAGTACCACGGAATAGGAGAACTCGTTCTGACAAAAAACGCATGATCTCTGCAAGGCGAACAAGCAGTGCATGCCAGTATTGGTCAACCCGCTTCCCACTGTCCTTGCGTGCAAGTATGACAACCATCGCCTGTCGGTGTGCGGCGCTAGATTCGTGACGATGTATCGGGTTGCTCGCATTCTTCCAGTCATTAAAGCCTTGCTATGCAAATAGTGAGTTGTCCGAAACGAGTTTGCAGGGAAACAGAAGAGGCAACCTGTGCTAGATGAACAGCATAGCCAATTTCACGAAATATGTTCATTTGTTGGCTTATGCACCTGCACAAAGAACGACTTTTGGCAGTGTCGGGCGGTCTTCTCATTTTGGTACATTCGGGCGGAATTACAGAATTCAGGATCCGCTTTCCCTTAGAAATCCAATATTCACACAATTCACCAGTAATGCATGTCGGCCAATCACCAAAATCAGTGGAGTAAGCATCCGTCCACTGCAGTGTTTGCTCAACCGCATCATTATAACCATTCGGTTCAGTTTCCGTCGTTGTGCACGTATTTGCAGCCACTGATGTACCTTGCTGCTCCTGTTCGACGATGTCGGTCGATGTCAACAGACTATCACCACTTGCTGAAGAAGACGCGTGGTGACATCAGTCTCAGACGCCGACACTGCAGCGCCAGAGGTAGATCCTGCTCTTCGAAAGATATCCGTCATTTTTGGAATTTTTTCAGCAATTCTTTCTCTTTACTTTCATTATTTTCTTTTGCATTTCGTTTAGAATACCCTGAAGTTTGCTGACATCGATAGCAATCCCTGTGTCTGTCGGTTCCGCTCATGATAACTTGCAAAGGCACATCAATGCCGTTAAATAACATCGAAATTAATATGTTTTGTGCAAGCGTCAATTGCATAGGTCTACTATTGTAGAAACATGCATTTTAATTATGTCATTATAGAATGGGTTAAAATTATACGATTATAGTGTTACTTTTAATACACTTGTAAGCTATGCGTCACATAGGTTATTGTTATGCGAGCAATGGCGAGCACTACAAATATCGATTAGATTATTAGAACCTAGACGTAGGAAACAAGTCATAGGTTATGTATTGTCCCTAGTAGTATGCCTAAAGCATACTGCATTAGACAGCTCAGAGCAGTTCAAGTTAGAGGCATTGCCTGGGTGCTGCGTGCCTTCATGGCTTCGTTCTGGGAACGTTAAGAAAACTTTCAAAAAAATCATAACATAATAGTAACGTTCTGGGAACGTTAAGAAACTTTTAAATAAAACGTTTCTAGAACGTTGCGACTAACGTTATCGTAACATAAGAATAACGTTGTGAGAACGTTCTGTGAACATGTTTTTGTTAGCTGGGACATGGACATCGTGTCAGAACATTCTAGTAACGTTCTAATAACGTTATTAGCGTTACATTCCACGAACGTTCTGCGAACATTCTGTCAGAACGTTCTAGTAACGTATCATCCTGAGTCGTTATCATAATATTTCCAGCGTTAATGACATGTTTCACGAACTTGAAGTTGTTACATTTGAACAACGTCGTTTAACTTCTTGGTTAATATTAATGTACAAGATGGTTAAGTTTTCTCACCTTGGCGGGTTTTGCAGAGTCTCTTCCACTTCTTCTTGTCTTGAGCCCATTCTTCCTTCATTTGCCATGCCTTTAAATATTTCCTCACTGTGTCTTGCCATTTCAACTTGGGCCTCCCTCTCGCTCGTTTCCCCCCTATCTTCATCTCCATGGTGGCTCTCATGTCTTCCCCTTCTTTCCTTCTTTTCACATGGCCAAACCACTCCAGCCTTCTTCTTCTCACGATGACAACAATGATCTCCACATCGGCTTCTTTCAAGATGTCCTCATTCCTCCGGTGCTCCTGCAGACTTACACCCATTGCTCATCTAATCATTCTCATCTCCGTTGTTGCCAGTCGTCTTTCGTCTCTTGTCGATAGCGGCCACGTTTCACAGCCGTAGAGAAGTGTCGGCCTAAGTACCCTTTTGTAGAGCAGGACCTTCATCTTTTGTGGTACCTTCTTATTACATATCACTCCAGATAGTGATAAGAAGATAGTGGAGGAGGGTTGTCGCAGACCATAGTTATAGGAAATATATTCCGACCCCCTAGACAATCAAACGAAAATGTTAACGAAATCATGAATGAATTTACACCGATTATATCACACATACAAAATAAACAAAAACATAACCTTATTCTTGCTTGGGATTTTAATATAAATAGTGCTTTTTTTGAAACGGTAACATCATTTAGTCTTTTCCCTCAAATTACCCTCCCTACCAGGTTTTCAAATGGAAAGGCACTCTAATTGATAATTCTTTTATGTAACTTAACAAAATATATACTAGAGAGTAAAGCTGGGATTTTAAGTAAACAATTTTCTGATCATCAACCCTATTTTATGTTTTTAGATACTGCCCTGAAAAAGGAACATCCTTCCAAATTTATAAAAATTAACATTAAAAATAGAGATGCTATGTTAAAGGTATATACTGATTTACTTGCTTCTAATATATACAATAAGTTAGTTATCAACTTAAATGCAGACCCAAACCTAAACTATAACATTATCCTTAATGAAATAAATAAATCTAAAAATAAATACATGAGTAGTAAGATAGTGAAAGTCAACAGATACAAACATAAAATGTCTCCATGGATAACTTTAGGTATATTAAGATCAATAATGTATAGGGATCAATTGTATAAGCAACTAAAAGTAACAAACCCTGTGTCATGTGAATATGATATAATTAAAAGTAATTTAAAATTGTATAACAATATTCTTTAAAAAAGTTCTCGGACATCAAAGCGAATGTATTTTGAATCATGTTTTAACAAGTTCAAATTTGACATAAAAACACTTGGAATACAAGAAATGAAATATTGTCCAAAGATCAAACTAAGACATCATTTCCAAAATGTTTCAATGTTTCTGACTCTACAATATCTGATAAGCTAGATATTGTTAACATATTTAGTACATCCCTTACAAATGTAGGCCAGAATCTAGCTAAAAGCATTAAATATAATGGTATAAATGATCATTCCTATTATCTAAATAAACGAATCAATTCTGTTCTAATGTTTCACAGTGTTGACGAGGAAACTATAAGGAAAACAATAAGTAATCTGTAAAAAAAAACGAGTTGTGGATTTTATGGCATTTCCACCAAGCTACTAAAAATTATTGGACCCGCAATTACTAAATCCTTAACCTTATTAACAAATCAAATATTAACCACAGGAATATTCCCTGATAAATTAAAAATCGCCAAGGTAATTCAAATAAAAAAGGAGACTCAACATTATTGGAAAATTATAAGCCAATATAGCTTTTACCAGCTATTTCAAAAATACAAAAAAAAATTATTTTTTACCAAATATCTATATCTGAGCTGATACAAAGCTACATTTTAATCATCAGTATGGTTTTCGTCCCCAACATTCTACATTGGAATTAATAGATAGAATTATAAATCAAATGGAAAATGGTGAAGTGCCAGTAAATATTTATCTTGATCTTTCCAAGGCTTTTAATACTATTGATCATACAATTTTAATCGATAAATTATATTATTACGGCATAAAGGGATATTATTTACATGAATGACTTTGCACAAGCCAGTACGCTATTTGATTTTATTATGTATGCTGATGACACAACTTTATTAAGTACTATAAATATCTTCAGAAATATTGCACTCAACGAAAATATCGATGTGTTAATAAATAAAGAACTATGTAAAATAAACGAATGGCTCAAAATAAACAAATTATCTTTAAACATAACGAAATCTAAATATATGACTTTTCAGAAAGATAACAGAAATATACAGGTACTTGATATTAAGATAGATAATATAAATACAGAACGTGTTTTTTTAGGTTTAATTCTAGACAAAAATTTAAACTGGAAAACGCATATTGAAAAAATGCCAAATGTTTGTTCTAAAAAAATTTGCATCATAAATAAATTAAAACATGTCCTACCTCAACAAATAAAAGTGTTATTATATAACTCATTAGTTTTACCACATATAAATTATTGCATAATGGCATGGGGTTTTCGTTCAAGTAAAATAATGAGAATTCAAAAGAAAACTTTGAGAATCATAACACTAAATAAATATAATTCACATACTGAACCACTTTATAAAAAACTCAACATTTTAAAAGTATGTGATATTCTTTAAGTTACGACAATTAACATTTTACTATAAATATTTACATAATAACGTGCCATTTTACTTACAAAATTGGAAAATAATTCCAAACTATGATATACATAGCCATGACACACGTATCTAAAATAAAATATATACTTACAGAGTCAAACATGAATTCGCAAAGAAATGTCTTAGATATAATCTACCTCATTTAAACAGCATCCCAGATATAATCAAACAAAAGCTTACAACACATAGTTTATATGGATTTACAAACTATGTTAAACAACATTTTCTACAAACGTATCAAGATACATGCACAATTTCAAACTGTTACATATGTACACTAAATAATAACTGACAGTCGGTTACAATACATGTACTCATGAAGGCACATATTGCACGCATACACACAAACACATTTGTTTTTCTTGAAAGGTAGCTTCTCGATAGCGACTGTGAACAATAATCTTAGGGGAGTCTCCGGACCCGATAACGTGTACCTGTTATGTATACATTTATTTATGTTATTTTTCTTTTATACTTTGATGTATATCTTCACAAGGGTCAAATAAAACACTATTCTTCTTCTTCTTCCCTCCACCTAGCCCACCCCTTTGACACTCGGCTCTCAGTTTCCTTTATAATGACACCTCCCTCCTTGTCTGTGACAGAGCCAAGGTACTTAAAGGTCTGTACAGTTGGGAGGTTTACCTTTTCCATACTTTTCATCTGATCTTTAGCCCACATTTCTCCATTTTATCTCTCCATTTGTCCAATCTCTCTTCTATCCTACCTCCGTCTGACTCACACAACTCCAGGTCATCTGCGAACAACATAGCCCAGGGTGTCTGCTCCTTTATCTCCTCTATAATCACGTCCAGGATAATGATAAAAAGTAAAGGACTAAGGGCCGACCCTTGGTGTAGACCAACTTCAATCTTGATTTCCTCTGTCTTTCCAGCATTTGTCATGATGCTTGCCGTTCACCCTTCATACTTGTCTTTTGTGATGTTAATGTAGTATTATGGTACGCTCTTCTTTCGGGGGCTATACCAGATCAGCTCTATAGGAACTCTGCCATATGCCTTCTCCAGGTCCACGAACACCATGTGCAGACCTGTTCTGAACTCTCTATGTTTCTCTTGTAGTATCCTGAAGCAGAACAGCGGTTGCACTGTCGACTTTCCCGGTTGGAATCCATACTGTCTTTCATTTATCTCCACCATTTCTCTCAACCTCCTCTTTATCACCCTCTCCCAGAGCTTCACAGTGTGGTTAAGAAGTTTGAACCCCCGGAAGTTGTTACAATTTAAAGGGTCTCCTTTCTGTTTGTAGATTGGTGCAATCACGCTTTTTCTCCATTCATCTGGGATACCATTTCTCAATGCCTGATTTAGCACTTCTACCATCCATTTATCTCCTTCTTGTCTGAGCACCTTCACTACCTCCATCGGTAGTTCATCTGGTCCACACGCCTTGTTTTTTTTCATCTTACCCATCTGTGTCCGCGCCTCCTCAAGTTTGATTTATTCAATTGGGCCCTGTACTGCCTGGGTCCCTGCCATTTCGTGACTTTCATTCTCGGCATTTAAGAGTTTATGGAAGTAGTTCTTCCATCTCTGAGTAGTGAGTAGTGTCTCATGTTTGTCTTTGATATCTGACCACAAATCAGTAACATTCTCTATCGAGCACACAGCCGACAAGAACTACCCCAAGGCTAAACTACAACCCAGAAGAGATCTTCGACATGTTGATTGTAAAACACTGACCAATGAAATCAATTCCAACTTATCTGGCTTTGATACATCATCCACAGATCCGGATTCCATTCTTGATATATATATATACGTGTGCTGTTATTTCGGCCTTGGAAGAAGCTCCGGTAATGCTACGGCGGCCACGCAAGAGAAGAACTCCACCTTGGTACTGCGAGGAATTACATGCAATGCGAAAGTTACGTCGCCAAAATGAGAACATTTGGCGTGCATCAGGATTAGACATACATAGACGAATATACGTGAATCATCGTAATGCTGTCAGCGCGAGGATACGGCAAGCCAAAATTCAGCATTATCAGAGTCTACTCCAATATGCCGATCAGAATACAGCCTTCGAAGCCGTGAACAGCCTGCTAAAAGTGGAATCTTCCAAACTGCCTGACACTGATTCAAGGGAGAAATTATGCTGCCAGTTTCTGAACTTTTTTGAAGAAAACATTGCGAAAATCATGAATGAAATTGATGCCTCGGAAACAAACATGAGCGATATCGAAACTGCGACACAGAGAGTAGTTGAACATCCTATGACTGAAATGTGTGCTGCAAGTATGTGTGAAGTGCAGACAATTATCCAGGATGCTAAACCCAAGTCATTATGCTTGGACCCTCTACCTACATCGCTACTAAAGAGCACTCTTCCTGCTCATATTCAAATACTGACTCATCTTATCAATATGTCGTTCGAGTCGGCCACTGTTCCGAGGGAACTCAAGAAGGCTGTCATAACACCGCTGTTGAAAAAACCGACCTTGGATCGAAACACGCTGAAAAATTACCGTCCAGTTTCAAGTTTGCCATACGTGTCTAAAGTCTTGGAAAAGGTAGCAGCCAAACGACTTATTCAACATATAAGTGACAATGGCCCACACGAGCATCTACAATCGGCATACAAACCCCGACACAGCACTGAAACTGCTTTAATGAGAGTGCAGCACGATATCACCAGTTACATGGCAGACTCCAGGGGTGTCCTTCTGGTTCTCCTGGATTTATCTTCTGCGTTCGATACGATCGATGCTGCTATCCTACTAAAGACTATGCATAGCCACCTGGGAATATCTGGCGCGGCACTTGCATGGTTCGGTTCGTACATGTCGGATCGTACCCAGCGTCTACGGATTGGGGTGGATGCATCTGAAGAACGCCCTGTGAGATACGGTGTTCCACAGGGCTCGGTGTTGGGTCGGTTGTTGTTCACGGTGTACACAGCACCAATGCAGGGCATATTAACGAGGCACTTTGTGGAATATCATAAATTTGCTGATGATCTTCAAATATACACATCCTACTGTCCTCACATATCTGGTGACTTGGAGTGCGCTGTTCAGAGACTTAGTGACTGCATCAGTGAGGTCAAATGTTGGATGGTTAAGCATAAACTCAAGCTAAACGACACTAAGACTGAATTTATGGTGGCCCTCAGTCCCTATCATCTAAAGAAATTTGGACTTCCAGAGTACCTCGTTGTTGGTGGAGTCAACATAAAACCTGTTGTCTCTGTCAGGAATTTGGGAGCTCACTTTGACACTCACATGAGCATGAAGCAGCATGTTGATGCTGTTTGCAAGAAGTGTAACTACCATCTGAGACGTATTAGCTCCATCAGGGCCTATATCACGAAGCCTGTCTGCCATTCATTGGTCATTGCGCTGGTTGTTTCAAGCTTAGATTACTGCAACGCTCTGCTGCTGGATCTAACCGAATTTCACTTAGCACGTCTCCAGAAGATACACAATAGGGCAGCCCGCGTAGTTGTCCTCACACCTATATCTTCACACATCACGCCAGTACTGGCGCTTCTGCACTGGTTGCCAGTCAGACAACGCATTGTGTTTAAAGTACTTGTGTATATTTACAAGGTGCTCCATGGTTTGGCGCCGAAGTACCTTGCACATCTACTACATCCACGAACTCGCAACCCTCGTCTTCGGCAGCTTCATGACCATCTTCAGCTTGCAGTTCCACGAGCATCAAAATCCATCGGCAAGCGAGCGTTTGGCATAACTGGTCCGGCCAAATGGAACGAACTGCCACTGACTCTACGAGATGCTCCGTCTGTGTTTTTATTTAAACGTCACCTGGAGACATATTTATTTAAACAAACTTATGGTGGACAATAGCAAGATTTATTTACAGGACGTTTTAGTGACTCTTGTTAATTTATTAATATATTTTTTATTTTGTAAATTAATTAATTTATAACTAATTTATATATTATTTTAATTGTTTTTATAATGTTTCTATATTGTGAGCGCATTGATTAACTATTAGTTAGAGATCGCGCGGTAAAAGAACCGTTATTATTATTATTATTATTATTTGACAAAGGCTACCTTTCCTTTGTCACTGATCTCCTCTTCCTGGTGTTTGCCAGCCGATAGATTTTTTTGTTTTCCTTCTTTCCCCTTCAGTTCCTCGTACAAGTGCCCGTACGCCTTATCATGTATATCACCCGATCTTCTTCGTATCTTGATGCCAGTCATTTCTTGAACCTCTTTCTTTTCTCTGCGCCACCACCACGACTCCTTCTCAAGTTCGAAAGAAGGGAGATGTAATGATATGCACATCATTATGGCTAGCTGCAGATTAGCTGCAGCTCAGTCGTCTTGACCTAGATAGGGAGGCTGGTGTTTCAGACATAAAGCATAAACGTTTCTTATTAATCCGTGTTCTGTGTTACACGCTACCCGAACAAACACAGTAACATGACACTAACAATTATTTTATTTATTTGTTGTAATGTCTTCAATGTATATTTGGCGATCTTTTACTTTCTGACCTTACCATGAAAACGACCACCTACAGCCGCCAAACTTCTCGTCACATATCTTACATACATATATACACACATTACGTTACAAAAACAATTTTCTTACATGCCCATAACGATTAAAATTCACAAAACAAACTCAAGTAAAACTCGACGTCGCCGGCGGCGATTACCCACAGCTCCGTGGTTACCGTAACGTTTATATATATACCCAGCTGATGTTCAATTGCAGAACCATGAGCTTTGCTATACAACTTAAACAAGAGTGGATGTAGTTGGTAAAGGTCATTTAATAATTGTACCAACAGGAATTAAATCACATACACCCATCGATGAGATGAAGCAAAACAAAGCATACTCTCATCGAGGTACTACACAAACAATCATTAAATGACAATCAGATTAGCAAAGGTGGGGCGGTGATTCCCCCCCCACCGGCCTCCAGCAGTAGAGGCCCAACCCCCACCCCACAGGCGTTTTGGTGAGCCTGAAGCAGAGATGCAATTGGCTGGTTTATAGAATGGGTTTGAGTTGTTTTGTCTACGATTGTAATCATAATTTTGCGATCCACACGTACAGCTTTATCGATTTCTAAAAGCTGCAAGAAGAATGCAACTACAGATAATAATCAGATATTCTAAAAATATATTTTGTTGAGAAAACCATTCATACTCCCCGGGGATCACTTCCTGAAAATCTATGAGTATCCATGTTAGTTCACAATTAATAAAAACCCATTTTGTAGGAGGTAAATACCCATTGAAAACAAACCGCCAGCATCGCTAACTTTTTTTCGAATATGGATAATGGCGTCAGTAGGACCCTATCTCTGCACTTGCTGCATACTTCTCAGACGAGCCTAAACCGCTTAAAAGGGGAGAAAATCATGTCAGATCTGATCATGTTAATAGTTTCACTTATTTTCCAAACGTTTTTCGAGGTGCGGTGCATGTTAGTATGGAGGAGAAATAATTCGTAATAGCGCTAAGTTTGAAAATATACTATGGAAACTACAAGAAATTGGTCAAAATGCAAAACAATATATAACCAAGACAATAACCAGCGTGACGTCCATCACTTCAGAACCGAAGTGATGACGACACGCCGCTTAGCAACCGGCCCAGCTCGCACACACACACACACACACACACACACACACACACACACACACACACACACACACACACACACACACACACACACACACACACACACACACACACACATGAATACACACAGTGCCACATACGCACACACGCACAAAAACGTCGAAGCTGTATAAAATTCAATCACGATTCCCACGTCTCTTCTCACCTGTCGCTACTAGCTGTGTGATGGCGACACGCTGAAACGAGAGTAGTTTCGGCATTTCTGACATCGTTATGAAATGAAGGCGGTCCATTAATGTTCTGTATACAATGTATACAGGAATTCGCTGACAGCCACACGATGCATGAATTCTTCAAAGCCACCAGGGACATCCATGGACCAATAAGAAGACGTACTGCGCTCCTGCGATCAAAAGATGACAGTACCACTTTTGTCAAATACAAATAAGGCATCTTAAATTGTTGGCAAGAACATTTCTCGGAATTACTCAATCGTGATACCCGAATCGAACAGGATACAATCTACAGTGTTCCTAAGACGCCGATTAGGACAGAGCTAGACGAATTGCAACGACCTGAAGAGGTGCGCAAAGCCATTGTCCAAATGAAGAACAACAAGGCATCTTTAGCGAAATATACAAGCATGGTAGAGAAATCGTAACCAAGCACCTACATCATCTAACTCTTTCAGAAGATTTGGAATACTGAGGAAATACCTCAGGATTTAAAGGATTTAAAGGATGCCATGATCGTCACTATCTTTAAGAAGAGTGACAGAGCTGACTGTGACAACTTTCGTGGGATATCCCTGCTATCAGTTCCCGGAATTGATAGCCAACACATTGTTCAAACGGCTACAACCACTATCGGAGAGCATCTTACCTGAAACATAATGCGGTTTCTGACCCACACGTGGCACTGCAGACATGATTTTTGCTGCTCGTCAAGTGCAAGAAAAATTTCTTGAACAAAGACGCGACCTATACTTTGCCTTTATTGATCTAACTAAGGCATTCGACTCTGTAAACAGAGACGCTTTACAGGGCTGTCTCGCCCGTCTTGGATCTCCTCCTAAGTTTGTCTCTGTTACGCGACAACTACACGAAAATATGAAAGGATATGTCTATAGCACGATGGTAAAAGTCGGAACCGTTTGATATCAAGATTGGTGTGAAACAGGGCTGCGTAATTGCGCGGGTGGTCCACACTCTTTTCTATATTTCTGGCTGCTTTCTTATCACAAGCAAATATCGATCTGGCCAAAGGGTGTGGACATCACATATCGTACCAATGGTGGTATGGTTAAGCTAAGCCGCCTCGGGGTAAAATCAAAAGTGAAAACTGTGACTATTGTTGATCTTCGGTACACGAGACAGAGATACAGAAAGGCGGAGAGACGGAGAGACAGAGAGACAGGAGGACAGAGAGACATAGAGACAGAGAGACAGAGAGACAGAGAGACAGTGAGAGAGACAGAGAGACAGAGAGACAGAGAGGCAGAGAGGCAGACAAACAGACAGACAGACAGACAGACAGACAGACATACAGACTTACATACATACATATACATACATACATACATACATACATACATACATACATACATACATACATACAGACAGACA
This sequence comes from Paraescarpia echinospica, assembly GCA_020002185.1. NCBI lineage: Eukaryota > Metazoa > Annelida > Polychaeta > Sabellida > Siboglinidae > Paraescarpia > Paraescarpia echinospica. Next base: position 26,427,472 of record CM034536.1, on the reverse strand, counting down.
TACAGACAGACAGACAAAGAGAGGGAGAGACAGCGGCAGCGGCAGCGGTGCCCAGCGGCAGAGGGAGATGTATAGAAATCAGTGATCGAAGCGAATGGTATGACGTATTGTATTATTTATGTAACCATAAGGATAATAAACTTATCCATAGATATGTCGTTGAATGTACAGTGGCACTACATGAAATTACAATCATGGAATTTAAGATTTTTTTTATTTTATTTATGGAATTTAATATTTAAAAAAAATTATTTTTGATATCGTCCTAAAGAAAATAATCTTGTCTACAAATCATAGATGTATGCAGGATTTATTTATATATTTTGAATTGTTGCCGTTTGAATAACTCCGCGATGGCCGGTCCCAAGCCCGGATGAGAAAGTAGGAGGGTTGAGCGTGGGGCTAGCACCCCCACCTCGTAAAAAAAAACTACTTGCTACAGAAACGTCGACAACAGAATTTACAGAGAACACATGCCTGGAAGAGGAAGGGTCTTCATCTCGAGGACCTATGACGCCATGTGGTGAAAGACGAGAGACCACGGAAGCCACAGGGCCGAGCACCCTTCTTTCGACCAAGCAAATTAATATGGGAACATGGAACGTGAGGACCATGTACCAGACAGGAAAGACAGCACAAGTAGCAGCGGAAATGAAAAACTACAACCTTGCACTGCTGGGAATCAGCGAGACAAGATGGACACAGTCAGGACAGAGACGAATACCTACAGGAGAGATGTTACTTTTCTCGGGACATGAAGAAGACGATGTCCCCCACACTGAAGGTGTAGCACTCATGCTATCAAGACCGGCACAGAGGGCGTTGATAGGATGGGAAGCGCATGGACCGAGAATCATCACAGCATCCTTCAGAACAAAGAAAAAGAAAATCAAGATGAATGTCATCCAGTGCTACGCACCAACGAACGATAGTGATGAAGAAACCAAAGACCAGTTCTACAGCAGACTACAAAGCATCTTGGACAAGTGCCGAGAAAAGGATGTGACCATCCTTATGGGAGATTTCAATGCGAAGATTGGAATGGACAACAACGGATATGAAGAAGTGATGGGAACCCATGGTGTTGGAGAGATGAACGAGAATGGAGAGAGATTTGCGGACACATGTGCACTGAACAAGGTTGTCATCGGAGGCAGCATTTTCACACACAAAAGGATACACAAGACTACATGGGTGTCACCCGACCACGTTACAGAGAACCAGATAGATCACATCTGCATAGGCAAGAGATTCAGGAGGTCACTTCAAGATGTAAGAGTGAAGAGGGGAGCTGACGTTGCATCCGACCATCACCTGCTGGTTGCTAGACTGAAACTCAAGCTGAAGAAAAATTGGATGGAGACAGCAACAAAGAGACGAAAGTACAATGTCGGCCTCCTGAAAGATCCACAGACAAGAGAGGAATACAATCTGAACCTTGCTAACATATCCCAAGTGCTACAAGAGCTGCATGATGAAGAATCTGACCTGAACAACCAGTGGCAGAACACCAAAAAGACACTGACATCAACTTACCAAGAAGTGGTTGGCCTGAAGAAACAGCAACAGAAAGATTGGATCACAGCAGAAACCTTGCGCAGGATCCAAGTGCGGAAGGAGAAGAAATCAGCAGTAAACAACAGTCGAACAAGAGCAGCAAAGGCAAAGGCACAGGAAGAGCATACAGAAGCCAACAGAGAAGTAAAGAAGAGTGTAAAAACAGACAAGCGCAATTACATTGACAGCCTGGCAGAAGAGGCAGAGCAAGCTGCAGGCAGCGGAAATATGAGACAGCTGTACGACACCACCAGGAAATTATCAGGAAATTATCAGAGCAAAACAGAACGACCAGTTAAAGACAAGGAAGGAAAGATCATCACAGGAACTGAGAAACAGCTCAACAGATGGGCTGAACATTTTGAAGAACTTTTGAAATGACCTGCCCCACCGGACCCCCCAGACATACAGCCAGCAGAAGCGGACCTACCCATCAAGTGTGATAAGCCTACCAAGGAAGAAATCAGGAGGGCCATAAAGCAGCTAAAGAATAACAAAGCAGCAGGACCGGACGAGATTCCTGCAGAAGCTCTCAAGGCAGATACAGACATCTTTGTGGAACTACTGTACCCTCTCTTTGGAAAGATCTGGAAAAAAGAAGAGGTGCCATCAGAGAGAGGGATACCTCATAAAACTCCCCAAGAAAGGAGACCTCAGCAACTGTTCCAACTACAGAGGAATCACACTTCTGTCAGTGCCAGGGAAAGTGTTCAACAGGATCATCTTGGAGAGAACGAAAGATGCAGTCGATCCACTGCTGAGAGATCAGCAAGCTGGATTCCGCCCGAACAGATCATGCGTAGATCAGATCGCAACACTGCGCATCATAGTAGAGCAATCATTGGAGTGGAACTCCTCGCTCTACATCAACTTCGTTGACTACGAAAAGGCGTTTGACAGCATAGACAGGGAGACTCTGTGGAAACTACTACGACATTATGGCATACCAACCAAACTGGTCAACCTGATTAAGAACAGTTATGAAGGAACAGGCTGCAGAGTAATCCATGGAGGACAGCAAACGAACCGTTTCGAAGTGAAGACTGGAGTTAGACAAGGCTGCCTGCTGTCCCCGTTCCTCTTTCTCCTGGCCATCGATTGGATACTGAAGACATGCACAACCCAGAGAAGAAATGGAATCCAGTGGACACTGTGGACGCAACTGGAGGACTTGGACTTTGCCGACGATCTGGCACTGTTGTCCCACAGCCACCAGCAGATGCAGGAGAAGACCACTGAACTGGCAGCCATCTCTTCACAAGTGGGCCTCAACATACATAAAGGAAAGACAAAGGTCCTCAAGGTTAATACAGCCAGCACTGAGCCAGTCACACTGGAAGGAAGTGCACTTGAAGAGGTAGAGGCCTTCACATATTTGGGTAGCATCATCAACAAGCAGGGTGGCACAGACACGGATGTTAGAGCAAGGATTGGCAAGGCGAGAGGAGCATTTATATAGCTCAAGAACATCTGGAGCTCCAAAGTGTTGTCATTACACACGAAGATCCGACTGTTTAACTCCAACGTGAATTCAGTCCTACTGTGTGGAGCAGAGACATGGAGGACAACTAACACCACCACCAAGAAAGTACAGACCTTCATCAACAACTGTCTAAGAAGAATCCTCCAGATCCGCTGGCTAGACACCATCAGCAACATGGACTTGTGGAGGAGGACACACCAACTGTGTGCCAAAGATGAAATAAGAAGAAGACGATGGGGATGGATTGGTCACACGCTCCGGAAACCAGCATCAACTATCACCAGACAGGCTCTGACATGGAACCCACAAGGCAGGAGAAAAAGAGGTCGTCCAAAGAACACGTGGCGAAGGGACCTCCATGCGGACACCAAGAAGACAGGACACACTTGGAGACAGCTTGAAACAAGAGCCCAGGACAGAGGACTCTGGAGAGCTGTTGTCGACGGCCTATGCCCCAGGAGGGACGATGGGCACAAGTAAGTAAGTAAGTAAGTAAGCCGTTTGAATACCGCATACGCTCAATCTGGCCTGTTTACGTGGCTGTTTGATCGCCGCGTTATTTAACGTTCTATCGAACAACCGCGGAAGTAATGCGTTTGCGATGTTGAAACTGCAATAATTATTTAAAAAAAAGTAAGCAAACTCGTTGGGTACATCCCGCGACGCATTTAGTAGAAATACGATTATTATCTTTATTACAAATATTAAATTTCGCTATTGTAATTTCAAGTGCTGTCTGAAGAAAAAAAATTAACCCGGCCGCTCCACCGCGCACAATGATAAAGGCCTACGCGCGCGTAGCGGCCTGTCCTCCCGTGACATCACCGATGAACGCTAGGTGTCGCAACAAACTGTGTCGAAAATGGACAGAAAAAACGTGACTAACAGGGGCCTTGAATAAGGTGAACGACAGGGTTATACACATTATTTGGTCAAATCCATTTTCCACTTGGAAATAAACAATTAATCAATCTAGATCCGGCCCTGATAAGTCTGCACTCAGTTTGAAAATGCACTGTTTTGAGGGGGGAGAGCCAGATCAAACTGTTTAAATTAAAATTTGGGGGTTGTGTCAATATTTTCAGTAGGCCCGTCATACCCCATGACAGGAACAATCTAGGCCTATATCTGTAGCGCCTCTGAATCTCTATTCAGAAAAATACCACAACACGTTTGTGTACAAAACGGGGGTCAGATTTCAGTGAAAATTATTTGAGGGGCGGCACATTTACATTCCAGTAAACAAAATTTACGGAGTGTTCCTTGTCTGTGCATGCGTGGGTTCGTGTGTGCGGACGTACACGCGGGCGTGCATGCGATATATGTATATATAATATTATCGTATTTCAAATCCCACTTCTGCTGCCACTAGATGGCGCCAGCATCGCGCGAAGTGTGACAAGGAACGCAAGTCGAGATGTCGGTCGAAATACCTTTGCGGGATACTGACGAGGTTTGTAAAGTTTATGTAGTATTTTTATATTCAGCAATTGCATAGCAACTTAGCAGTCAATATTAGCCACACAATTTTGCTACATCCAAATGTTTGGCGCCAGCAAATTATGACATCCAAGTTGTTTCAGACGGCCGGAATCGGCATGCGTGCTTCGTCTACTGTTCAACTTCCAAGTTCCAGTCATCAGTGTTAAAGTTAAACCGCTGCCGTACGCATTCGACTGTCTTGTAACTGGTAATTTTGTGGAAAACTACAAAAAATCATTATATGGGGAATGTTTGTAACGTATGATTAGGTAATACAATTTGCCCTGAGAGCGCGTGATAGCAAACAGATTCTGCTTTTTGCGCAAACATTTGAGCGATAATTGGGGGTCGACTGGCAATTTTTAATTTCGATTTTTAATACAGCCTTACAATGAAAGCAGTTTTCACTTTATTGTTCTCTTCTACCATTAATTGGCAGGGTCCATTTAGCACATTAACGCGAAGGGGAGTTTAGAGAATGAGATCCCAACTCAGTGTTAGGTATATCAAGTAAAAATTCAAATATGTTAAATGGTTCCACAAGATAAAGTTTGTTATGAAGTTTATGACACTTATGAATTTTTGTGATATCTTCATTATTTCCGACGTAATTCCACTTTTTGTTCTCAGAAAAACGACACTTTTTGGTATTGAATTTCAGTCCATTTCTTGTGCCCAAACTGGTTCCCAGAAGCTTGATGTGCTGCATTTGATTATATTGGAAAACGACCATAAAATTGTATATATTGAACATATTGATGTGAAATAAAAGTTATATGACCCAAAAAATCGTATTGATATGACTTGACCTAATTAATTGACCTTTATTGTATATTTGACCTAATTACTGTGATTACTTGCATTATTTGAATGTAATAACCAGGAAAAGTGCCTACTAAACTATTGGAGGATAGAAGATTATTAATATATTACATTGTTATAGCACATATGAAATTACTAATTAATGATTTAATGACCGTATTAATTGACCTGTATGTTATAATTGACATATTTACCGTTATTAATGATAAAATCACATAAATCTGGTGTAATCAATTAGGAAAAGGCCTACTATAGGTTGAACTCTGTCAGTTTATACAGTGACTGTAATATACTATGACTGCGCTACCTCTTAAAATATGTTACCAATTATGCATGACCTAATTAGTTGACTAACTTTAAACGCTTAATTAAACAAACGTAACTTTATTTCACTTATTATTAATTAGACCTACATAACAAATTTAATTTGAAACAATATAAACTACAACTTATATTAAGACTACCCTTTTGATCTTCCAACTCTGAAACATAAAAGTCACACTGAATCATTTGCTGGAAATGAAGTGGTGTAGTATAAAAAAAGAAATGTCATAACAGATTAATTTGTTAATATAATATAACAAGTTAATTGAATAATAATTAATTATAACTTTTAGTACAAAGAAAAAGCAATTCGTTTTAAAGATTGAGATGGTTTGGGATTTAAATAATGATGCTATGGAAAGCGTCACTAATAACTGACAATGCAATCAACAGACACAGCTTCAGTCAGCTTGTACACATTTTTCTTTAAACATTTAATTTTGGCATGCTAATATCAAACTAAAAACAGTAAACATTAATTATATATAGATTACAAGTGAACAATAACACCAACGATATATGATGGTTGCGATGGATATGGATTTAATTATTGCTGCAAAGCGCCTACTGATGCCAGCGTGGTACAGCGTCGACTGTTTAAAATGTATGCCCAGAACGCAAAAGTTGCTCACATCGGTGTGTTGCTCGGCAAGCACGTACAATTATGCAACATATATAATTTTAAAGCTAATATTCCAATGTACACTAATATCGCAATTTCATTCATTAATCTTTATATTTTTTTACGCATTTAACAAGCATAGAAAACAGTAAACTTCACTTATCTACACACACAAACTGCCGCGTTCAAAACAAAAAAGAAGTATCTCCATATGTAACAGAGTTATCCATTGGTCGATTCCATGCTCAAACAGCACATCGTTTGCATAGCAGCAGTGATGTATTTTCTGCGACTGTGTGATCTCTAACGCGGCCCCGTGCAGGCGCCATTTTCATGCACAAGAAATGGATCCGTTTTGGTCGCTAGGGGGAAATACGCCACCTAGCAGATACTGATATCACTATCAATGTTGTTGTCTTGTTTCATAGGTGATTGAGCTTGACCTCTCCCAGCTTCCCGAAGGAGAGGAGGTACTGAGCATCTTGAAGCAGGAGCAGGCTCCACTACACATATGGGTCACACTAGCCGTAAGTGTGCTGGCTTTTCTGCTGTTCTGATCAAGTATTCTTCCAGTAATCTATCCCGTGTACTTGGTGTGAATCTATTTCTTGGGTTGTCTTTGCGGACATTTGTAGATGGATGTCCATTGTGTATCTGTATATTCTAACTGGCAAAGTGTCCTATGGACATATAGTGCAGGGTTCTGCCCAGGTTTTCAAAAGGGCAGGGTGCCATTTTAGTAAAAGGGCACATACAGCGCGGTGAGCAGTGGTTAAAAGGGCACTTGTGACACTCGACTAAATTAAATACATGAGATGTAGTAGCAGTGTACAGCTTGTAGTTTAATTAATATCATACTACTTACATACAGTATCAGAGCTCCCATTAGCATAATATTATGCGTATATACGCATGATTTTTGGCATTTCACGCATTATTTTGGACACCATTGCATGAACCTACGCATCGGCAGTAACATGTTTTTAACCTGCCCTGATGCACGCAGTCGGGGTTCGCCGCGTCAGAAACTGCATTGGCAAAAATTATGATAGTGGGTGAAGTTTTGTGAACACTGGTCTGGAAACTGATACGTTTTACTAGTGATCCTATTGGTAATACCAATCCCTGTGAGCGCGCACTCTCCGTGAACCGGACGCACGCCGCAAGCCTTGTCCAGGGAGTTTTGTATAAGTCAGTCATACATCGTCGTAGCAAACGCAAAACGTCGCCGTAACACAAACACGTTTTTGTAAATAGTGATCGATATAAGATAGTAAATGTATTTTACACGTGATAGATATAATTGTATACATGTGTCGTAGTCGATACTGTCGACATGTGAAGAAGTTTGGAAGTTCTACCAACTTTGGTATTCCCGTGCCGGGATTATATATAATATAGGTCAGAATTACAGAAAGAAAACGATAACTGGGTTTGCTTTTTAAATTAAAAAACTTATTTATTTTAACTTTTCGACAATGTGTGGACTTGCAAGTAATATTATGTATCATTATATGCGCGCATGCTTGCAGTCCAACTGGCACCGCGGACTGCATCGGCGGTGAGCGTCTTCGACGTTGTCTGGGAACGCCACCGGCTTGTATTATCGCTCACAGCGGATGCAAACCGCGGCAATATTTTAACAACAAAGGCACATAAAATATTTTAAGAGTATGTTTTTCTACGTGGAATGGTTGCATTGTAAACAACAGAAGAATATCTTTTAGCTGCGTAAATAATGTGTTGGACACCCACAGAACATGCATATTCACAGATGCAGGGAAAGTTAAGCGTATTGGACACTCATTAACAGAACATGGACATTTGCAGGGCAGCAGCTGGAACTTTTGAATAAATATTATTGAAATAAATTGGTTATCTTATTGAGAATCTTAAGGCCAGACACCCCAGGTGAAATGATGTTTTTTGAAAAAAAATACTCAAAATGGTTTTCTGCAAGATTATGATAACTTTTATGTTTAGTATCATTAATGAGTTTACTTGTATGAAAATTACATACCTCTAAATTCTATAATTTGGGTAGAATAAATTGGACTATTTGCATAAATTATAAAATAATCCTATCCACCTGCCGTATCTGGCCTTAATTATATAAAAGATCAATTGATACCTGAAGAAAATCTCTTATCTGTCTGACATGTGCAGACGATGTGCTAAATGTACATTTCTTCTTATCATTCATCATCCGAGAACTACTCATGCCAGTTGTTTACAGAACTTCAATGGAAGACAATATTGTCTGTGTGGTTAAAACAATCACAAACTATCATTGTTCTGACTAAAAACATACACGCACTCACACATACAGATGGACACTCCCATACGCGGTCGAAAACCAGAACAAATTACCCCTTGATTTCATTTTTTACCCCTTGATTTCAACAGCATGGGGTACCACTTTCCACAAACCCTAGCGAGGGCTCTGAGTATATTATGTACACAGTGTATACATATATTTATGTACTATAATAAAGGCTCGGGCATTGTAGAACAAAACATAATATTCAGCTATACATAACTGTTTAATTTGTGTAAATCTGTTTAATATTCAACATGCACAGAGAATATTATACAGGTAATATCTGTGCCAAATTCCTTTGGGCTAGGTTTAACATAATTGAGATATACTGTTATGTTCGACTTTGAAAATTTTAAATGTACACGCAACATTGTAATTTTGACAAATGACATTTAGATAAATATTAATGTGGACAAATGGAATATTATAGTATATATGTAGACAACACAACATGTTTAATTTAGTTAAATTGGAATGTCTTCACTTTATTTAAGTTTTAGCAAAACACAATATTCAGCATAACATAACATTTTATGTATAAATTCACATCATATTTAATATTCCCAGAGACTATTATATAAGCAAAAGGTATGCAAAATATTGTTGGGCTAGGCTGAACAGAAATTTAGATACATTCCACTGCAAATAGTAAAAGGTGTAACTGAAAAGGTGTGATGTCATATATTAAAATAATGCATAGCTAATTTTGTTTTATTTACAGAAAAAACACTCAACACAAAATGTCTATATGAAAAATCTGTCAATAAACAGAAAAAAAGGTAACTATCACAAGTTTGAAGCCACTGTTTAATGGTACCCCTCTGAATAATAATTATTACAGGTAGCTACTGTGATTTGGTCAAAACAAGACTTAAAACTGGCCGCCAGCAACCTTAGCACCCCTGGCTAGTCCATTACACATGCACGTGACGTTGTTACCTAGAAACAGGATGTCTTGCATGAGCATGAACACCTTCGTGTGTACTGGCTACCAGAATTGCATATTGGTGGGAGTCGGTTGTTTTAACGCACACATTACGCAATTATTCAGTGCTATTGTTCAGCTATGTTATACTAAACGTCGTTAGGTATCATTATATATCGGTACAATAACGCATAAAGAGTGTATGAATAAAATATTTTTCTAATTAAACATGCTGGCTATGGTCCTGCTGGTGCTTTGCGACAGTCTGTCGCGAACAGGCTCTGGTCTTGCAGTTTGGTGGCCCCTCAGATCAAAACATGTTATAATAATTTCTGCATGATTAAGAATTAAATGACAGATCTAACTGTAGAAGTCTTCAGGTGATCAGACTTTACGTTTTGAAGATATGAACAAAATAAGGACCACTTGGTGATATATGTATAATCGAGGCACTGCGCGAAAGTCCGTCACTCTGATCTGTCCAGTTTTGAAGGTCAGCGTTTCCTCAAATCAACGTATTTTAATATTTGTTGGCACACACGATTAAGAATATAGCAGCGATCGGGATAGGTGTCGAGATATGGGCACCTGAACAATCGAACTGAGCGTGTGACATGATGTCTGCAAGCACCCCGATTTTGACTTTGTATCCCATTCCCAATCGTGGGACGTGCTCTGTTGGATTGTTGAAAAATTGAACCGCACACGTGGCGCAATCGGGATAGGGATGTGTTTCAAGATCGGGGCACTTGCAGACACTCTCAACTTAATATTCATCGTGTAACTGTCTGTAGCCACAAGTAGGGTTACGATGCAAATATGTATAGCAGGGCGTCATAATCCTCATATATAAAAGCCAGGGCGTTCTTATTGCCTTTTCTGGGTACCAGGACGTCCTGAATAAGAGCAGGGCGTAACGCTCTGCAAATTCGACCTAGGCAGAACACTATAACGCCAGTGCAATACACTATTGTGTGATACACTTATCATATAATAACATCACACCATCTGTACGCTACTTATCTAAATTGTAATGGAGTGCCATTTTTACACCATATTAAAATTAACCCTTTTGACGGTATTTTTCACAACTTCCGGAAGATATTGTATAAAAGAAAACTGACTAATTTGTCCTTGCAGCTGGAATACTACAAGCAGAGTCATATCGATGATTTTGTGCGTATCCTCGAGGCGTCGCGTACAGACGCCAACCTGACATATTCCAACTTTGAGAAGGACCAGATGAAGGCTCTCGACATGTTGGCGGCCTACTATGTGCAGCAGGCACATCGCGAGAAGGACAAGGAGAGGAGGCGGGAGATGTTCACCATGGCCACCCTTCTCTACACGACCGCTGACAAGATCATCATGTATGACCAGGTGGGTTTCTTGTCATTGTCAACTTGTGATACCAGCAGTTTCACTCTGTCCTGACATTTTCTTAAACTAATTTATTTGCAAACATTTTGTATAATTTTTATAATTTTATACAATGGTAACAGTGCACATATTATTATTATAATCTCTAGGCCCCTATTATTATCTGTATTATCTACACATGTACAGGTTTTATCGCATGCATTAATATATACCTGTACATACCCGTGAACAGGACAGTAGCCCCAGATTTGACGATGTTTAAATAACATTTTATTATTATCTTACTTGATTAAATAACTAGCAAGGCATATCTCCAGAAATAATACCATATATGATGTTCATTGCATGACTGTATCTGTTATCAATAATATAGTAGTTAGGACATTAAAAAAATTCGCATTTGGGGCACCATATTTGTTAATTTTGATGACACATTTATTATGACTTCAGAACCATCTGTTGGGCCGAGCCTATTTCTGCTTGCTGGAGGGAGACAAAATGGACCAGGCTGATGCACAGTTCAACTTTGTGCTTGGTCAGGTAACACATTCACACACATTTACATGTGGAGTAGCTAGAGGTTCGGACTCTCAATCGAGAGAACCCGGGTTCGAATCCTGTTTTGTCGTGTCGAACCTTGGGTAAGTTCGTTCACTCTATGTTGTCTTCGAACATTAATTGCGGCATGGCTGAATGCTTTCCAGAGAAGTCAAGATGGTGTTCGATTGAACATGTCTGTAAGGGAGTAAAGTGTAAAGCGCTTTGAGCAGTCCTAAGAACTAGATACTCCGACATATAAGAACTTCCTTTTTATTGTATGATACACTGTCATTCTCAGCAGGCTATCTTATATTCAACCTTTAACTGCTACATCGAGTAACTATTTGAATGCACTATTTAATAACAATTTACGATATCTGTTTATAAGTGAAAATATTAAGTCTTATGCAACGGTTTAACTATTTCACTGTAGACTTTCGAAGGATACACATAATTTCAGGTCTCAAAATCTTCAAACTTGAGGGCAGTTCCAGGGGGTCCTGCCTTATAGGTTTGGGGACACCATTATAAAGCATGGTTATGGTTGTGATCCATTGTTTAATTTACAATGCCTGATGGCCAGTTGCCAAGGCATTGTGGTAAATGGTCATGCCTTGAATTTGGATTATGAAAGCAATATTTTGTTTGCATCTAGGCATATTGATTTTCTTTTATTTATAATTCATATAAAAAATAATAAATTGTTTATCAATCACACTGCTGTGCACTATTTCCAGGCAAGTAATAACATCCCATCACTACTTGGCAAGGCGTGCATTGCCTTCAACAAGAAAGACTTCCGTGGGTCACTGGCGTATTACAAGAAGGCACTGCGAACTAATCCATCATGTCCAGCCTCCGTACGCCTTGGCATGGGTCACTGTTTTGTGAAGCTTGGCAAACTCGACAAAGCCATGTGAGTCTGTCGCTTGGTTATGGTTGCCAGAATCCCTTGTCTGTTGTTTTGTGTTTTGTTCAAGTCGGTGTAATAAAACGCTGTACATATATTTAATTATACAGGCTTACTGTGTGCCTCACTTTGAAGACATTTAATTAGACATGATACAATTTCAAATTGTTAAAAAATATTTTTAACAAAACCTACTTCAAATTAAATAATTGTCTAGAATATAATAAATAAAGTATCAGCACTATTGCAATGGAAGATGATGGCTATAACTACTTTTACAACTGAAGTGTTTTTTATGTAATTCCATTGTTCAAAAAGAGCAGTGTGTTTATGGTAACAAGAATACTTAGAAGCTAAGAGAACATGCAATATAGGAGGTAAGATATTTTGAAACTAGTAGTAAATAAAACCAACAGTCAAACTGTGAAAACAAAAAGGAAGAAACAAAACTAAAAATGCTACATTGGATGGCGAAATAGATACATTAAGATTAAAATGTAAGATGTTTTCCACAATTTCTTTTAGCTTGTCTTGATGTGAAATAAGCACTTTCGTATTTAATTTTACATAAACATCATCATTCTAGTGGTGAGTAATGACACATTTGGTGATTTGTTTAACGTGTAGATTGTGCATATGTTGTTAGATTGGCGTTCGAACGAGCATTGTCGCTCGACCCGCAGTGTGTAGGAGCATTAGTGGGTCTCGCCGTACTCAAGCTGAACCAGAAGATGCCAGAGATGATCAAGAACGGGGTGTTGCTTCTGTCAAAGGCCTACACCATCGACCCGTCTAACCCCATGGTACTCAACCACCTCGCCAACCACTTCTTCTACAAGAAGGTATGTGTTAGATCTACCGTACAAACGGGGAATACATTATAACTGGTCAGTTCACCTGGGGTGGCTGCATGTATGGGTGATTCATTTTCGGTAGAGTAAATGGATGGAGTCTTATAAGTAAGTAGACTGGTTTCCATTGACATTTCAAATTTGTGTGTGCGCGTTTGTAAGTGTTTGTGCAACAGTGAAGATAGTAAAAATACAGCATACTTACACTTGGGGTTTGGATAAACGCACCAAACTGTTTGTATCAGGTGTCTAACCAGTGGGAAGTTGGTTTTGCTCAGCTCTTTCCTTGACCCTCAATGCTGGACCTCACTTTGTTTGTTTTCCTTATTGTCCTATTGATTACATTTTACTAATGTTGCAAATATATACTCTAGTAGACCAGTGTACTGACAAAACAATATTTCTGTTACTGCTAATAGTGTTTCTTGTGTGTGCTGGACTACCAGAAGGGCAACAGTTGGCTCTCCATGTAACAGAGTGTTTCTTGTGTGTGCTGGAATATCAGAAGGGCAACAGTTGGCTCTCCATGTAACAGAGTGTTTCTTGTGTGTGCTGGACTACCAGAAGGGCAACAGTTGGCTCTCCATGTAACAGAATGTTTCTTGTGTGTGCTGGACTACCAGAAGGGCAACAGTTGGCTCTCCATGTAACAGAGTGTTTCTTGTGTGTGCTGGACTACCAGAAGGGCAACAGTTGGCTCTCCATGTAACAGAGTGTTTCTTGTGTGTGCTGGACTACCAGAAGGGCAACAGTTGGCTCTCCATGTAACAGAGTGTTTCTTGTGTGTGCTGGACTACCAGAAGGGCAACAGTTGGCTCTCCATGTAACAGAGTGTTTCTTGTGTGTGCTGGACTACCAGAAGGGCAACAGTTGGCTCACCATGTAACAGAGTGTTTCTTGTGTGTGCTGGACTACCAGAAGGGCAACAGTTGGCTCTCCATGTAACAGAGTGTTTCTTGTGTGTGCTGGACTACCAGAAGGGCAACAGTTGGCCCTCCATGTAACAGAGTGTTTCTTGTGTTTATAGGACTACCAGAAGGGCAACAGTTGGCTCTCCATGTAACAGAGTGTTTCTTGTGTGTGCTGGACTACCAGAAGGGCAACAGTTGGCTCTCCGTGTAACAGAGTGTTTCTTGTGTGTGCTGGACTACCAGAAGGGCAACAGTTGGCTCTCCATGTAACAGAGTGTTTCTTGTGTGTGCTGGACTACCAGAAGGGCAACAGTTGGCTCTCAGAGTGTTTCTTGTGTTTATAGGACTACCAGAAGGTGCAGCAGTTGGCCCTCCATGTAACAGAGTGTTTCTTGTGTTTATAGGACTACCAGAAGGGCAACAGTTGGCTCTCCATGTAACAGAGTGTTTCTTGTGTGTGCTGGACTACCAGAAGGGCAACAGTTGGCTCTCCATGTAACAGAGTGTTTCTTGTGTGTGCTGGACTACCAGAAGGGCAACAGTTGGCTCTCCATGTAACAGAGTGTTTCTTGTGTGTGCTGGACTACCAGAAGGGCAACAGTTGGCTCTCCATGTAACAGAGTGTTTCTTGTGTGTGCTGGACTACCAGAAGGGCAACAGTTGGCTCACCATGTAACAGAGTGTTTCTTGTGTGTGCTGGACTACCAGAAGGGCAACAGTTGGCCCTCCATGTAACAGAGTGTTTCTTGTGTTTATAGGACTACCAGAAGGGCAACAGTTGGCCCTCCATGTAACAGAGTGTTTCTTGTGTTTATAGGACTACCAGAAGGGCAACAGTTGGCTCTCCATGTAACAGAGTGTTTCTTGTGTTTATAGGACTACCAGAAGGGCAACAGTTGGCCCTCCATGTAACAGAGTGTTTCTTGTGTTTATAGGACTACCAGAAGGTGCAGCAGTTGGCTCTCCATGTAACAGAGTGTTTCTTGTGTTTATAGGACTACCAGAAGGTGCAGCAGTTGGCCCTCCATGTAACAGAGTGTTTCTTGTGTTTATAGGACTACCAGAAGGTGCAGCAGTTGGCCCTCCATGTAACAGAGTGTTTCTTGTGTTTATAGGACTACCAGAAGGTGCAACAGTTGGCTCTCCATGTAACAGAGTGTTTCTTGTGTTTATAGGACTACCAGAAGGTGCAGCAGTTGGCCCTCCATGTAACAGAGTGTTTCTTGTGTTTATAGGACTACCAGAAGGGCAACAGTTGGCTCTCCATGTAACAGAGTGTTTCTTGTGTTTATAGGACTACCAGAAGGTGCAGCAGTTGGCCCTCCATGTAACAGAGTGTTTCTTGTGTTTATAGGACTACCAGAAGGGCAACAGTTGGCCCTCCATGTAACAGAGTGTTTCTTGTGTTTATAGGACTACCAGAAGGGCAACAGTTGGCTCTCCATGTAACAGAGTGTTTCTTGTGTTTATAGGACTACCAGAAGGGCAACAGTTGGCCCTCCATGTAACAGAGTGTTTCTTGTGTTTATAGGACTACCAGAAGGTGCAGCAGTTGGCTCTCCATGTAACAGAGTGTTTCTTGTGTTTATAGGACTACCAGAAGGTGCAGCAGTTGGCTCTCCATGTAACAGAGTGTTTCTTGTGTTTATAGGACTACCAGAAGGGCAACAGTTGGCCCTCCATGTAACAGAGTGTTTCTTGTGTTTATAGGACTACCAGAAGGGCAACAGTTGGCCCTCCATGTAACAGAGTGTTTCTTGTGTTTATAGGACTACCAGAAGGTGCAGCAGTTGGCCCTCCATGTAACAGAGTGTTTCTTGTGTTTATAGGACTACCAGAAGGTGCAACAGTTGGCTCTCCATGTAACAGAGTGTTTCTTGTGTTTATAGGACTACCAGAAGGTGCAGCAGTTGGCCCTCCATGTAACAGAGTGTTTCTTGTGTTTATAGGACTACCAGAAGGTGCAGCAGTTGGCCCTCCATGTAACAGAGTGTTTCTTGTGTTTATAGGACTACCAGAAGGTGCAGCAGTTGGCCCTCCATGTAACAGAGTGTTTCTTGTGTTTATAGGACTACCAGAAGGTGCACAGTTGGCCCTCCATGTAACAGAGTGTTTCTTGTGTTTATAGGACTACCAGAAGGTGCAGCAGTTGGCTCTCCATGTAACAGAGTGTTTCTTGTGTTTATAGGACTACCAGAAGGTGCAGCAGTTGGCCCTCCATGTAACAGAGTGTTTCTTGTGTTTATAGGACTACCAGAAGGTGCAACAGTTGGCCTCCATGTAACAGAGTGTTTCTTGTGTTTATAGGACTACCAGAAGGTGCAGCAGTTGGCCCTCCATGTAACAGAGTGTTTCTTGTGTTTATAGGACTACCAGAAGGTGCAACAGTTGGCTCTCCATGTAACAGAGTGTTTCTTGTGTTTATAGGACTACCAGAAGGTGCAGCAGTTGGCCCTCCATGTAACAGAGTGTTTCTTGTGTTTATAGGACTACCAGAAGGTGCAACAGTTGGCTCTCCATGTAACAGAGTGTTTCTTGTGTTTATAGGACTACCAGAAGGTGCAGCAGTTGGCCCTCCATGTAACAGAGTGTTTCTTGTGTTTATAGGACTACCAGAAGGGCAACAGTTGGCTCTCCATGTAACAGAGTGTTTCTTGTGTTTATAGGACTACCAGAAGGTGCAGCAGTTGGCCCTCCATGTAACAGAGTGTTTCTTGTGTTTATAGGACTACCAGAAGGTGCAGCAGTTGGCCCTCCATGTAACAGAGTGTTTCTTGTGTTTATAGGACTACCAGAAGGTGCAGCAGTTGGCCCTCCATGTAACAGAGTGTTTCTTGTGTTTATAGGACTACCAGAAGGTGCAGCAGTTGGCCCTCCATGTAACAGAGTGTTTCTTGTGTTTATAGGACTACCAGAAGGTGCAGCAGTTGGCCCTCCATGTAACAGAGTGTTTCTTGTGTTTATAGGACTACCAGAAGGGCAACAGTTGGCCCTCCATGTAACAGAGTGTTTCTTGTGTTTGTGTTTATAGGACTACCAGAAGGTGCAGCAGTTGGCCCTCCATGCCTTCCACAACACAGAGAATGAGGCCATGAGAGCAGAGAGCTGCTACCAACTCGCACGCTCCTTCCACGTTCAGGTACGACACTACACAAGCTTTGTAGATTCAGTGAACTCTTGCTGTATGGACTCTTGATGGAAAGAACCTCCGCTTAAAAGGAACAACTTCAGAATGTTCTGGCCTGCACTTTTTTGTGCATACAGGTATAAGGAATATCATCTGTCCTTATAGACCTCAAGTTGGCCAAACTTGTCCGCATACTGACATTTCAAGTCAGCCCAGCCCAAAATAACTTTATAATGTCATAAATAGTGCTTGTGCCATCTAGCGGATAGTTTTGAAAATACACTAGAACGTTTGAATGTACGGACCTCAAATTTTCATGTTTCTTATCAAATAGGTGGTGAAATAAAGACTTCAGAAAACCGGCTGAGGTCTAAAGGGATATGTGGAACAGTTTGACCAGGTGTCGATGTGTTCTATGTAGCGAGAGTCCACCATAAACCAGTTATAGCTGCATCTATTTTTGTTTGAAAGTACTCAAGTGTTTTTAATGTTCAAAAGACAATTATCTGTTGTGCCATTGGGTAGATCCATTTGTTATTGTAGCCATTTCTTATAGTCTATTTAGCTATGACCAAACATTGAAGGGGACTCCACCACTGCAAAAATAACATGCCTAGATTATAGAACTTGTTTAAAGTTATGCATTTTTATTTATTATTCTTAGCAGCTGTAATGGGATAAAGAATGGAAAATATAATTGTTTGCATCCCTCAATTTGGGACGTAAAAGAATCACTGATGATGACAAGCACCCCGGCAGTGACCACCCTCAGTGCCAGCATATAAAGGTTGGTTTGGCAATAATGTTTTGGAAAAGGCTGACTAGTTGAATGAGATCTCATAAGACCATATATTGTAACCACAATAATAAAGACTAGTCAGTTAATAGAACGTTGCTGAGTGCTGGAAACAACTAGAACTAGAAGAACTAGAACATTATGACACACACACGTATATATACACGTGTGTGGCGGCCTAGGAAAACCAGTCACATTGTCAAAAAATGATGTATTTTTATTGAAGAAATGGAAAGCAACACTATTTCCAATTCCAATACAGTCTACTGTTTTCAGATATTCCCACTAGAACCAAAGTTACAAGAATTTTTAAAGAGGGCACCTATCAAAAATTAGTTAAGGAGAAAAATCTGTTTTAAAGTCGAGAGTCATTATTCACATGAAAACAAAACTTCATAATGGTATAACAAAATATCTGTTGCTATTAACATGTACAATCCAGTGAAGCAAATGTAGCTGTGTTTGTTAGCTTTAATATGCAGAAACAATTATTTAATTCTGATGTCTACTTTACAAGAATTTAAAGAGGGCACCCGTCAGACATTATTACAGGAGAAAAGTACTCATAAAGTAGAGTCTGGAATCATCATAATTCATGTCAAAATAAAATGTTGCTGCAGTATATATAACAAAATATCCAGTGCTATTACAATGTCCAAAGTATTGAAGAAAATGTAGGTATGTATCTTAGCTTATCCAATTCTGATGGTTACTTTTAAAAATACAATAATTTAAAGAGAGCACCCATCAAAAAAGTTGTAGTTTGTTAACAAAATTGTATAGTATCAATCAACGTGCAAGATGTAGCAAACGCTTCCACGAATATGTGGTTAGCTCTGGAAAGAACTGTTGTTGTTTGGCTCTGAAGAGAGCTGTTTGTGTTTTTCCATCTCTTCTTGCTCCTTGGGTCATCATCAAAGTTTCACTGTCACCATTGACAGATCCGCTCACTTCCTCTTCTAGCTCCGGGTCAGTCATCCTCGCTCAAATCAGAAAAGTCTGAATCACTGTCATCATTGCCGATCGGGTGTGTCACAAAGTAGTCATTCACAAGTTCATTGAGGATGTCCACCACGATATGCTGCATGTTCATCAATGCCAATGCGTTGAGACACCGAGCGACATCGTTCGACTTCGGTCTATCCATGGGCGTAGCCATATTGGATTTTTCGAAGATCGTAAACACGAAACAAAATTTGTCCCATAATCTGTATTTCCAATGAAATCCGGTTCGATAACACATTAAACTGTTAAGAAATATGTACAGATATAAACAACATGCAACATCAAACTAAATTAATAACTAATCGAACTACATAAACAACTCCAATCCAACTTCCAAATAAAATTCATGCACATTGCTGCTAGGGAACTGTGTGCTGTAAATAGCTTTCGAACCGTATGCCATATATGGGCATGGAAACTTCTGTCCTAGGTTGTAAGCATTCGCAAAATAGTGCGCATTTAATTGTATAATGTTGCAACTTAGAATGAACTTCACGGTTACAAAAACACAAAAAAGTACAACTTTCACTTAGATAATCAGGAAACTACTTGGTGAACTTATACATAAGTGTGTTAGCTAAAAGATCACAGTGAAATCTCAAAATCAACACAATGGTGCACAATCACCTTTATGACGCGTTTACGGGCAATTACGCCTGGCGACTTCCGACTGGTTTTCCTAGGCCGCCACACATATATATACAGTATATATATATTTATATATATATATGAAAGTAGACCGAGGAATAAGGGATTAGACAAATGTCAGATTTACTGCTCACACATGTATGTATTTGTTGCAGGGTGACTATGACCAGGCGTTCCAGTACTACTACCAGGCGACACAGTTTGCCACTTTGTCCTTCGTTCTGCCCTTCTTTGGACTCGGACAGATGTACATCTTTCGTGGGGAGAATGACAACGTAAGTGACACTTCATACTTGGCAGAATACTAGTCAAAATATAATATTCATAGGTTTACATTGGGATTACCAGAGAATTTTTGAAAATGCCACCCTTGAGATGAAATGTATGAAATATATTATAAGTTATCAATAGTTTATAATTTGAACTCATCAATAATTTAATCTTCATGGTGATGCCCTTCCGCAGTAAAGCAATATAACTATTTAACCAGGCTTACATATAAACCTTGATGTAAATAAAATAAATAAAATTATGTTTAAAAAATGGACGTTATTTTGGCAGCTTGCCACCAGGAAGTGTTTTACCATCCAAGATGGTGTGTACTTGTTTGAGGCAACTAAAGCTTATTAATAAAAATATTGTTTTGACCATCAAATCACCAACTGGCCACTACGTTTGCATTTCAGAGCCCTTTTAAGCTGCTTTGATGGTTTTAAAACTACGCATGTTTTGATCTATAAGGCGGAAGATTGCAAAACTGCCCATAAATAAATCTGCATTCAACACCAGTCACATTTGGTGTTTGTTCCCTATTGTAGGCAGCCCAATGTTTTGAGAAGGTTCTCAAAATACAGCCAGGCAATTACGAGACGATGAAGATTCTTGGGTCGTTGTACGCCAACTGTAATGAACCAGAGAAACTGGAACAGGCTAAGGTGTGTGCTACAATGTTGTCATATAAAACACAAGGAAGGAAGAATTTTATGTTTGTATCAATCACATAATGGACATATTTTATGTGTGCTATCACTGTAATTTCATGACATTATCCATGTAATTTTGTGATGTAAACGTAAGTAATTCTTGTTCATTATATGGAATGTAAATATTCATTATCAATTTATTACACAGTATTATATACCCACCTAGTAATTTTGTATGAACATAAACTGGAAAACCAGCTTTGAATATCGTCAATCAGCATATTTTAACCTACTGGCATTTGTTGTCAGATGGAGTTTTAGCTGATAATTTGATGTTTCATTCTGCAGCAACACCTGAAGAAAGTGACAGAACAGAAGAATGATGACGTTGAGGCGTGGATTGACCTAGCCCAGATTCTCGAGAGGTCAGATGTTCAAGTAAGTGTGGCTGCACAGAAAACAAAATAATTAGGAATTGTCAAGCAGTTGTATGCTGCTTGTATTTTCTTACTTTTATGCGAGGTATACAATACTTGAGGTATACTTTGGGGGGAGGGTTGGGCATTATTAAAATGTAAACAACATTTTCACATATCCACCCTATTATTTAAACAAAGAAACAGTGTAATACACACACACTCGCTTCATAGCTTAACTATTTTCTTTGTAATGTGGTTTTGCATTGACTTAAAATGATGGGTACACTTCACTTACAATATACGCAAGACTGCCTACAAACGTTCTGTTCTTGGCTGATGCATGTCATACTGTCCAATAGGGGGCGCTGTCAGCGTACGGCACTGCGACTCGCATCTTGAAGGAGAAAGTTGAAGCAGACGTGCCGCCAGAGATCTTCAACAACGTCGGTGCACTTCACTTCCGCCTCGGCAATCTACAGGAGGCGAAGGTCAGTGGTGGCTCCCTCTTGTGTTGTGTTTGATGCGCTGTTATAGGTGCAGACCTATTGGGGATATGCCCAAATTACCTGTGTATTGATAACGTCGAGTTCCATGAATTACTGCATTGATTATGTGAATTTGTTGAGAAGTATAGATCCAAGAAATGTATCATGACAGTTGGTACAATAGTCCGTCTCTTCAGCGGATGCATCTGTATCCAAGCATAAGTGTCCCGACATGGCGGGTCTCCGCTCATCGGAGGGGCAGGCATCTTAGTGCCGTAGTTCAGATCAGTACAACCGACACATGGTAAAGCCTAAAAGTGTGGCAACTTATTGACTGGTAGGAATTAAACACTATATATATATATATGTTTATTATTACTGTGATGTATTAAAAAATAAACAGTTGGTCATGAAGTTATATCGCCCGACCAACTCCCTTTGTCGATCTGAGATTTTCCTCAGCCGCGCACTGGTCACTCACTCACTGCCACTAGCCTACGCAACGGTATCGGCCCGGCGTTGCAGTAGAATTTGCTGCGCATATGGCAGCATTCAACCAAAAATGTTGAACAAAACATCTCCGTTACAAAATTTTGTAAATGGTATTTTTGAATGATTTAGATATTCTTTAGCTAAAATACTTCGTAAGTAATTCGCAATTTGACGATTTTGGCTGCCCCCTACCGGCTAAAATAATAACCTGGAAATTATCAAGCGAATATTTAAATCAGTTGCTACATGCAGCGTGAACGTTAATTAAATATTAAAACCGGTAACGGGTACAATCGTTAATTGTCTCACTTCATTTTTCATCCAATTTCGAAAGATTAATTAATGCACAAATTGTGCGTCACTTGATAATGCGTCCCACCGTTTCATACTCTGGCAACCAGTTCATCTTTTCCAGGCACTGTTAATATTTGCCGTTTGGCGTAGCGCAACATAATTTGATGATGCTTGTTTATTATTTCACCTCAGTTTAGGCTTAATGTTGGGCTACATTGAAAACAATTGAGGTGAACCTTTTATACATCGTATTTGTGAATCTTACAAGATGAAAAGGCGACGCCAAGCCGATGCCCTGACTGGGGCTGGAGGCGCGAACGGGGAAGCCATCATGGCATCGCGTGATTAATAACAGCATAAAATTAACAATCCCTTCCTCCACATTCATTCTGCCTAAAGTTTACAGACCGTAATCAAAGGAACTCTTAAGTAGTTTGGACAAACACAACGATTACAGCAAGGAAGACAAGCTTGTTGTTACGGGTACACGTGTACTTGGTGTTACCATTGACACACACGGAGCTGTATGTCCGCCATTTTCTAAACAAATTCGGCAACAAATCTTCGAATTAACGAATATTGTCCATCTTAGGAGGGACATATAACCAAAATATATTGTCCGCTGTCCGCATACACGAGGTGTCCCCTCATCAGAGGGACATTAACATGGCAAAACGGTCCGTACATTGACAAACTGTCCCGGGTGTCAGGGGGTCCGGTGAAGAGAGGGACTACTGTAACAATGTTTTGTTGATGGCTTGTTGTTGCTCTTCTCTTTGTCCCTGGAGTCTGGTGTGAGACTTGTTTTAATATTTGTCCTCAGTTTGTTTCCGTCACGGGTTCAATTTCAGTACCATCTACACCCCTTATATCTTGCTCTCCACTCCCCTTCCAATCTCACCAAATCTCTTTGCACTGTCCTCTCTTTTCTCAGTCTCGATCTTCTTCTTCAGCCTTCCACAGTAAGCACATCTGGTCTTTCCATTAGACCACAAGCCACATTTGTGAGCCAGCCGCCGTTACCCTCTGAAAGAGTCCTTGTAAAAATGGTGTTTTGGTGTGATGTGCGAATTTTGTTCGAGCACTTTTGCATTAGAATGATGATCCAGTTAATGTTGAATATACTATTGCATTAGGTCTTTCACTTGATAGCAAAATAGCAATCAATAGATGCTAGTTGCTTGCATATCTGCACAATGACTAATTTGCAGAACGCAGCAACATTTCAAAATCAGTCGCAAGATTGGGACAAATTGAGGGGTATCAGGTTTGGGTGGATTTGTGTGAAAAGTGAGATATGCGATTTTCACAAATTTTCCACATAAGGTCGGTTAATTATGTAACATGTATTTTCCATTTTATTTGTCCCCTAGGCTAATAACAAGCAGACAGAAGGGTGCACGAGATCTGCAGATATGTTTAGGGATTAAATATCGTCATGACAAATGTTCCTGTTTCAGAAGTACTTTGCTGCATCGCTCGACCGATCCCGGAATGAGGCAAAGCAGGACGAGACCTACTACAGCGCCATCTCCGTGACAACGACCTATAACCTTGCCCGACTGTACGAGGCACTGCATGAATCAGACCGGGCGGAGAAACTCTACAAGAACATCCTGCGAGAACATCCAAACTATGTTGACTGTTAGTGTGCCTCCTTTCAGCTTCCTATCGTTAACATTCATTGTTGTACATTTTACCAAACACACAACTTAAAGGGACGTTGTCCGTTCGTTTTTTTTCTTCGTAAAATCGTGTTATGCATTATAAACTTTATCTGTTATGCCGTATGTACCGCCCAGATGTGTTTTAATGAAGCAGAAACAACATTTGAATTAAACAGTTCGGTGTTGACAAAATCGTTGAGCTGTCGTTAAAATCCATGATTATTGAGCATAGATAATTGTGAGGAAGGTTGTCCATCTCATTAATAACTGACCTATCCATCACATGACCTGTTGCCTAGCAAAACATCCATCAAGCCATCAGAAAACATATGGTGGGTTCGGACATTCCGTCGTATATTTTTTTAAATTCTTGTCAAAGAAGTGTTTCTTTATAACAAGACCATAAGTTTTGAAAGTGACAACTGTATCTGGGAATGTCTGATTTATGAGATGTCTTGCAGCAATAGTAGTGTAATTCACGTATATAACCATTATCAATATTGTTAGCAAAGGTAAAGCTTGATGGAGGTCACGCACAAAAAATCAGTTATGACAGAGGCAGACTGCGATGTACTGGGTACATCAGTTGGAGAAAGTAGTGCATTGCCATGTAAACAAACGGTTTCCAACCAAAATACCTAAATATGAACAGTGATAAATGGTTATTGTGTAGATATTTTACGATAAAAGTGAACTTTAATCATCACAACAGACATTGTATTGAGATAACTAATATTTAGGAATGTCCTGTCTAAGAAGTTATAGATTCATTGTAATTTCTCAAATGGACAGACCTTTGTTTTCATGGCAGTAATCTCCTAAGTAATGATAATATGTAGTATTTAGTAGCACCAGTATCCACCTAAACACGGCACTGTGACTCTTACGCCATTATCAGACCAACTGTTTTGGAAGGAGCTCATGCAGTGCCTGTATAGGTTTCAGTACAGCAATGTGAGTCCACATAAATATAATTCCATTGCCCTGTATGCAATCTTTTTCTTCTATAGACACAAGGTAGCTTGTGTCTCTTTGAAAACAATGGCAGTTGCTCAGTTGTCTCACCCCTGAGATATTAGTATAATATTAGCCCACTACATGCGATGTATTTGGATTGGTGACTAGATCTAATATGAATGTTACATCTACAGGCTATCTACGACTGGGCTGCATGGCGCGAGATCGGGGTCAGATCTACGAGGCTTCTGATTGGTTCAAAGAAGCACTGCAGATCAACCAGGTATGATATGACATCACTGTTTATTGCTCACACCTGTATTAACCTGATAATTACAGCAAATCGTCATGAAATTACTTGCTTGTTGGTAAGCTAAGAGGCTTCCATGTGCGGTGCATGACCTGCGTGTACAACTACGACAAGGCGACGGCCCTGCAAGAGGGTGACTGTGGAGACAACACAGAGATGGCAAACAAGTGCAGATGGATATGAAAACAGCACCTGGTGTGGAAGGTATTCGAAGCCGCTATGAAACCTCACCCGCCATACCCAGAAGGAATGTTGATGACATTGTGCACAACTTGGACTGTAACAGAAGCTGCACTGAGGGCCAACGATAGAAAAGACTGGATAAAACAAAGAGCATGCACGCTACTCTACTGTCGTAGCTGATTCCCAATGGATCGACAGCAGATTAGATAGGTGGTGAGGAGAGACATGGAGGTGGTGGAGGTTGTGGAGGAGGATTCAGTATAGAGAGGGCGTTGTGATGGATGTGGATCTGAGCAGCCACACCCAATAGGGAATAAACAATTAGAAGAACATGATGACTTCTTCGTGTAAATACTTGTGTTGTGTTTGCAGGACCACCCAGACGCTTGGTCCCTCATCGGCAACCTCCATCTGGCGAAACAGGAGTGGGGACCGGGTCAGAAGAAGTTTGAACGCATCCTACAGCGGCCAACCACCAAGGACGACCCCTACTCAATGATAGCTCTTGGTAATGTCTGGCTCCAAACACTGCACCAGCCAATGAGGGACAAGGAGAAGGTGGGTGCAGCAGTGCATGATGGGATGAAACGGAATGTGTGCGTCGTACTTGCAAATTGTTGTTTTTGTTATTGAATGACTGGTAGAATAGTATGTTGTGGGAGTGAATGAATGTCTTCACAGACAACGCTGTTGTAAATTGGTGTATTTGAAATGCAGATAAATTGTAACTTATTTGTTGTTAAATAATGTCCTTGCTGGTGCTGGCTGAAATGTATGTTGATTTTTCTACCGAGTTATTGTATGTTGTTGCAAAAATGCCTATCAATGATAATGGATGCTTTGATTCAATTTTGTGACATGGAATAAATCCCTAAATGTCGTTAGAGGGGATGTCATAGAACCAGGCTGTAAGTGCCAAGTGGAGAGACATTTGGGGAAAGTGCTCCTTGATTCTGTTGTGTGTTTGACTGTCCATTGTTCCTCATTTGACTGCCTGTTCGTGTCACAGGAGCGGAGACATCAGGACCGAGCTCTGGCCATGTTTAAGGCCGTCCTACGAAACGATGACAGGAACATCTGGGCAGCCAATGGCATAGGTGAGTGGCACAGTGTGGGTGATTGATGGTGATACTATCTATTGATGATAAATATCATCATTATTATGTAGTTGAGATATGGATTATACTATGTTTAATGCAGTGGCTAAACAGTTACGGTGATTTGCATGCTAATGCTACAACCCTGTAGTCTGTTATTCAACTTTACAAAGATAAGTTAAACATTTTAAGTAGTGGACAAAATATGATTGAATTTTTGTGCCCCAAAACTCTTAATGTAAGAAAATCATTGCTTTTGTTGTGCTGCTACTGGCATTAAGGCTGTCTAATGTTTCCTACATTAACATTTTCGTGCAGTATCATTCTAACAGTGTCACATGTTTCAGCATACCCTCTAAAATTACAGCTTATTTCAAAAAAAAATAATATTACACATGTTGTCCTGGTCTGTATTAAAATCTTCAAACTAATTATTTTCTCTGTTCTCCCCACCAGGCTGTCTGCTGGCCCACAAGGGACACATCAATGAGGCGCGTGACGTGTTTGCGCAGGTTCGTGAGGCAACAGCCGACTTCTGTGATGTCTGGCTCAACATTGCACACATCTACGTGGAGCAGAAACAGTATGTGGCCGCTGTACAGATGGTGAGTGCTACACACCTCTAGACTCACCCTAGACACATACCTTGTGACAGACATTCGTATGTAACAGTGTTGTTCCGATTGACCAGTTCGTGCTTTCCAATGACGATTCGATCACATTCATGTGTGATGTGTGAAGACAGCAACCATCTGATTGGCGCCTTCTGCCAGTTACTGGCCAATGAAAACCATTGTAGTATTCTTATAATTAACCATGCACTAATCGTAGCGTTGCACCAACAAAGTTGGTCTCTATGGGTCAGGGAGGCTGATAAACTTATTATCCTGGGGGTAAGTATAGATTGAAAGTAATAATAATATATATTATATATACCACCATATCCATTAATGTATGCAGCACTATATATAAAAAATAGATAACAAATACAAATAAAACGTATTTAAAATGTAAGAACACACAATTAAATATACTAACAAATAGTAAGTCAAAGTGATATAGTTTGACAGGACAAATAGTAATATTTTGATGGTATTTATTATTTTTGTATTATTTTAAAATCATAATTTTGTTCTATAGTATAGCTAATATAAATGCAGTACATGTTTGTACCCATGACTGTCACATGACGTGTGTTGTGCAGTACGAGAACTGCCTGAAGAAGTTCTTCCTGTACCACAACACGGAGGTGTTGATGTACCTGGCGCGCGCCTACTACAAGTGCGGCAAGCTGCGCGAGTGCAAGAACACACTGTTGCGTGCGCGCCATGTGCTGCCTAGTGACACCACCATCCACTACAACGTCGCACTCATCCTGCAGAAGCTGGCCACCTCCATCCTCAAGGACGAGAAGAGCAACCTAAGGACGGTGCTCAGTGCTGTACGGGACCTTGAGTTGGCCCATAGGTGAGTGACAATGTCTTAATAAATAAAGAAATTGATATACTTATATAGCACCAAATCTAGTTAAGGGTATTCAAGGTGCTTTTACCTTTACTGTACAGTGAAGATGCTGCGTGTTTCAGGTACTTCACCTACCTGAGTCACCATGGCGACCGGATGAAGTTTGACCTGGCGCAGGCGGCCGCTGAAGCACGACAGTGCTCTGATCTGCTCAGTCAGGCGGCTCACTATGTGTCCCATGCCCGCAAGATAGATGAGCAGGAGCGAGAGATGAGGATGAAACAGGAGGAGGAGAGAGAGGCGATGAGGCAGAAGCAACAGCAGGAACAGGTACGTTGTCACGCATCATAAGTTCAGAAAATCCCCAAAAATATGCCTTTAACATAGTTGGTTCAACCCCCAGTAATACACACTGTGGGGCTTTTTTGTGGTTTACAGTTTTTTACACAAATTTATATTAGTGTCAATTTGCATTGACATAATTATTTTCTACTCACTAGGTGGTGCCACTGTAATAATTTACTTCCCCTGCAATACATTGTGATGACCAAACCACCCGCTATAATGCTTAACATATTTTTGGACTTTACAAACTTAAGTAACAACCTCTTACTTGGGCAGTTCTCCATTTTCCAATACATCTCTTAAAATTGCTTCCATGATTATTTTTCCTCATCTCGTTTTCGAAGTTTTGTGAAAAATTGAACATATCTTATCCATGGTGTGTAGCTCTTTTCTAAAGATGTGTTATTTAGAAATGAAAAAGTATAGACCAGCTCGATATAACACCAAGTTGCTTCACACTCTTGTAAGTTATCCAATCTGACGATTAAAGTCAGTTCTGTGATTTCTATCAATGATTTAACAGAACTTCAAAAAGCAAAATTAGCTTGTTCCAGTGTGACATGCTGGCTAGTTTTTAAATATGTAGTTTTGGTACAATTATCAGACAAACCAATAGCTTATTTAATTTGGATTCTCCATTTTAACTTGATATACACATATATGTGTTTCTGTGTTCATGTTATCAACTTTTTGCTCTCTCAAAAACATGTTACTGACAAATTCATTGGGTTAAATGCTAAATGCCAACCCAGCAATTGGCTGTGGTCCATTACAAGATGTAACAATCAAAGTCATCCCAGCAATTGGCTATGGTCCATTACAAGATGTAACAATCAAAGTCAACTCAGCAATTGGCTATGGTCCATTACAAGATGTAACAATCAAAGTCAACCCAGCAATTGGCTGTGGTCCATTACAAGATGTAACAATCAAAGTCAACGCAGCAATTGGCTATGGTCCATTACAAGATGTAACAATCAAAGTCAACCCAGCAATTGGCTGTGGTCCATTACAAGATGTAACAATCAAAGTCAACTCAGCAATTGGCTATGGTCCATTACAAGATGTAACAATCAAAGTCAACTCAGCAATTGGCTATGGTCCATTACAAGATGTAACAATCAAAGTCAACCCAGCAATTGGCTGTGGTCCATTACAAGATGTAACAATCAAAGTCAACGCAGCAATTGGCTGTGGTCCATTACAAGATGTAACAATCAAAGTCAACGCAGCAATTGGCTGTGGTCCATTACAATATGTAACAATCAAAGTCAACGCAGCAATTGGCTGTGGTCCATTACAAGATGTAACAATCAAAGTCAACGCAGCAATTGGCTGTGGTCCATTACAAGATGTAACAATCAAAGTCAACGCAGCAATTGGCTGTGGTCCATTACAAGATGTAACAATCAAAGTCAACTCAGCAATTGGCTGTGGTCCATTACAAGATGTAACAATCAAAGTCAACCCAGCAAAGATGTGGCTGGCTGTGGTCCATTACAAGATGTAACAAACTAAGTCAACCCAGCAATTGGCTGTGGTCCATTACAAGATGTAACAATCAAAGTCAATCCATTACAAGATGTAACAATCAAAGTCAACCCAGCAATTGGCTGTGGTCCATTACAAGATGTAACAATCAAAGTCAACTCAGCAATTGGCTATGGTCCATTACAAGATGTAACAATCAAAGTCAGCCCAGCAATTGGCTGTGGTCCATTACAAGATGTAACAATCAAAGTCAACTCAGCAATTGGCTGTGGTCCATTACAAGATGTAACAATCAAAGTCAACCCAGCAATTGGCTGTGGTCCATTACAAGATGTAACAATCAAAGTCAACGCAGCAATTGGCTGTGGTCCATTACAAGATGTAACAATCAAAGTCAGCCCAGCAATTGGCTGTGGTCCATTACAAGATGTAACAAACTAAGTCAACCCAGCAATTGGCTGTGGTCCATTACAATATGTAACAATCAAAGTCAGCCCAGCAATTGGCTGTGGTCCATTACAAGATGTAACAATCAAAGTCAACTCAGCAATTGGCTGTGGTCCATTACAAGATGTAACAATCAAAGGCAATTGGCTGTGGTCCATTACAAGATGTAACAATCAAAGTCAACGCAGCAATTGGCTGTGGTCCATTACAAGATGTAACAATCAAAGTCAACCCAGCAATTGGCTGTGGTCCATTACAAGATGTAACAATCAAAGTCAGCAACTCAGCAATTGGCTGTGGTCCATTACAAGATGTAACAAACTAAGTCAACCCAGCAATTGGCTGTGGTCCATTACAATATGTAACAATCAAAGTCAGCCCAGCAATTGGCTGTGGTCCATTACAAGATGTAACAATCAAAGTCAACTCAGCAATTGGCTGTGGTCCATTACAAGATGTAACAATCAAAGTCAACCCAGCAATTGGCTGTGGTCCATTACAAGATGTAACAAAAAGCAAGCAATTGGCTGTGGTCCATTACAAGATGTAACAATCAAAGTCAACTCAGCAATTGGCTGTGGTCCATTACAAGATGTAACAAACAAAGTCAACCCAGCAATTGGCTGTGGTCCATTACAAGATGTAACAATCAAAGTCAACTCAGCAATTGGCTGTGGTCCATTACAAGATGTAACAATCAACAACTCAGCAATTGGCTGTGGTCCATTACAAGATGTAACAAACTCAAGTCAACTCCAGTGGTCCAATTGTAACAATCAAAGTCAACCCAGCAATTGGCTGGTCCATTAACAATCAAAGTCAACTCAGCAATTGGCTGTGGTCCATTACAAGATGTAACAAACTAAGTCAACCCAGCAATTGGCTGTGGTCCATTACAAGATGTAACAAACTAAGTCAACCCAGCAATTGGCTGTGGTCCATTACAAGATGTAACAATCAAAGTCAACCCAGCAATTGGCTGTGGTCCATTACAAGATGTAACAATCAAAGTCAACGCAGCAATTGGCTGTGGTCCATTACAAGATGTAACAATCAAAGTCAACCCAGCAATTGGCTGTGGTCCATTACAAGATGTAACAAACTAAGTCAACCCAGCAATTGGCTGTGGTCCATTACAAGATGTAACAATCAAAGTCAATGCAGCAATTGGATGTGGTCCATTACAAGATGTAACAATCAAAGTCAATGCAGCAATTGGCTGTGGTCCATTACAAGATGTAACAATCAAAGTCAACGCAGCAATTGGCTGTGGTCCATTACAAGATGTAACAATCAAAGTCAACGCAGCAATTGGCTGTGGTCCATTACAAGATGTAACAATCAAAGTCAACTCAGCAATTGGCTATGGTCCATTACAAGATGTAACAATCAAAGTCAACCCAGCAATTGGCTGTGGTCCATTACAAGATGTAACAATCAAAGTCAACTCAGCAATTGGCTATGGTCCATTACAAGATGTAACAATCAAAGTCTACGCAGCAATTGGCTATGGTCCATTACAAGATGTAACAATCAAAGTCAGCCCAGGAATTGGCTATGGTCCATTACAAGATGTAACAATCAAAGTCAACTGCAATTGGCCATGGTCCATTACAAGATGTAACAATCAAAATCAACCCAATTTGCTATGGTCCATTACAAGATGTAACAATCAAAGTCAGCCCAGCAATTGGCTATGGTCCATTACAAGATGTAACAAACTAAGTCAACTCAGTAATTGGCTGTGGTCCATTACAAGATGTAACAATCTAAGTCAGTTCTTTTGACCATTTAAACAAATGTATGCAACAGACTGAATCTTATTTATTCTAATCACACATTACATATTTGGACAATGAAAAACTGTATTCACAACAGGCTAATGTGGAGCACAGTGGCACAATGGCAGGAGGATCGGACTCTCAGTTGAGAGAACCCGGGTTTGAATCCTGTGGTGCCATGTCGATCATTGGACAAATTCGTTCACTTTACGTTGCTTCAGTTCACTCAGCTGTATGAATGACTACCTGCAGTGTATATTTGTGTATAAATAGTTTTGTGTATTAATTGCAGCATGGCTGAATGCTTCCCAGCCAAGTTGAGATGGTGTTTGATTGAACAGGTCTGCTGGGGGGAGTAAAGTGCTTTGAGTTGTCCAAAGGACTGGATACCGTGCTATAAGAACTTACCCTTTCTACTGAACCAGTTGAGGAAACGGCTATAAGTACAGTATAATATAATTAGTGCACTCAGTTGACAGAGCGTGTCTTTCTGTCAGATGGCGAAGCAGAAGCACAAGGAAGAGCAGGAGAAGAGACTGCTGGACCAGCGCGCCAAGTTCATAGAGAAGACCAAGAACCTGCTGCTCTTTGAGCCTATTGCCGAGGACAAACCCAAGAGGTCCGGAGGCAAGGTCAGTTGGTTCACTTTTTTAACAAGATATATAAAATGGGCTGGAAAAGAGTGATAATATTTATCAGGTGACCTGCATGTTATCCTCAGTATTCTCAGAGGTTCTGTCACTTTTCAGTCCCATGGATGTGGAATGTACTTTCTCTCGAGATAGACAATCACATCTTTAGCTGCTTTTCAGCAATTTTTGAAGGTGTACAGTTCTTTCAGGAAAGAGTGTTTCAGACATTATGTATTACTTTAAAGTAATTTATTATAATTTTATTTATAAATTTGTTTTATGATACATATCTGTGTCATGTTTTACACAAATTTATAACTTTGTATTCAGCTAGTGTATTTTATAGTTTCATATATATTACACTGTGACAAGCTTTAACATTGCCAATTACTTAAATCTTAATAAGTTTGTAGCACATTATGTATTTATAGTGCCTCTGCATTGACATATAGATTTATGCAAGCAACAACACAAAGTCCAATATAGTGATGAAAAAAGGCCAAATGAATGACGTTTATTTATTAACGTGATAAGAGAGAAATGTGGGCTCGACATCCCAAGGCCAGGCCTGTGACTGAGCCCATACTAGTCTCCTGTACCTCAGGTTGCCAGAGCCCACATTTCGGCACATAACACAAGCAGTATTGGTATACATGATATCATATATCAAACAATGTCATTACTGCTAAAATCACCATAGACCTACTGCACAGTATAATACTAGCCAAGCACACCAGTCAACCACACCAAATCTAAAACCAACACTACCCGCTGATGCATTACACTATATATAACTGAGGCTAAAACTTAAAAGTGGGGTCGATTATGCCTATGCCTGACCAAATTTTATTTATAAATTTCTTTTATGATACATATCTGTCTCATGTTTTACACAAATTTATAACTTTGTATTCAGCTAGTGTATTTTATAGTTTCATATATATTACACTGTGACAAGCTTTAACATTGCCAATTACTTAAATCTTAATAAGTTTGTAGCACATTATGTACTTATAGTGCCTGTGCATTGACATCTAGATGTATGATGCCGTATAGATGTACTGGTTGTTATTGTTATCACCCATGTACTGGGCTTAGCGACAACAATGCCACTAATATAAACATGCCGTTTTCATAAAAATCTGACGAAACATTCGCAAAAGATATCCGTATTATATAGCTCCCTGCTACTTATTTGTTATACAAATAAATTGTTTTGGTGAAATACTTGCAGTTTGTGTACGAAAACACAACGCCCCACAAAGATAATAATGATAATAATAAACGCTCCAAACAGTGGTAAGCGTGCTGGCGGTTATAAACCGATGAGAAACAGATTGACATACATGTCGTAACTGCTTTGGGAAGTCGCGCTCAATTCTTGTGAGTCATATACAGAGATTAACGGTTAGATCTCGCGAGATTCCATGTGACACATTTTGGAGTGAATCGGACACCTACCCGGTGACTATAAACTGTAGGTGTGCTGCAGCCATTTATTGTTACATGTGTGTGTGTGCGTTGTGATGTACAGAGATCGAAGAGGGCGGATGATGGAGAGATTCTCTCAGAGTACAGCGAGGAGGACGACGCTCCGAGGAAGAAGAAACGCACAAAGAAGGGAAGTGAGTCGGAGGAGGACAGCACCGAGGAAGGTGGGAAGAAAAAGAAGACTAAGAAGAGGAGGAGGTATGTTAAGGCATAGCATTTATATGTTGTTGTGTCTAATTGTCGGAGAAATCTAATTTTTAATCATTTTTTCTGTTTGATTATGTAGAGGCGTGAGACTTAGTACGTATTTGCCAGTTCAGATGATTTTTGTTAAAAGTGGAGAATTATGGAATGTGAGATTTGTTGCTGGCACCAGTGTTGAAAGTTGAAACCATGGAAATCGTCAGGAAATATCCATTGGAATTATGGAATAGAATTTGTTAATTCCATTGCTAGGAGCTGTGTGGTTTCATGGACTCATTCACCACAGCATTCGTTTTGTTTGAAGTTGTTTTGTTTGCTTTATTTTACTGCATAAAACATGTAAAATGCTAGGAACAACACAAAAGTACACTATTTTCGTGCAGCATCAGATCATGTAATCAGTAGTTTGTCTAAGCAATTATTTAAAGTAATGTTTGGCTTCTAAGTGTATTGAGTGATCTAATAATAACAATGAACTTATAGCGTCTCTATCCTCAGGGACAGGGACACACAAGAGGCATCATTCGAGCAAGGAACCGCCAAAGATTTAGGGTGGGAAAGGGATTTCAAACAAATAAGTCTTGAGTTTTTATGAAAGGTGGTTATCGTTTCTGAGAATTTTAAAGTGATAGGGAGTTGATTCCAGATTTTGGGTGAAGGTACAGAGAAAACATGTATAGATATTAGATCAGAATCATTGGTGTAATGGTACACTTCGACATTGTAGTCGTCCCCAGAAGCGAGGTGGTGGTGACAGTGATGATGAGGGAGGTCGCGATCGTAAACCTCGCAAGAAGGTAAGACATGTTTTGTTTAGCTGCTTGCTTGCTAGGGCCTGATGTTGCGTTTGGCTGTAACTCAAATGGACCGAAAGGTTAATTAGGATTTTTTTGACATGTTGCAGCTTCTTGGATGCCCTTTTTTGCATAAAAATTTGGTTTTGTATATGTTAGAGTGCAGGCTGGTATAATGACATGAAAATGACATATAGACATAACAGCTACATCCACGTATACCATTTTGAAAGTCTATGACTTCCCACTGGCATGGTGGTTTCATCACCAAGTTTATTTGTGTCACCATGCATTAGTTTGGGTTAGTAGAATAACACTGTTTGCAACCATTTTTATTATTGGCTCGGTAGCTTTTCGCCAATATTTTATTAACCGTTAGACCGGCTAGGGCCGATTCATCAGCTGACATTACATACCTTAATAGTAAAAATTTTAGTTTCCATGCCCAGTAACTGACAAATGAACATTTGGTATCTTTGGATAGCTGATAATTTTTCAAGATTGTGCATAATTATTCATGAGCAGATTGAATGACACCTCGTGACAGTCTAGCTGACAAAACATGTGACATGTCGCTGCCAAAATGTGGGTGGTTTTATTCTGCCCCACGTAATGAATTTACGTATCCAAGTCCAAACCCCCGCATACGTGGTATCAATGGAAAGCTCTGTTATTGGCCAATCTACCAAAAATGACATCAGCTGGCTAAGGTTTTACTTAGGATTATCTCAAATTTCATGACAGTATTCATGAATAAAGTTATTATACTAGTTCAGATATTTATAATGACTTTGGATGCTTTTTGAGTTGAAAATTTGACAAGATAAGTACATGTATTAGCAATGTTATGATTTCTACTGTAACAGAATCTAAGAGACATTTTTTTGCCGGTCACAGGGTTAAAATATTCCTATTTCTGAATACCAATATTTCCAATGCATTTTAGACCAATAACAGATGCACATATCAGGTATGCACTTCCCATAATTTTCCTATATTTGTTGTTTTTTATTTTGGGGCAACAGTCTTATATCATCAATAGTGTATTCCATTTCGGTAAAAACTTAATTGAAACACAAATTTAGTTAATTATAAGGGATCGTCCCAGAACGTCGCTGTTCAGTATCAGACAAAATTTCCTTTGTTTGGGGGAGGAGGGGTCAGAAGCAGTTTCCTGTCGTCAGACACATACATTTTACGCTTCAGACCGATACTGTTAATATATTGATATCATCATATCAGTGTTTACAAACTTTCATTTAGAAGGTGTGGAGCTGAGGCCAGATGAAAGTAATTTTGTCTGATATCGGACTTCAACATTCTGAGATGATCCCTGAACACATCTATTGTTGGGTGTGTAGGCAACCAAGTGTAAGATAGTTTCTTGTTTGTTGAAGCTGCTAAAGAAGAAGCCGACAGACGAGGGACTGTCCGCGAAGCAGCGACGTAAGATCGTCTCCAAGGCAACCATCTCGTCCAGCGACTCGTCCAGCTCCGAGGACGGCAAGTTGAAGATCACTGATGACGAGGCGTAAGTGGGAATGGGTTTTTGCTGATAAATTTGTAAAAAGACTATTTTTATAATACCCAAAGGAGGTCATTGCTATTAGTCGACAGGGTTGTTGATGTTGATAATGATTTTTAGATTACTAGTATTTGTTTAATCCTGTGTTAATCATTAAACAATTCCCTCCTAATAAGCACAATATTCACCATAGAAAATTTGGTAGAATGATGCAGTATTTCATAAAATGCACTTTCAGGTTTGTTTTACTCATTGATTTCTAATAATTTATTTCCCAGTAGAAATATTGCCTTATAAACCCATAGGAATCTCTGTATTTGATTAGGAATTGAGTTTTTGTCATTTTTCCTCCGAACAGGGAGAACAAGGGTCCTGGAGACGAGGCCCATGTCAAGTCCCGGCGAATTATCTCGTCTGGCAGCGAGAGTGACAGTAGTCAGAAGGCCAGAAGTGGTTCAAACCGGTCTAGAAGCGGGTCTAGGTCGAGAAGTGGGTCAAGGTCAGGTTCCACTTCAGGGTCGCGCAGTCGATCCAGATCAGGCAGTCGATCAGGATCCGGCAGTCGGTCGCGTTCTAGAAGTGGTTCCAGGTCGGGCAGTCGTTCAAAGTCGGGCAGTCGTTCAAAGTCGGGCAGTCGTTCAAGATCGGGCAGCCCGGCAGGAAGTCGTTCCCGGAGTCGGTCTGGAAGCAGATCTGGGTCGCCACACAGTGGGTCGGTGAGGGGGAGTGGGGGACAGGGCTCAGGGGCAGAATCGGGGGGTGAGGGGTCAGGGGGAGAGCACAGTGGGGCGGGCTCCCCAAAGTCTGGCAGCGCATCGCCCCATTCAGGCAGTGGGGCGGGCAGCGGGGGAGACTCCGACTGAGGAACTACATTCTCACTCTCTCTTAAAAGATGTCTCGACTGCAAAGTTGACCAACATATTCAGGTGTTTATATCTTCACTGTGTTGCATTAAATCTTTTTATAGGCTTGGTTCTAAATTTATGAGAGAAAACTTGCATCTCTATAATTATTTTGAGACATTACAGTTGTCACTAAACATTATATCTATATGTTGTGAGGAGGACAGGAGACATTACTTGATCATGCATCATGATTTTGATATTTTGTTAATGTATGACTCCCATGATGATTATTTTTTGGACTTACAGTTTTATCCGCCATTTTCTGAATACAGCATTGACATGTTTTGTAAGTCATGTGGCTGTTGTGTTTAAGTCCACAGTATTTCAGAATCTGCCGCCTATTTGATAGTAACATAACAATTTTATTTCATCAACTTTGTGGTCGATATGACTGAGATGTGGGAAATCTGTGGATAATTGATGTATATAACTTCTATTTCATTGAAATATATACAGCACATCATAGCTGCCATCTCCCAGGATAGGTAGATGTGTGATGACTGCCTTTTACGATGCACGAGTATGTTATGTAGTGCATTGTGTTCTGTGGAATGTTTTAGTGTTTTGAATGGGACATAAATGTGTTTCAGACCAACATAGTCCTCTGTTCCTGCAGTGGGCATCCAGCAAATTTCCCGTGTACAATTTTGGGAGGAACATTGCCGTAGCCCAATTTATAAAAGAAGTTAAAACCTAAAAACTGCATTTTCTTGTAGTCATGACACGTATAAATGTGAATGACAGACTGATAAAGTTAAGATAGAGTCAATTTATACGTTTGATGCCAGGCAAATTTCTGATAAAACGCAGCACGGAATGTAATATTGATTTATACAGAATTTTGGTTCAAAAATACCGTGTTGTGCATTAACGCTTTGAATAGCCATGTTTGAACTGGAAGACAAATGGTCAGTAAGCGTGTTGAGGCATTTCATTTTGGTGTTATATTATATTTGTTGTATTACTTGAGCCGTTGTTATGTGGATTATAGCTTTTAAACTACAAAGTCAGGAATTACCAAGTAATTTATATGATGTGAACTCTTTGATTCCGTTGTACTTTGTCTACTGAAGTGGTTAGGATTCGGTTGATGTACACACGTGTGGCATGCATGTAGACAGTTACATTATGACAGAGGAGAGTTGGGATACGTGGCATAGTTGCATGTGAAATATACAAAACTGACTCTGTTGTTCTTATCAGTTCAAAATGGTGGGACTACGTGTATAAATCAAAGCAAGTTGTTAGTGGTTACTAGAGTCATGACAGTTCATATTTACTATTCTTTTTGCACATCCACATTATTTGATATTACCATTTAGGTATTTCCTAAATGGGACCATGGTTAAAAATGGTTTGGGTCTAGGAAAAATGGTTTTACATGTTGCTTTGACGGTTGCTTTTGTAGTGAACGTTTGCTTGAAATGTGTGTTGTTCGGTATAAGTGTTTAGTATAGGATAATGTAGTAATCATTTATTGTACAGTGTAACCTCTGAAATACGACCAGATGTAGGACTAGTCAGAAGTATTTCTGAGATTGTCAGTCTTAATACAGAAGTGGTCATTAGGTAGTGAGTCACTGCAAAGAGTTATATAACTGTTACTACCCCCAGAGGTATGTGCTAGTAACCAGTGCAAATGTCTGGTATCATAGTGAAATTTGTGTGGCAACATTGTTACCATCCGTTGATGCATTTTATATGGTGTGGTTGTGTCGTGGAGGTTTTATTATGTTTTTTGTCTTTAAAATGTAAACAAAAACTATGTCATCATTGGAAAAACTCATTTCTTGAACTATAAAAAAATTTGCTTTGGAAAGAAAATAATATTAGTTGTAAAATGGGTAGATTTGCCTATTTGTCATAAAGTAGTTAATATGTTACGTTTTTCTGTGTTCTTGTTGAGACTCTTCTTGCTGTAAATAGAAAATGTGGCTGCTTTTTAGATGGAATGTATATAAGTTCAGTTATATCATTATTATGTTCTGCAGAAACATGTGCAAATAACAACAAGGCATAAATAAACTTAAGATTTGAAGAAAAAACACTAGCTGTTGCACATTTACACATCCATTTATATGAAGGAAAATGAGAGAATGTTTTCTACTGATAATGCCAGCAACATGGAATACCTATCTTGAACATTATGTGAACCACAGAAACTAGATCATTGCCAGTGGGAATAGATTAATTCTTGCAATGTCCAGTCCAATTAGCTTGGAACAAATACTGCTGTATGTACTGTTAATGGTACAAGCAAATGTGCCACAGACAGTGTGCAAATGTAGCAGTAATCTTGGTAGATTCCTGGTGTTGCATGACATTTGCACTGCAGTACTGACATTTGAGTTGTACTGCAGTAGTAGTATTTGAGTTTTATTGCAATACATGTATTGGAAATTGTATTGCAGTGTTGGCATTTGTATTGCAGTATTGTGGCTGCATGCAACTTCTTTGCAAAATAAATTTGTTAGACGACAGGGCAATAGAATGACAATTTGTAGTTTTGTATTACCAGTGGTTAGGAGAATTATTCAGAAATGGCAACACACAATTGTGGGATGCGAAGTGTTCAAACAGAGGGTCGTTGTAAAATGGTAAATGTGAAATGTCTGAATCCAATGTGTTACTTTTGCCTGCATTTTATAATCGGTGAGAACAATCTCATCTTCCTTGATGGACTTATCTCTGCATTTTGATCCTTATTAAATTTGAATTTTCATATTGCACGAGACGCATTGTTGATATATGATTTTCAGTGCTTATTCTGAAGCCAAATGCAGCACTGCTGGATTGGAAAATTAGGGGAAAGCCATATTTAACGTATATTAAACTGTAACTGAGCTAGCATGTGTGTTTGTATGTTTTGTCACCTACACATTTTGCATCTCAGGCAATTTTTGAAAGAAGTATAGGCGTTACTTTTCTTTTGAGGTGTATATTAATCCTTGATGCCCGAGATGCAAAACATTTATGAGTAAAGCATCAGCACATAGACGCAGGCTCTATTGTAGTTAGATGTGGTGATGGAATTTGTTTCATATTCTTGTTGACATGATTAGCTGTGATTAGTTTATTCAGCACAGAATGCAGTAAAAGGCATCAATAGTAAGGTTTCAACTGACGTGGTACACAGCCCTAGTTCACAGAAAGTACACTTTGACTAGATGGCATTAAAACTAACATACATGTCCTTCATATTTTCTATGTTCATCTCGTGTAGGCCAAGTTGTCTGGCAACTCGGGCATGCTACACGTAATGTTACGAAAAAGAAGCTGCTTAGAATTTTGTCGTAAAACTAATTAAATAAAAGGAACATATCAATCATAGTTCTCGATATCGACTCGTGTACAATCTTGCAGCGGCTAGTTAGTAACGGAAATCTACCATAGATATTATGCTGCATTGTCATTTGGTGCATAAAGATATGAAGCCAGTAAAATGTAGACATTACAGAAGAAACTAGCGATGTTGCCTTTAACAAGATTATTATCCAATGCGACAAGCTCCAGATGGCGTGTAGACAAAGAAGCACATGGACTACTGACAATATGGAGAAACCACAATGATATGTGCTGAAACTGAGCCCTTCAACTGTATTACTGGCTTCAGATAAACAAATCAATATATTTCAGCACGTAAATATGTGACTTGCCACAGCAAACTGGGTATTAAGTTGCAAAACTGTGAAAAGATGTTTTGTACCTTCTGGGTTCCACAGATTTAAAAGCATACCTCATTTGTTGAAATATCCGTAATTAGTTTTTTATTTATTGCTAAATTTGAAGCAAACTTTAAAATAGTGGCATTTTGAGAAACGTTATAATTTTGTCTTTAATCTGTGAGTTCGTAAGTGCATGTATTTTTTTTATATAATTTATCGAGGAAAATAAGCTGGACATTTAACAGATGAGATTATAAGTTAGTACCCGGTTCGCTGTGGTGGGTCACAGGTGATTCCGGATTCTCTTGCATTTGTTATGTAAAAGTACATACTCAGTAGAGTTACCTCTCAGAATCCTATAAGTTGCTCAACAAAGCTTTCGGGACCTTCACTGCCACTTTGTAAGCATCATTGTGCGCAGCTCTGTTGTCATGACAATGTTGGTGGTTGTCACATGACAGCAGCTCTAAAGAATCTCAATTGTGCGAAGGCAATGGCATAGAGATTAGTGAGGAGATAAAAATATAGGGGGTCACACCCAATCAACGACAGAGACAGTGGTTACAACCTTCCCACGACTTTCTTTGAGCTGCTGTCATATGACAACACAAAAGTGCCAAAAGTGGTAAACTCATGCTTTTTGTTAATTTGGGGGATAATTCCATGGCCTACTGCTTTCACGATTTAAAAAACAATTACTTATTTAGGACCCAACTCCACTGCCTAAGCAACATCTCGTGTAGAAAATGTACCGAAATAAGCAAATGTCTGTAAAATTAAAAAATGACACGGTTGTGGACTGGATCCCTTTTCAACGTTTTTTTGTCGCGACTGCAATGCAAGGCTCGTGGCACCAGATCCTCATCCACCATCATCACATCATGAAAAGTGGTGTCCTAATGCTTGTTGTGCAATATTACTTGGCACCTCTGGACAGCCACCACTGTGACATTTACATAACAAGGCACAATGATGCTGATGAAGGCACCATGGTGGAAAGCTCCGTCAAGCAATGTGTAGGATTCTTTGAGAGGTATTTATAATATGCATTATGAGAATTGAGATTTCACGGCAGGTACAGAAACATGATTGCAAGTGTACAGTTCTCATATAACACCTGTTGAATTCAGCACAAGTAGGCATATTGTTCAGAGAAATCTGGCCTTCTCTAAACGTGACTGGCATTTTGTAAATGTGTGTCGTCACTGGCATATTTTATGCCTGTAGAATGCAAACAATTACTAATAATAACTTAAAAGTTTACAGTATACAGCAGAAGCTTTGTGTATCTCCACTGCTCTGCCCTTCACAACTGTCTCAGTGTTATCACATACAGTGTTTCTACAAATGTCACTTCATGAAATCAACATCATGTCTTCAACATCTCAGGATATTCCCTTATTCTTGACCATACTGCAGACACGGTTTATTGCGTGCCACTGCGGGAGTTTGTCAAACCTGCAGAAATCCGACTGTTTCACAGGTGCAGCGAGATTCGTCTCATGTTAATACAACTTCACGCAGCGAGTTATGTTCATGGTCTGGCCAAGATTGTTGGGCAAATACTTCTGGCAGTCATTCTTAGAAGAATCTTCTAAGAATAGTCGATTCTCTACGTGATCTTGTCCCACCTTCACGATCCATCATTGGCGACAAACTGATTCTGTGCAGATCTGCGCCGGTGCCAATTGTATCCCCAGATCCCACCACACCAGGTGGTGCTGTTGAACAGCATTGCCTGCAGTCTTACGAACGTGCGGGTGCTTGTGTATAACAGCAATTGCTGCAGAATTCTCTTCATGAACTCGCACTTTGTTGCAAGCCACTGTCACAGATATCCAAGCGCACAGACGGAACTTTGTAGATCCAGTCTGGAACGTACCACAAATGTTGCTCTTCTCTCTGTGAGGCAAAGATTTGTCCACATCCATGCGGTATGACACCTTCCACTATCATCACATCAGCCGACCCAGCGTGTGTCATCATAGACCAAAGAATGCCATCACTTTGCGGCGCAACAGTTTGATGAATGACTCAGGGAACATTGAGTGGGAGACGTTGGCGTACTTGAAGTACTTGTAGGGCTGGGCAATCACCTCCAACAGCGACGACAGCAGCTTCTGGTTCTGGAAGCACACACAGCAGGGGATGGTCAATCTCATAGAGAAGTAGACATCAGTGGAGGGATAAATTTTTTGATGTATCTTCAACAAGGTTATTTTAGTAAACTGCTCATGTAATATTCATGATTGTAGCTGCTAATGTTAGTTTCCATGAACAGACCTATGGGTCAAGGTTTAAAAATTACTACTCGCTATGAATGCAACTATACTGTCTATCCAACATTTTGTAGAAAATGCACCAAATCATGCAAATATACCCTAAAACTGAAAAATAACAGTCATGGTGTGGTTCCCTTTTCTGCATGCACTCCTCTTGTGACTGCAGCACGAGGCTCGTGGTACGAGGCTTGTGGTATGAGACTCTTGGTACCAGATCCTTGTTTACTGTCTTAACATCATGAAAAGAGGTAGATCTACTGCTTTTTGTGCAATATTACTTTTGTGGTTTGTTTTGATTAATTCTTAGATGCAGAGACCCAAAAAAGCCTTTTGTTTTCCCTGGACATATATTTGTTACTACTTTTAAAGTGTCTATGTTTATATTTTTTTATACGAACATTTAAAAATTTGAGAAGGGGGATACACAAAATAACAGAAGACTAGTATATGTCATATTTGTGAGCTTACCTTGAGCACTTTCTTGTGCTTGTAGGAGCTGTACAGGCGGCCGTCTCTCACTATGTTCTCTATCAACTCCTGGTACTCCTCTGTAGCCAAACACAACCACACATCAAGTTAGAACAGTGGTGGGAGCATCAGACATTGAAGATGTGGTGTGTGGATCAATACAAGGCAGTCAACATGGAGTGCAGTAGCAATCGAGAAATTCCAGGTTCAAATCGTATTACTGTCATTTCGAACCTTGGATAATTTTATTCACTCCACAATGCTCCCGTTCGCTCAGCTGTATGAATGAGTACCTAGCTATAGACAGTGGTGGATATTTGTGTACGAATAGTCTTCATGTATTAAGTGCAGAGTGGCGGAATGTTTTTCATATAAGCAGAGATGGTGTTCGATTTAAAAGGTCTGCCAGCATTCAGGGAATGAAGGGTAAAGCGCTTTGAGTAGTCCAAAGGATTATAATTTTATATAAGAACTTCCATTTTAATAACTGATGAACTGTGTCTTGTAATTATTACAGAACATTTCGGTGCACACAAGATACAATACACACCCAATTATAAAGTTTCCCTGCTAATTTAAATGCAACAAAACAGAGTTCCCTGAG
This sequence comes from Paraescarpia echinospica, assembly GCA_020002185.1. NCBI lineage: Eukaryota > Metazoa > Annelida > Polychaeta > Sabellida > Siboglinidae > Paraescarpia > Paraescarpia echinospica. The sequence goes on along the minus strand of CM034536.1, from coordinate 26,382,844 downwards.
TTCTACCTGTTTTTGCACAATACATCACTATCACTTACCATTGTATGTGACATAAGGAATAGAGAATCCCCTTGCACTCTGGGCGCCGTCTGTCTTGAAACGTATCCAGAGTTTGCGTGACCGAGAAGTGAACGCAATCGGTGATGTCACCGACTTACACTTCTCATAGGTTGTAGTTGAGTAGGAGGAGGCTGAAACAGAGGGAAGATATGTTCAGGCCCCCGTGAAATGCCATATTTTAATTAACTGTTATATCTTAAAAACTACTTGTCTTATCTTGATCATATTTGCAGTCAAGGTCAGATATTAAATAATAACCAATTTGCATAACAGTAACCATGGTAACCATAAAATTCTTGGAAATTCTCATGGGGTGGTTTTGTGGAATGTCCCATGGAAAATTGAATTAATATATTTCCATTTTTGTTATTCATTCTAACAAATAATACAGTAAATGGTGCAAAGTAGTTTGGCTGAAAAAGGTAATACTTTTTATCAAAATGATTTTTTTAACATTATCTTACATGTAAAACATTGTACAGTGTGAATCAATTATTATTATCAGAAGCATGACTCAGCCAATCGTTGACAAAACTGCTTATTCTGACCAATACTAACATCAGTCACATGCTGCTTGTGTACAGCAAGCAAGCATAGTCCACAGTATTCCCAATCCATGTAGATAGGAAAAACAGAAAATTTAAATAACTGTACTTAACACTCAAAAATGTCTCAATTCTCACCTGATTTCCGCATGACGAGACTGTCTCCACACCCATCCTGGACAGGGAAGAAGATCTCTGGGATCACAATGAGGATACGGCGACCCTTGGCTGGCTTTATTGTCCACGTGCACTCTACATTGGCGGGGTAGGCCCCTGGCCAGTTGGGGCTCTGAATGAAGCCCTGATGAAGCCCTATGTACCCTCCACACTTGTAATCTGTCAACACAGTTGTCATGACAACAATTAGTTACCATGAGGGGTAACCATTGTTTGTATAAAACATTTCTCAAAATATCAGATGGGATAGTAATATTGTTATTTGGCTGCGTTGTTTGGTGTTGTTTCTGGTATTCAACACTTAGGAGTCAGTTTTGACTACGTCTAAAGGTGGCTCCTCGGTAGCGACTACCATAGTCTTAGAGGAGGCTCCTGACCCTACTTTTTGTTATTTATCACACATTATACCATGTTTACCATAAGGTTATATATTTGTATTATTTTTATTTTGGGACATGGATGTATTGTATGTATTATTTGAAATGTCTGGGTCAAATAAAACTAATTCTTTTTCTTCTAATATATAAATTTCAGGGTGAGTCTGTTTTTCAGCACGTCTGTTGGTACCTATGCATGGATGCTGGGCAGATAGAACTACAAACTTGGACTGGTCTGACATGAAGCCATTATTTTACCCTTTGTAAAACTACCATTCCTAATTTACCCCTTTTTTACAATGTTTTGCATAATTACACAACTTAGAACAATCATGGAAACACATAACTTTTTGAACAACTATACCTAATAACTATGCAGGGCAAACATAATTTTAAACTATCATGCGAACACACAGCCGGTGCTCTCCTGTGATGTAATTATGACACATTTATCACACATAAAAATGAGTTGTGAAATGCAACCTTTGCAGTCGGAGCTGTTGGTGGACCCCTCTCCATCTGTCTGTGTGTCTCCGGGGCAGGCAAAGCAGAAGTTCTCCCCAGACTTTGGTTGGTAGGAGTTCTTGCTACATGGCACACATCGACGCAACGACTTGTTGTAGTATTGGCCGACTTGACAGTGCTCTGTGGCAGACAAAGTAATCACAATGTAATTCAAACGTAATCATAATGTAATTAAAATGTCAGTACACATGTTTCTGAAGTTTCATGAGGACTTTTGTGGGTCCCTGTTCATAATATCGTTATTAACCTATTTGTTCATTCATTATTTTACAATGAAAGTAGGGTTCATTGTGCAAATTGTATTTTATAAGTTCCAATAATAAATAAATAAGGGCAGTGTGCCATGACAAGACATCAAGAGAGACCTTCTCTCAGAGAGACAGACAGACAAACAGACAGACAGTTGGACGGACCGACAGAAAGACAGACAGACAGACAGACTCAATGGAACAATGGAGGACGGACAGACAGACAAACAGACAGACAGTTGGGTGGACCGACAGAAAGACAGACAGACAGACTCGATGGAACAACGGAGGACGGACAAACAGACAGACAGACAGACAGCCAGACAGACAGACTGGAAATCAAAGATACATTTCAACTCCCTACAAACACTTTCACTATCATCACACACGTTTACTTGCTTAGAAATCACACAAAACACATCTGAAAAACACCGAAACCACCACAAACCTCTGACGATGCACTTGTGGAAGCCAGTAGCGCCGGTCTTGCGTGTGGTGATGCCGCGACCACACGGCGTACATCGAGTACGACCGTAGTCACGCTGGTACGTCCCTACGGGGCATGGCTGGCACGGCCGAAAGCCGTCCTGGGAGTACTCGCCAGGAGCACATTGCCCTTCAGGAACAATGGGGAAAGAGAGAAAATGCAGCTGGTGTGTTAGTGGTCTTTGGCAGAGGGCGGGGAAACAGCGCAGTACAATAACGAGTTAGTGCTTAACGTAATCTTAGATATTAATCAACGGCAAGGCAGCAGGTAAATGATGCGATAATGAAATGATAACATTAAGATAAATATTGAAATCATATAACAAAATTACACGAAAATAAATCAATAACTTCTTTAACTAGGCTGATTATTGGCACTGAATCAGTAGTGATGCATAAGCTGAATAACACTAAATACATAAACTATGCAATAATGAAATCACTTGTAAATTAAAGTAAATAACAATGTAAATTTACTAATTAGATTGATTGCCTTTACCAAATTAGTAGCAATGCAAGGATTGAACGCAATGCCGGTTTCTATTTTTGCTATTTTTACTACATATGTATTTCTTTATTCTAAAGCTACAACGAGAACAGTTATTTTGTAGATCTCTTAAACCTATCCTATGTGCCATCAACACAAGCAACCAGCAGGGTTACCAGCAGTGGCAGCAACCAAGCAGTCAGTGGCGGAAACATGGACAACAGCAATAACAGCAGTAGCACCAGTAACAGCAGCTAAGACAACCCGTTACGCAGCATCAGCAATGAACAATGTGTTGTGTAGTCACCTTCGCACTCGGACACTGATTTGGCGCCCTCTACCCCTACGTCCGCCCTGAGGTGGGGGCACGGGGTGCACATGGACTGACCTTCCCTGCTCTGGTAGGTGCCCGCAGGACAGGGCAGACAACGTCGCATTATCTTGTCATAGTGCGTCCCCATACTGCATGCAACTGTCAACATCAGTAGGCCAGACAGTCGTTAAAGTGACGTCAGTTCCTCATCCTTTTACATTATTAATGAATATAATGTTCTTAACACTAGTATGAATATGTGACCTACCACATCGCAGTGGGTATTAAGTTGCAAAATGGACTTTTGTACCTTTCTGGATTTCACAGATTATAATGACATTTCATTTGTTGAAATCTCTTTAGTAGTTTTTGAATTTATTGCTACAGATGAAGAAAACTTTAAAAGTGACATTTTGAAATAAATGGGTTTGAAAATTGGGCTATGTGAAAGGTTGTATTTTATTAGTTTTGGATTATTTGTTGCAGATAATAAACTGGACTGTTTCCTCACCACAGTAGGGCGCTACCAGTACATGGCCGCTGTCACAGACTCTCTTTGACCTTGTTGCTTTAAATGATTTCTTCAGAGCAACGCGATCAATCCCTTCAAACCTGAAACAGTTCAAGAAACATGACATACTTGATGACACAAACACGCATCTGTACATATATACCAGTTCTTTTGAAATATATTATTTTCACGAATACATTTCATGGTAATTTATACATGTTAATGGCATACATTTCCAAATAAATAATCACCTTTTCTAAACATATATATATATATATATATTAATACAGTAACTGTGGGTCATTATAAGTCTATCCCCTCCGAAGCGCCAAAGTCCATCCCCTCCGAGGCGCCAAACTCCATCCCTTCCGAGGCACCAAAATCCATCCCCTCCGAGGTGCCAAAGTCCATCCCCTCCGAGGCGCCAAAGTCCATCCCCTCTGAGGCGCCAAAGTCCATCCCCTCTGAGGCGCCAAAGTCCATTCCCTCTGAGGCACCAAAGTCCACTTGCTTCATTTTACATGTAGATTGATTTGCTTCCTTGGATCATTGCCCTACGATCTACCAATTGGCAATGTTTTTAAAAGGGGGTTACTTTGAGTTAATTACTTACAAAGGTACATAATTGCTTTGCAACCTATCAGAGCAATAGGGAACTGTGGAGTGGTTAGTGACTCTCAAGATGGCACTGCTATGAATAGGTTTAAACCATTTACTGTACTGTAACGGTAATAACCGATGCTCTCGGTTCTGTTGCTCCATGTAAGCTAATTTACTCTGTAAAATATATTATATTGAAAAATCCATGAGAAAATAGGAATCACCTGACAAAGAAGCTATTCCTGTCAATAGTTTTTTGAAGCTGTTTCATGATTCGCTTGAGTTTCTTCCGTGTGCGCCTCTGCATACACTCGAGGTTACATCGTCCTGAAACATGACCAGAATTTGTCATCAGTGTCATGATAATATCATATATATCAGATAAATGTCAGATATGTTTCGGGACAAATGCCAGATATCTATGTAGCGCTGTCATCAATAATATATAATGTCTGCAACGTTAAAACTTAAATATAATATAACAGTTCCAAACCATTTCCTAACTGGGATAATTGGCTGCTACGACATGTTTCAAATGCTAACTTTTGTTAAATTAAAAACTACCTATTTGAAAAAGACCCATCCAAAAGACCCATCCATTTTACTCTCCCCTCTCAGTGTATCCATTCAACTGTTGATGGCTTGAAATTGTGTATCTGTTACACATCGTTGATTTTGAAGTGCATCTAATTTCAACATCCCAAAGACATGTTGCGTACCAGGAGTAGGAAGTATTAGCTATTGCATGGCGTATGTGACATGTCACAAACAAGTGGGTAACAAGTTGCAAAAATGTTAAACAGAGGTTTGTACCTTTTTGGATTTCGCATGTTATACGCTTTAAAATTCCTCATTTATTGAAATCTTAATCTTAAGTAGTTTTTTATTTATTGCTAAAAAGAAGCAAACTTTTAAAAATCAACCTCTTAAAAATAGGCTTAAACGTTTGGCTATGAGAAAAAACAATGCAACCATACATATATATATATAGTTTTGGATTATTTGTTAAAAAATGAATCGCACACTGGACAATGAGATTATAAAGACCATTATTTCTGCAAATATCACTACATCAATGAGACATGGCCCATACAGCTATTTTTGGCTGATATGCAGATTACGCCTGTGAAACTAAACACCTTAGACCTCAGCTGTTTTCTGAAAAGTCCCTGTTTCCCCACTTACTTCAACCATAACATGAAAATGTTATATTCACACGTTCAAACATCGTTTCTAATATCCTTTCAAAATGTGATTTCAAATTTATCCACCAGATGGCGCCACCACACAATACAGCTTGATTTGAGGTCTAATGGGTTAACACCTGGATCGGATCACTGCGGTGGCTCGCATATAAGTGGCATTCGCCTATGGAATTTGATGACGTATAAGGGAACATACCAGAGAGCCTGGCTGGGTCAACTTCGATGTCGAACTCAGCGATAACAATGCTCTTCTTTGCCTTGCGAGCGAGACGTCGCAATGCCCGCTTCTTTGTACCACACTGAAGGTTCACCTCCTTTATGTTACAATGTTTCACACAGCGGAACTTTCGCTGACCTGTTGGTAGATGAATTGGATGTTAATTACATAATTTAATCTTGATAAAATAATATGATTTATTTACATGCAAATTTATATGCACACTAGACATTGGCTATTAGAAACAATTTATAAAGTTTAAATGTGTTTTATTTTTAGCAATACAATTTTATTTGAATTCTTGACATGTTATTTTATCACGTTAAGGTATTACAGACCTGCCTACCCCAAAAACTTCCTGTCAGTACTCCATCTTCCCATTTACACTGATTTTCAGGAATATAAGCCTGCTGTCAGTAATAAAACATAATTGTCTCTAATAAACTACGTGGTGTTTTGAAGCATTCAGTTAACAAGGTAGATGTTCATAACCAGCCATTGGTGGAAATCAAACATGAACAAACGTAACTGTAATGCAAATGAGTCTATACACGTTGTAATTCTGATTTCATGTAAATTTCAAAAACAGCATGCTGACTACAAAAACATGACAAATTATAACAATGCGTCACTGTCTATTTGTGGTGTCATTAGGATTAATATTAGTAGCCGATGTACATAGGGCCAGGCTATAGACTACACAGTATAGTAGCTTGACTAGATCAAAGTCTCAATTTGGGATGTACAAGAACCACTGAGGACGACAAGCACCCTGGCAGCGACCACTCTCAGTGTCAGCATAGAAAGGTCGGCTTGGCGATAATGTTCTGAAAAAGGCTGACTGGTTGAATGAGACCTCATAAAATCATTGTAACCACAATATATACAGACTAATCAGTTAATAGAACGTTGCCGAGTGCTGAAAACAACTAGAACTAGAAAGTCAAAGACAAACACAAAGTCGTGCCGTGGGACAGCAAAACCATTACGTTACGCTAGTCGTCGACATCGTCTGGTCTACTCAACTCTAGTATATATGCCTATACCTGTAAATGATAGACTAGACTCACTAAATACACTAACTTAGTCTTAGTACAGTCAGTTGGCCTGACACTACAACGTAATCAGTACCTGCAATTATCCTGGCCACCATGTCATGTGAAATAAGAAAATTAATTTCGCGTATACGGCAGTATGTAAAGCCGACCCCCTTCCTTAAACTTGACAATACAGGCCATATTTGCTGTTATCAACGTTTGCAGCATACGTTTCTTCTTGGCTGGTAGTGGTGCCATTTCGATCCCCGCCATCATTTCGTGCCGCATGAGTCATGAATTCTTCTTGTTTGAGCGCCATGAGCGTGGATATGCGAATTTAATTTATCGTAACCATGTTTCCTATTGGTCAGATTACGACCAGAAGCAGCGAATGAAAAACGATGTCATAACAAGCAGTGTATATGCTGCCACCTGTTGCTGTTAAAGTGAAGCTAAATTTGAGGAGCACGGAAATGATTGACGACGAAAGAATCCGTAATATTTTCATCCCTCTCCGTAATACTGTAATTTGAGGTGTATTTCCGGAATGATTCCGGACAATCCGGAATGGTAGGCAGGTCTGGTATTAAATAAATGTAGATGCTTTACGACTTTGTCAAGTTATTTACACACAAATTAATTTTTTTATGTAGAATAACAGCATATGTCCAGTGTAGAGTGTGATAGGCCAAATTAATAGCATTTCATTTATTAATCAGTGAACCATCAATTCTGGAAACATCCCCATCAATACAACATCCACAACGTCACATAATTACAGCAAGCATGCCTGTCCACAAAATGGTAATTTCCCACAATAACTATAATTCTCAGATGTATTACAATAGTTTAACAAACACTGATAACAATATTATTTAATATTCTTCATTACCAAGGATATTTCACTACGTCGGCAAGCATGGATATTAGATAGAATACAACCTAGGGCAGTGAAAGATCTTACCTTGTACAACCATTACGATATTCTCACGGAAATCTTTGTTGCTCTTCTCGTGAAGTTCACACTTATTGGCTAAGAACATAAGTGTGACCCTGCGTATGTAGGCTGGAGCTGACAGTGACGCTGTGGACAGACAAAGAACATAAGTGTCACCCTGCATATGTAGGTAGGGGATGACAGAGACACTGTGAACAGACAAAGAACATAAGTGTCACCTTGCATATGTAGGTAGGGGATGACAGTGACACTGTGGACAGACAAAGAACATAAGTGTCACCCTGCGTATGTAGGCTGGAGCTGACAGTGACACAGTGGACAGATAAAGAACATAAGTGTCACCCTGCGTATGTAGGCTGGAGCTGACAGAGACACTGTGGACAGACAAAGAACATAAGTGTCACCCTGCATGTGTAGGTAGGGGATGACAGTGACAATGTGGACAGACAAAGAACATAAGTGTCACCCTGCGTATGTAGGCTGGAGCTGACAGTGACACTGTGGACAGACAAAGAACATAAGTGTCACCCTGCATATGTAGGCTGGAGCTGACAGAGACACTGTGGACAGACAAAGAACATAAGTGTCACCCTGCATATGTAGGCTGGAGCTGACAGTGACGCTGTGGACAGACAAAGAACATAAGTGTCACCCTGCGTATGTAGGTAGGAGATGACAGTGACACTGTGGACAGACAAAGAACATAAATGTCACCCTGCGTATGTAGGCTGGAGCTGACAGTGACGCTGTGGACAGACAAAGAACATAAGTGTCACCCTGCGTATGTTAGGCAGGGGCTAACAGAGACACTGTGGACAAACAAAGAACATAAGTGTCACCCTGTATATGTAGGTAGGGGATGACAGAGACACTGTGGACAGACAAAGAACATAAGTGTCACCCTGCACATGTAGGTAGGGGATGAGAGTGACACTGTGGACAGACAAAGAACATAAGTGTCACCCTGCGTATGTAGGCTGGAGCTGACAAAGACACTGTGGACAGACAGAGAACATAAGTGTCACCCTGCGTATGCAGGCTGGAGCTGACAATGACGTTGTGGACAGACAAAGAACACAAGTGTCACCCTGCATATGTAGGTAGGGGATGACAGAGACACTGTGAACAGACAAAGAACATAAGTGTCACCTTGCATATGTAGGTAGGGGATGACAGTTACACTGTGGACAGACAAAGAACATAAGTGTCACCCTGCATATGTAGGCTGGAGCTGACAGTGACACAGTGGACAGACAATGAACATAAGTGTCACCCTGCGTATGTAGGCTGGAGCTGACAGAGACACTGTGGACAGACAAAGAACATAAGTGTCACCCTGCATGTGTAGGTAGGGGATGACAGTGACACTGTGGACAGACAAAGAACATAAGTGTCACCCTGCATATGTAGGCAGGGGCTGACAGTGACACTATGGACAGACAAAGAACATAAGTGTCACCCTGCGTATGCAGGCTGGAGCTGACAATGACGTTGTGGACAGACAAAGAACACAAGTGTCACCCTGCGTATGTAGGCTGTAGCTGACAGTGATGCTGTGGACAGACAAAGAACACAGGTGTCACCCTGCGTATGTAGGCTGGAGCTGACAGTGACGCTGTGGACAGACAAAGAACATAAGTGTCACCCTGCATATGTAGGCAGGGGCTGACAGAGACAATGTGGACAAACAAAGAACATAAGTGTCACCCTGCATATGTAGGCTGGAGCTGACAGTGACACAGTGGACAGACAAAGAACATAAGTGTCACCCTGCGTATGTAGGCTGGAGCTGACAGAGACACTGTGGACAGACAAAGAACATAAGTGTCACCCTGCATGTGTAGGTAGGGGATGACAGTGACACTGTGGACAGACAAAGAACATAAGTGTCACCCTGCATATGTAGGCAGGGGCTGACAGTGACACTATGGACAGACAAAGAACATGAGTGTCACCCTGCGTATGCAGGCTGGAGCTGACAATGACGTTGTGGACAGACAAAGAACACAAGTGTCACCCTGCGTATGTAGGCTGGAGCTGACAGTGATGCTGTGGACAGACAAAGAACACAAGTGTCACCCTGCGTATGTAGGCTGGAGCTGACAGTGACGCTGTGGACAGACAAAGAACATAAGTGTCACCCTGCGTATGTAGGCAGGGGCTGACAGAGACACTGTGGACAAACAAAGAATATAAGTGTCACCCTGCATATGTAGGTAGGGGATTACAGTGACACTGTGGACAGACAAAGAACATAAGTGTCACCCTGCATATGTAGGCTGGAGCTGACAGTGACACTGTGGACAGACAAAGAACATAAGTGTCACCTTCGTATGTAGGTAGGGGATGACAGAGACACTGTGGACAGACAAAGAACATAAGTGTCACCCTGCATATGTAGGCAGGGACTGACAGTGACACTGTGGACAGACAAAGAGCATAAGTGTCACCCTGCTTATGTAGGCAGGGGCTGACAGTGACACTGTGGACAGACAAAGATCATAAGTGTCACCATGCATATGTAGGCAGGGGCTGACAGTGACAATGTGGACAGACAAAGATCATAAGTGTCACCCTGCTTATGTAGGCTGGAGCTGACAGTGACACTGTGGACAGACAAAGATCATAAGTGTCACCCTGCTTATGTAGGCAGGGGCTGACAGTGACACTGTGGACAGACAAAGAACATAAGTGTCACCCTGCATGTGTAGGTAGGGGATGACAGTGACACTGTGGACAGACAAAGAACATAAGTGTCACCCTGCATATGTAGGCAGGGGCTGACAGTGACACTATGGACAGACAAAGAACATAAGTGTCACCCTGCGTATGCAGGCTGGAGCTGACAATGACGTTGTGGACAGACAAAGAACACAAGTGTCACCCTGCGTATGTAGGCTGGAGCTGACAGTGATGCTGTGGACAGACAAAGAACACAGGTGTCACCCTGCGTATGTAGGCTGGAGCTGACAGTGACGCTGTGGACAGACAAAGAACATAAGTGTCACCCTGCGTATGTAGGCAGGGGCTGACAGAGACACTGTGGACAAACAAAGAACATAAGTGTCACCCTGCATATGTAGGCTGGAGCTGACAGTGACACAGTGGACAGACAAAGAACATAAGTGTCACCCTGCGTATGTAGGCTGGAGCTGACAGAGACACTGTGGACAGACAAAGAACATAAGTGTCACCCTGCATGTGTAGGTAGGGGATGACAGTGACACTGTGGACAGACAAAGAACATAAGTGTCACCCTGCATATGTAGGCAGGGGCTGACAGTGACACTATGGACAGACAAAGAACATAAGTGTCACCCTGCGTATGCAGGCTGGAGCTGACAATGACGTTGTGGACAGACAAAGAACACAAGTGTCACCCTGCGTATGTAGGCTGGAGCTGACAGTGATGCTGTGGACAGACAAAGAACACAAGTGTCACCCTGCGTATGTAGGCTGGAGCTGACAGTGACGCTGTGGACAGACAAAGAACATAAGTGTCACCCTGCGTATGTAGGCAGGGGCTGACAGAGACACTGTGGACAAACAAAGAATATAAGTGTCACCCTGCATATGTAGGTAGGGGATTACAGTGACACTGTGGACAGACAAAGAACATAAGTGTCACCCTGCATATGTAGGCTGGAGCTGACAGTGACACTGTGGACAGACAAAGAACATAAGTGTCACCCTCGTATGTAGGTAGGGGATGACAGAGACACTGTGGACAGACAAAGAACATAAGTGTCACCCTGCATATGTAGGCAGGGACTGACAGTGACACTGTGGACAGACAAAGAGCATAAGTGTCACCCTGCTTATGTAGGCAGGGGCTGACAGTGACACTGTGGACAGACAAAGATCATAAGTGTCACCATGCATATGTAGGCAGGGGCTGACAGTGACAATGTGGACAGACAAAGATCATAAGTGTCACCCTGCTTATGTAGGTAGGGACTGACAGTGACACTGTGGACAAACAAAGATCATAAGTGTCACCATGCATATGTAGGCAGGGGCTGACAGTGACACTGTGGACAGACACAGATCATAAGTGTCACCCTGCTTATGTAGGCTGGAGCTGACAGTGACACTGTGGACAGACAAAGATCATAAGTGTCACCCTGCTTATGTAGGCAGGGGCTGACATTGACACTGTGGACAGACAAAGATCATAAGTGTCACCCTTCATATGTAGGCAGGGGCTGACAGTGACACTGTGGACAGACAAAGATCATAAGTGTCACCATGCATATGTAGGCAGGGGCTGAGAGTGACACTGTGGACAGACAAAGACCATAAGTGTCACCCTGCTTATGTAGGCAGGGACTGACAGTGACACTATGGACAGACAAAGAACATAAGTGTCACCCTGCATATGTAGGCAGGGACTGACAGTGACACTGTGGACAGACAAAGATCATAAGTGTCACCATGCATATGTAGGCTGGAGCTGACAGTGACACTATGGACAGACAAAGAGCATAAGTGTCACCCTGTATATGTAGGCAGGGACTGACAGTGACACTATGGACAGACAAAGAGCATAAGTGTCACCCTGCATATGTAGGCTGGAGCTGACAGTGACACTATGGACAGATAAAGAGCATAAGTGTCACCCTGCATATGTAGGCAGGGACTGACAGTGACACTATGGACAGACAAAGAGCATAAGTGTCACCCTGCTTATGTAGGCAGGGGCTGACAGTGACACTGTGGACAGACAAAGATCATAAATGTCACCATGCATATGTAGGCAGGGGCTGACAGTGACACTGTGGACAGACAAAGATCATAAGTGTCACCCTGCTTATGTAGGCAGGGACTGACAGTGACACTGTGGACAGACAAAGATCATAAGTGTCACCATGCATATGTAGGTAGGGGCTGACAGTGACACTGTGGACAGACAAAGATCATAAGTGTCACCCTGCTTATGTAGGCTGGAGCTGACAGTGACACTGTGGACAGACAAAGATCATAAGTGTCACCCTGCTTATGTAGGCAGGGGCTGACAGTGACACTGTGGACAGACAAAGATCATAAGTGTCACCCTTCATATGTAGGCAGGGGCTGACAGTGACACTGTGGACAGACAAAGACCATAAGTGTCACCCTGCTTATGTAGGCAGGGACTGACAGTGACACTATGGACAGACAAAGATCATAAGTGTCACCATGCATATGTAGGCAGGGGCTGACAGTGACACTGTGGACAGACAAAGATCATAAGTGTCACCCTGCTTATGTAGGCAGGGGCTGACAGTGACACTGTGGACACAGACAGACTGTGTACATACTCATGTTGTACCAGCACTCATCGTTGAAAGCCAGTGGCTGTTGATAACATCCGTATTGACCAGTCGAAACGGAGGCTTATCCCAAACATCCAAATTGCCTAAGTCAGGAAGTGAGTAACATGATTGTTTAAAAGTGTAATGGTTAAACAAAAAAATTATGAATGATTGGATGGATAATTTGGGTTTTTCTTGCAATTGCTATTTGATGTTGGGTATGCTGAATCATTTATACTTGATTTTTCATTGGTCTTGATTCCCAACCACAAGTGTGCAAGACATGTTATTTATAGTAGTATATTAAGAAAATCATATTTTGTTGTAAGGTAATGTAATATGTTTGTGCTACTTGATTTACAGTAAAATGTTACATTAACTAGCTGTGGTTACAGAATGTTAGAACTAGTTCTTCTTTTTCTTCTTATGCTCAGCTGAGAACTGTGTATCAGCCAAATGTATGTGGCTAGAGTGTTGTTGAGCTTGGGTGGAGAATCACAAGTAGCTGTAGTGCTGGTTTAGGTTTTTTGCTATTTTGTGAAGTTTAGACATATTAGAAGGCCCTATAATTGATGCCCCTAAAGCTGTGGGCATGTGTGAATTACTTTCCGGAAGTATATGGAGAAGTGGTACTTTCATTATGAGTTGTGTGATTGTTTGTTAAGAAAAGTATTTTACTTAACATCCATGGCAGCAGGTATTTACCGGAGCAGGACGGGAGAGTGGCGTTCTTCATCTCGTGTGTCCACTGGAAGCTGGTCGAACGGCCGCACTGATACTCATCACCTATCTTTGCACTGCAGAAATAAAAAAATTCACATCAAGTGGACATCCAATGTTCAACAATTTACTTCTTCAAATTCCACATTATGCCAGTCAATGTAAAGTCGTTGTAATGTCATTCCTCACATACAAAATCTTGAAAGTGTCATAATATTACTGATTTGTATTACAGAATTTACATACACATGATGATACACAAAATTAAAGTACACATACACATATTACATACAATTACAGAAAATATAGTGATGAAATGAGAATTACAAACCAAATTTTCTGTCCAAAATTTTTCTTACATAAAATATTTCTGGGAACTCTACCGAAATACAAACACACTGTAGCATATTTTCAATGTTATGGGAGTTAGTTGACCATCTATCTGACAGTTGGAATATATGACACCTCATACCTGAAGTGTGTACCTGGCTTGCATTGTAACTGACATCGTCGTTCCTGTTGTGTCTCGCTGCAGCTTAGAACAACATTGGCTGGCGGCTTCAGTGGTCGACAATGCACTGCCTCTGTGAGCAGGAAAACATATAAAAGTACAGTATAGGGGGGTTTCATGTCATTTTACCCACATGCAAGGTAAAAAGTAAAAAGGTAAGTTTTAAATGCGCGCTATCCAGTCCTTTGGATTGCTCAAAGAACTTTAAAACTTACTCTCTTGGAGAACTGTTCAATCGAACATCATGTTGACTTTTCTGGGAAGATTTCAGCCATGCTGCAATTACAATGTGAAGGTTATTCATATCCACCACTGTCTACAGCCAGGTACTCATTCATATGGCTGAGTGAACTGCATCAATGTGGAGGAAACTTACCCAAGGTTCGACATGGCAGCGGAGGGTTTGTACCAGGAATCTCTTGAATCCAACACTCTGCTATGCCACCCGCTCCACCATATAGAACTAGGAATCTCTTGATTGATAGTCCAACACTCTGCTATGTCACCTGCTCCACCATATAGAACTAGGAATCTCTTGATTGATAGTCCAACCCTTTGCTATGCCACCCACTCCACCATATAGAAGTAGGAATCTCTTGATTGATAGTCCAACACTCTGCTATGCCACCCGCTCCACCACATAGAACTAGAAATCTCTTGATTGATAGTCCAACACTCTGCTATGTCACCTGCTCCACCACATAGAACTAGGAATATCTTGATTGATAGTCCATCACTCTGCTATGTCACCCGCTCCACCATATAGAACTAGGAATCTATTGAATGATAGTCCAACACTCTGCTATGTCACCTGCTCCACAATATAGAACTAGGAATCTCTTGATTGATAGTCCAACACTTTGCTATGTCACCCACTCCACCATATAAAACTAGGAATCTCTTGATTGATAGTCCAACACTCTGCTATGTCACCCGCTCCACCATATAGAACTAGGAATCTCTTGATTGATAGTCCAACACTCTGCTATGTCACCCGCTTCACCATATAGAACTAGGAATCTTTTGATTGATAGTCCAACACTCTGCTATGTCACCCGCTCCACCATATAGAACAAGGAATCTCTTGATTAATAGTCCAACACTCTGCTATGTCACCCGCTCCACCATATAGAACTAGGAATCTCTTGAATGATAGTCCAACACTCTGCTATGTCACCCGCTCCACCATATAGAACAAGGAATCTCTTGATTGATAGTCCAACACTCTGCAATGTCACCCGCTCCACCATATAGAACCAGGAATCTCTTGTTTGATAGTCCAACACTCTGCTATGTCACCTGCTCCACCATATAGAACTAGGAATCTCTTGAATGATAGTCCAACAGTCTGCTATGCCACCCGCTCCACCATATAGAACTAGGAATCTCTTGAATGATAGTCCAACAGTCTGCTATGCCACCTGCTCCACCATATAGAACTAGGAATATCTTGATTGATAGTCCAACACTCTGCTATGTCACCTGCTCCACCATATAGAACTAGGAATCTCTTGATTGATAGTCCAACCCTCTGCTATGCCACCCGCTCCACCATATAGAACTAGGAATCTTTTGATTGATAGTCCAACACTCTGCTATGTCACCTGCTCCACCATATAGAACTAGGAATCTCTTGATTGATAGTCCAACACTCTGCTATGTCACCTGCTCCACCATATAGAACTAGGAATCTCTTGACTGATAGTCCAACACTCTGCTATGTCACCTGCTCCACCATATAGAACTAGGAATCTCTTGACTGATAGTCCAACACTCTGCTATGCCACCCGATCCACCATATAGAACTAGGAATCGCGTGATTCATAGTCCAACATTCTGCTATGCCACCCGCTCCACCACATAGAACTAGGAATCCCTTGATTGATAGTCCAACACTCTGTTCTGTCACCCACTCCACCATATAGAACTAGGAATCTCTTGATTGATAGTCCAACACTCTGCTATGTCACCCGTTCCACCATAGAGAACTAGGAATCTCTTGATTGATAGTCCAACACTCTGCTATGTCACCCGCTCCACCATACAGAACTAGGAATCTCTTGATTGATAGTCCAACACTCTGCTATGTCACCTGCTCCACCATATAGAACTAGGAATCTCTTGATTGATAGGCCAACACTCTGCTATGTCACCTGCTCCACCATATAGAACTAGGAATCTCTTGAATGATAGTCCAACACTCTGCTATGTCAACCGCTCCACCATATAGAACTAGGAATCTCTTGATTGATAGTCCAACACTCTGCTATGTCACCCGCTCCACCATATAGAACTAGAAATCTCTTGATTGATAGTCCAACACTCTGCTGTCACCTGCTTTACCATATAGAACTAGGAATCTTTTGATTGATAGTCCAACACTCTGCTATGTCACCCGCTCCACCATATAGAACAAGGAATCTCTTGATTGATAGTCCAACACTCTGCTATGTCACCCGCTCCACCATATAGAACTAGGAATCTCTTGATTGATAGTCCAACACTCTGCTATGTCACCTGCTCCACCATATAGAACTAGGAATCTCTTGATTGATAGTCCAACACTCTGCTATGTCACCTGCTCCACCATATAGAACTAGGAATCTCTTGACTGATAGTCCAACACTCTGCTATGTCACCCACTCCACCATATAGAACTAGGAATCTCTTGATTGATAGTCCAACACTCTGCTATGTCACCCGCTCCACCATATAGAACTAGGAATCTCTTGATTGATAGTCCAACACTCTGCTATGTCACCCGTTCCACCATAGAGAACTAGGAATCTCTTGATTGATAGTCCAACACTCTGCTATGTCACCCGCTCCACCATACAGAACTAGGAATCTCTTGATTGATAGTCCAACACTCTGCTATGTCACCTGCTCCACCATATAAAACTAGGAATCTCTTGATTGATAGGCCAACACTCTGCTATGTCACCTGCTCCACCATATAGAACTAGGAATCTCTTGAATGATAGTCCAACACTCTGCTATGTCAACCGCTCCACCATATAGAACTAGGAATCTCTTGATTGATAGTCCAACACTCTGCTATGTCACCCGCTCCACCATATAGAACTAGAAATCTCTTGATTGATAGTCCAACACTCTGCTGTCACCTGCTTTACCATATAGAACTAGGAATCTTTTGATTGATAGTCCAACACTCTGCTATGTCACCCGCTCCACCATATAGAACAAGGAATCTCTTGATTGATAGTCCAACACTCTGCTATGTCACCCGCTCCACCATATAGAACTAGGAATCTCTTGATTGATAGTCCAACACTCTGCTATGTCACCTGCTCCACCATATAGAACTAGGAATCTCTTGATTGATAGTCCAACACTCTGCTATGTCACCTGCTCCACCATATAGAACTAGGAATCTCTTGACTGATAGTCCAACACTCTGCTATGTCACCTGCTCCACCATATAGAACAAGGAATCTCTTGATTGATAGTCCAACACTCTGCTATGTCACCTGCTCCACCATATAGAACTAGGAATCTCTTGATTGATAGTCCAACACTCTGCTATGTCACCTGCTCCACCATATAGAACTAGGAATCTCTTGACTGATAGTCCAACACTCTGCTATGTCACCTGCTCCACCATATAGAACAAGGAATCTCTTGATTGATAGTCCAACACTCTGCTATGTCACCTGCTCCACCATATAGAACTAGGAATCTCTTGACTGATAGTCCAACACTCTGCTATGTCACCTGCTCCACCATATAGAACTAGGAATCTCTTGACTGATAGTCCAACACTCTGCTATGCCACCCGATCCACCATAATATTATAGAACTAGGAATCGCTTGATTCATAGTCCAACATTCTGCTATGCCACCCGCTCCACCACATAGAACTAGGAATCCCTTGATTGATAGTCCAACACCCTGCTATGTCACCCACTCCATCATATAGAACTAGGAATCTCTTGATTGATAGTCCAACACTCTGCTATGTCACCCGATCCACCATATAGAACTAGGAATCTCTTGATTGATAGTCCAACACTCTGCTATGTCACCCGCTCCACCATATAGAACTAGGAATCTCTTGATTGATAGTCCAACACTCTACTATGTCACCCGCTCCACCATATAGAACTAGGAATCTCTTGATTGATAGTCCAACACTCTGCTATGTCACCTGCTCCACCATATAGAACTAGAAATCTCTTGAATGATAGTCCAACACTCTGCTATGTCACCTGCTCCACCATATAGAACTAGGAATCTCTTGATTGATAGTCCAACACTCTGCTATGTCACCCGCTCCACCATATAGAACTAGAAATCTCTTGATTGATAGTCCAACACTCTGCTATGTCACCCGCTTCACCATATAGAACTAGGAATCTTTTGATTGATAGTCCAACACTCTGCTATGTCACCCGCTCCACCATATAGAACAAGGAATCTCTTGATTGATAGTCCAACACTCTGCTATGTCACCCGCTCCACCATATAGAACTAGGAATCTCTTGAATGATAGTCCAACACTCTGCTATGTCACCTGCTCCACCATATAGAACAAGGAATCTCTTGATTGATAGTCCAACACTCTGCTATGTCACCCGCTCCACCATATAGAACTAGGAATCTCTTGAATGATAGTCCAACACTCTGCTATGTCACCTGCTCCACCATATAGTACAATAGAAGAAGGTCGTCTGATGTGTGTGGGTAAAGGGTACTATAGTTACCACATAAAAAAATATTGTTTAATTAATAAAAACAACTTCTACAGCACCTAAACTATCATATGCACAATATATCAGATTTGTGAAGTACAAGCTATCATGAATGAAGACGTGTAAAACTCGATCATCAACATATTTAAGATGGAAACACAATTTCAAAAATATAATAAGTCTTGTCATAGCCATAGTTTAAGATGATTTCTGTGAAACTTTCTTTACAGGGGGTAGTCATATTTCATCTGACATTGTGACTTAATGATGATAATACTGGATATGTCATCAATTCTGAATATACAACAACCAAAGCAACTAATACGCTTTTCAGAGAACTAAATTGGCACTTAATATTAAGTTCACATTCTAATGTATGGGAGCTTTACCAAATTAGTCATTATTAAAACAAAATTCTTCGATGTCATAATCGTTCAAAATTGGACATTGCAAATTAACATATGACAATTAGGGAATTATGATAGAGGGCAAATTGTGATAGAGGGCAAATTGTGGTAGAGGGCAAATTGTGATAGAGGACAAATTGTGATAGAGGGCAAATTGTGATAGAGGGTAAATCTCTCACCTACACAGTCCTTCTTGTTGCTGTGTAACCTCTGACCTTTGGTGCACTGACACTCGAAGCTACCCTCTGTATTGCGACACGTTCCCTCACAACCACCATTGTCCACCGAACACTCGTCCTTGTCTGTAACATAGGTGAGAGATGCACACATTACAGGAAGTCCTCAACAACTAATCTAATCTGTCTATGTGTGTAATACACGTATGTTATTTAAATAAATGTCTTAAAATAAAATTAATATTGCTGTTGATTTGTAACTATGCTGCCTATACTCGAGTGCACAATTCTTGAATGTATTGTTCAATGTAGAGTTGTTGAGTGTACAGCTATGGACCGTTGAGTGTACAATTGTTGACTGTGCAATTAAGTGTACAATTGTTTAGTGTATAACTGTTGATTGTACAACTGTTGGAGGAACAGCTGGTAAGTGAACATTTACGGAGTGTAGACTTAATTATACCATGTCTGCCAGTTTTTTTAAACAGTTGCACAGGTACCATTAATATAATCAGTACATAATTTGTTCCTGTCATCCTCTCTGAGAATGAATGATTTCTACTGGCCCATCTGCACTTCAGTTCTAGCTGAGAAGCCTGGAGACAGTGTTGCACACATACCTGCGCAGTGAGTCTCTCCGTACTTCTCATAACCCGTGAAACAGCTGCAGTAGAAGCTGCCAGGCGTGTTTGTACACAGATGATCACACGTCTCGTTGTTCGCTGCACACTCGTCAATATCTACAACAGGTGGGTCAGGCCACTATTACATCTATGCCAAAAAAAGTTAACCTTTTATTTTAATTTTATAATTTGTTCTGTCACTTAGGTGGTGTATTCTCCTTTCTGTTCTATAAATAATTTGCTTTGTGATTGCCAATTTTTTTAGAAAAGCAAAACAAAATAAAAATCTTGCATGGTTAGATTCTGGTGACTCCTAATCTTGTTGTTTTTGTTGTTGCACAAGTTTTGACCCAGTGACTGTTTAATTAATAGCTGTACTCACAACAATATGACCCCCAAAGAGAAGGAACATCTTCTAAATGTAAACTGAACAAATTATAAAGATTAGTTTGGTCAAATAAATGACGGATGTGAACATATAATCGAACATTTATGATTCATGAATCTTTCATATCAATGTGCATTAACCTTGATGACTTCTTTCTTCAGTTCAGTAGAAACAATAGCTGCTACTGCCAACAGTTTGGCCACATGTAAAATTACTTGATTTTCTTTAAACTAACAATCCAGCCAGCCGATGGAAAAGACATTCTGTGGTGTGAATGAGTTATTTTAACCTGAGTGTCAAGTTGTCAACTGTAAGGCACATGTCTATATAATAAAACAATATGTTTCTTTCAGTGTGTTTGTGGATCCAAATCTCCATTAGTTTTGCATGTATGGGGCTGAAATTTGGTATGTGATCTAGCAGGCCTATCAGGGTGGTTCATGGATTTAGATTTTTTTCAAAATTTGTTCGTGGGGATGGGTATCATAGGGTCAAAATGTTTAAATGGCATTTATCTCCGTCAGTTTTGCATATATCGGGCTGTGATCTAGTTGATCCATTGGGGTGGTTCATAGATTTAGACTTTTTTCGAAATTTGTGGGATCTTGGGGGTCACATACATATGACAGCCTGTTTTCCATGGACAATGCCGGGTAACTCGGCTAGTGTGATATAAAAACTGAAACAACGAAATGGAGAGAAGTGGAAGCAGACAGACCTACACATGTCCTCTCATCGTCCTTCACTTGGAAGCCGTGGGGACAGGTGCACTCAAAACTACCGTGGGTGTTGATGCAACTGTCACTGCACCCTCCCTTGTTCACCTGACACTCATCAATGTCTGCAGCAATGGAACAGCAATGTAACACAGCAATGTAACACAACAATGTAACACAGCAGTATAACACAGCAATGTAACACAGCACTGTAACACAGTAATGTAACACAGCAGTATAACACAGCAAATGTGCTCAGTGTAGCACAGTAATGTAACATATCAATGTAACATAGCAGTATAACACAGCAATGTAACACAGCAGTATAACACAGCAATGTAACACAGCACTGTAACACAGTAATGTAACACAGCTGTATAACACAGCAATGGAGCACTGTGCTCAGTGTAGCACAGTAATGTAACATATCAATGTAACACAGCAGTATAACACAGCAATGTAACACAGCAGCATAACACAGCAATGTAACACAGCACTGTAACACAGTAATGTAACACAGCAGTATAACACAGCAATGGAGCACTGTGCTCAGTGTAACACAGTAATGTAACATATCAATGTAACACAGCACTGTAACACAGCAATGGAACACTGTGCTCAGTGTAACACAGTAATGTAACATATCAATGTAACACAGCACTGTAACACAGCAATGGAGCACTGTGCTCAGTGTAACACAGTAATGTAACATATCAATGTAACACACCACTGTAACACACCAATGGAGCACTGTGCTCAGTGTAACACAGTAATGTAACATATCAATGTAACACAGCACTGTAACACACCAATGGAGCACTGTGCTCAGTGTAACACAGTAATGTAACATATCAATGTAACACAGCATTGTAACACAGCAATGGAGCACTGTGCTCAGTGTAACACAGTAATGTAACATATCAATGTAACACAGCACTGTAACACAGCAATGGAGCACTGTGCTCAGTGTAACACAGTAATGTAACATATCAATGTAACACAGCATGGTAACACAGCAATGGAGCACTGTGCTCAGTGTAAAACAGTAATGTAACATATCAATGTAACACAGCACTGTAACACAGTATTGGAACACAGCATTGTAACACAGCAATGGAACAGAGCAGTGGAACATATAGCAATGTAACATTCTTTCTGTTTACCTCTGGTAATACAATGGCATGGCAACCAACATTTACATCAGCAAAAAGTCCATCTGGAGATGATATTGCATAGACAGATGCAAAGACGGTATTCTTGAGTATTTGTAAATGACAGTATTTATTCAATGGTATTTCTTTTCTCTGGTTTTTCAATTGAATAATACACTGTAGTAAATAAATGTATTATACCAGTAACTTTAATCACAAGACTGAGACTACCGTTTTGTTAAAAATCTAGACAGTTATCATGATTTGGACTTGCGTTTCAAACAATTACAGTTTCATGGCCAATTTCAATATCAGACCAATCAATTTAAATTGAAACAGCCTAAAAAGCTGTGTAGTTGACAATAGCCTGTGAATCAGTTATGTGACACATTACAGTTATGTTTACACACCGAGACAAGTCCGGCCGTCCTGGTGAAGTAGAAGACCTTTCGGACAACTACAGCTCGGCCCATCTTTTCTGTCTTCACAGTCTTTGTCACAGCCACCATTGTTCACATGACATGTCGCTACAACAGTAAGGGAGCAGTCATTGCTATGCTCATCAGAACATAGTGAGATGTCTGTATTTATTTCTACTTCATTGATTCCTATGCTCTATCACAGGGGACTCACTTTATTGTGTAAGGCAGTGATTTTTAACCTTTTTAGCAGCGACCCAAATTCCAATCCTGGAATTGCTTGGCGACCCATGCCTTCAAACAGTTAATTTGACTAGATTAATGGTTAAAACCATTAATTTAGTCAAAATATCATACCATATCCTAATGTGTAACTTTATTTATTTATTTATTTAGTAGACAACCTATTTCATTTATTAAAAAAATAATTTTATGGAATAAGGAACCTGACTGGTAATAAGTATCAGTCAGGTATAATTATGATTGTCCAGGTGGTCCTCGACATAAGGTTTTTGGGGTTTCCAGAGGATCTCCTCAGTTGTAGTATGTGTTTATTGTTATCCATTGTAAATATATTCACAAATTTGTATTGTGACCAAAATAAAATTCTATTCTATTCTATTCTTCTATTCTATGTAAATTACAGAATAAATATTGATATCACAACTAGCAATAACATAAATCAATGACTAATGAGAACATCACTTTTAGTACAATTGCCTGCTGAACAGGGAGGAAATCGTCCAATCAGCTCCATTCTTTGTTTTATCGACGTAGAAAGAAGACACCTTGCAAATTCGAAAGAAAGTAGAGTATGGAAGATTGTACGATTTCGGTTATATTTTATGGACACTTTGGTATTGTTCTTCACACTTGTGATAAACATGCAGACAATCAGACAGATGATATAACATGGTGATTACATAAATATGTGTCTTTGAAAGTGTACTTTGAGGGCTTCAATATGGTTGTGAGGCAGAAACAGCACCTATATTCGTTATATATTTAATGGGTGTGCTTTGTATGGAGTAATGCCGCAGAAAAGGTGGTTACAAGTCTAGATTATAGTTATCGCTAAATTCCTAGATAGACTAGAGTTTAGTTGATTATTTCATTGATTATAAAATGCTCCCTAGAAATTCTTATGGAAATTATTTCACTGATTGCAATAGTACACGTGATATAAACCCTCCCGATTCCATGTTCCACGAAATCCGTAAGATTTGAAGGTATGTCGCAGTTACTGGCCATTGGAATCTACAACGTTCGGGTAATTTTGGTTAGATGGCGCCAGAGTACGGATCCACGTCACGCTCCCAACGTCATCTATCGGATTACAATAAGGATTTTAGTGGTGTAAGATAATCGCCAAATGGGCCAGTGTACGAATAGATCTGGCACCACCAGGTCGTCACCTACTAGAAAGTGGACAGGAAGGCAAGGAAAGAACGGACGCCAACTTGTTTTTGCCCTGGCTTTGCGTCGGGATAACTAAAAGTAATTGGATTAGATACGTCGAAGATTATTAAACCTGATCCTACACAATTGGGCATGATTTACATCAACTAGAATGTCGGTGTGCCATTGTGGAAACGAATAAACAGACAGTTCACGCTTGCTTGTGAAGTTGGTTCGTTGAGACTTGTGACATGGTCGCGTTCATCGCCATCGGCCGGTTCGAGTTGACAAACCTCGTCCACGTCCACTGCCACGGCACACCACGGCGCCGTAGAATATACTTTTGTGGACACAAAGTCGAAAAACGTCTTATGAAGTTATGTCCAGTTGAATGATAAATTAATTAATATTGATCTGTTTTATCTGTGTTAGAAAATAAACATATTGATGATGATGATTAAATTTTTAGCTAGCGCTAGATATGACGCCATCGAACGGAATGTGTTAGAACTACGAAACGCGGACTATCTCACTTTGAGCCCAGTGTACCCTAGGCTGCTGTTACTCCTTCGCGTTTTGTATTCGAAACCGCAATATGTACACTTATGCGTGTACTAATGTTGTGATAACTACATTTAATTAGCAACGTCTCTTCCATGCGCTTAGCGGACAGCCAGACATCGATCGCGAAACGACTTCTGCGCGTGTCCCTGTTTATGTCGGATGACACAAGGTAGCACAGACGCCATGACACTTCGCAACAATATGCCTTGCGCGTTTTTAAAATCGTCATAAATCCACCAAAATAAATAAACATCGTTGCATATTAAACAGTTTGTTTCAAAATATATCCAGTTAAGGCATTATCGATGAAAGAGGCGGTGCTTCTGCTCTTTTTCCGCGATCATGGAAGATTCTTTCGAAAATGCAAATTCCGCAAATTCGTCCGTTTTTTGCGATCGCGGAATTTCCGTTTAAAAAGGCAAATTCCGTTTCAAAACGCCGATTCCGCGATCGCAGAAAATCGGTGTCCCTACAACAGTGTGATGCTAATGGGTTTAACTCTGCATTAGCTGAACCCAGCCTTGGTGCTGCCTTCGCCTCAGAGTTTCTATACTGGACACAAAGTCGAAAAACGTCTTATGAAGTTGTCCTGTTGAATGATAAATAATTTTCATTTCATCTTTGGGTACTTGTATCGAACCTGGACCCACCATATTTGCGTTTGTGTTTTTGTGACAAATAAACATAATATCTGTCCTAATTTCTAGACTACGAATGACGGCAAATGTGATCATTGCGCGCTTTTTGGATATTACGGTACAGTAACTTACTTTTTTACGTGACATCATAGTCACAGTATATGGCACCTGCAAAGAAACTAAGAAGATCGACAACAGGTAAGGATGGTTGAGTTCTTTAGTCTTTGGCTTTGAGCTCATTAATTTTTGTGAAAATGTTGACACGATTGTGCCAATGTCTGTTTGGGAAATAGTGCGAAACACGATGTTCCTTAGGGGTAGCCTCCGATCCGTGCAACTTAGTCAATGTCAAAGCTCACACCAGACACATAACTCACGACAGACCATCGCAAGCCAGGGCTGTTTGCCATGCAAAACTAGCCCTGGCTAATCCCCTACGCGAAGTGCGGAAGTTAGCTGAGTCAAACTAGTAATTGACTTCGCCAGTCGCGACTGCATCACCCACGAGAACAGCGCAAATAAGCGTCTCAAATTGAAGACGGATAAACGACTTCTGGGAATCCATATATATAATGACCCGTTCGCTCATTAGCACGAGCAGCTGAGCGGTATTGTGTATTCGAATAATTGCTTCTACTTCCTAAACATTGCATGTAACACGAGCCACGGTTGGTTGAAATTAGTTTTATTATGACCACCTGACCTGCCGACATCCACTGATCTAGTGAGCGATGTCATAGGTTGAGTTTAAAATCAGAGTTTCGCAAAGCGATCAGCAGGGTGTTCTGCTGGCTGGCACTGACGTAATCATCAGCAGCGACCCCTGGTGCGCGAGGATGCATCTGGCTTCTACGGCGCCATGGTGAGCCATGGCAGTGGGCGTGGCCGAGGCTTGTTAACTTGAACCGATGGGGATGAACGCCACCATGTCACAAGTCTCTACGAATCAACTTCACAAGCAAGCGTAAACTGTCTGATAATTCATTTCCACAATGGCACACCGACATTCTAGTTGATGTAAATGATGCCCAATTGTATAGGATCGGGTTTAATCTTCGACGTATCTAATCCAATTACTTTTAGTCATCCCGACGCGAAGCCAGGGCAAAAACAAGTTGGCGGCCGTTCCTCTCCTGCCTTCTTGTCCAC
This sequence comes from Paraescarpia echinospica, assembly GCA_020002185.1. Lineage (NCBI taxonomy): Eukaryota > Metazoa > Annelida > Polychaeta > Sabellida > Siboglinidae > Paraescarpia > Paraescarpia echinospica. The sequence continues at coordinate 26,356,232 of CM034536.1, read as the reverse complement.
TTTCCAGTAGGTGACGACCTTGTAGTGCCAGCTATATTCGTACACTGGCCCATCTAGCGATTAGCTTACCACAAAAATCGTGTTAAGAATCCTTATTGTAATCCGATAGATGACGTTGGGAGCGTAATGTGGATCCGTACACTGGCGCCATCTAACCAATATTACCCGAACGTTGTAGATTCCAATGCCCAGTAACTGTGACATTCCTTCAAATCTTACGGATTTCGTGGAACATGGAATCAGGAGGGTTTATACCACGTGTACTATTGCAATCAGTGAAATAATTTCCATAAGAATTTCTAGGAGGCGTTTCAGTGGCATTGAGGAGACAGGTCATGGGGAGGACCTTGAATCAAAGGTCATCGAAATTTGCAACGAACACATGAAAATCAGTCCTGCTGTATTGCCCAGCGACTTTGAACGGGTACATAGAATTGGTCGCAAAACGGACACCTCCACCCGGCCGCGACCCGTAATCGTCACGCGACAGAGTGTTCCAGTAAAGAACTTCACACAAAAGAACGAACGAGTAGCCGAGCGAAGTTTGAAGATCTTCATAAATGAAGATTTGACAACAATGCGCTCAAAGTTAGCTTACGCAACAAGAGTGTTTAAAAAAGGCAAACAGAATCAGAGACTGCTGGACGTACAATGGAAACATTGTAATCAAGGATGTCAACAACGTGATTCACAGGTCATACACATCGAATGACCTGGATAAGTACCAATGACATGCAAAGCGTAGCACCAAATGTCGGTGATAATGATGTGAACAATTAATTTATCTTCACATGACATTTCTTACTGACACGAAATCTAGTTCTGCGATTTGCAGTGTCTGCTGTAAGAACTATATGTATGTAAATAAGCTGGTTAAAAGGTATCTGCTTTTGTATTAACGTACGTTTACTTTCAATATCTTGTTTTGCTATTTGCAGTATTCCCTATATAAACTTTTTTGAATCTCTTAGTGCAATTTGTTACTCACTTGTGTCGTGACGTCTGCCTCGTTTTCTGTTTAATGTATATTAATTTTCCACACATGACTTTTTATTTGTTATAATAACCTATGCATTTATATATGTTGGAAATGTGTTGGTTAAAATGTTGTTGTTTTTTCTAAACATAATCTGTTTTTTTCTTTCTCTGACACTAAGTAGTTACCTACTTTGCACCGCTTTAGCATTACATCATGAACAAAAGACAAATATTGCTTAAAAATCTAGTAACTCAAACACTGAAGGCACATACTCTTACTGAAACGTTATTGCACACTGAACATATGATGATCTCATAAAAATAAAAAATGCAGGTAAATGATAACTGACGAAACTTGTCTCCAATTTACAGATGATATTATAAATAAATGTCTACATAATATTTTAAACATCAGTAATACTATTGATGACAATAATGAACTGCAAATAATGCGCCAATCGTCATAATTATTATGATTTTTATTTATTAGTCCAAAACAATAATAAACATTTCAGCATCCTAAGCTCAAATATACAGTCCATTATTGTATGTATTACCATCTCTCTCTCTCTCTCTCTCTCTCTCTCTCTCTCTATATATATATATCTCTATCTTCTCTCTCTCACTCTCCCTCTCTCTCCCTCTCTCTCCCGCTCCCTCTCCCTATGTCTCTCTTCTCTCTCTCCCTCTCCCTCTCCCCCTCCCCCTCTTTCCATATCTCCCTCTCTTTCTCTCCCAGTCTCCCTCACTCCCTCATTTTCTCTCCCCCTCTCCCTCTCACTCTCCCTCTCCCTTCATTCTTCTCTCCTCTCACTCTTTCTTCTTCTCCCTCACTCCCTCTTCCCCCTCTCTCTCCCCTTTCAAGAATCATCTTAGTCGCTCTTCGTTATATTTGTTCAAGTGCCATTTTACAATATAGCCTTCGTGCTTGTATGCACACCAACCTATGCACGTCTTGCCGTCTTCCCGCAGTCGGTACTTCGAGTGGCAGCTGCAGAGTGGGCCTTTCGGGGAGTCTGTACACTTGTGCTGACACCCGCCGTTGCCGATGCTACAACTGCCTAAACGTACATGCAAAAATTAAGTTATCCTGTCAGACAAAGTGTGTCGAAATTGCATTTACAAATAAACTGTCTGAAACGGGAGAGGACCGTCGTTTTAGAGTATTCATGCCTTCTCCCTAGTGAATGCTGTTGCTACTAACAGTATGTCATGTGCCCAGTATTGTTTTGTTCACTTTGTGCATACATAAGTAGCCTACGCAAATTAAAGGGTAAGGACGCTTTTATTTACTATTGATAAGCAGTACGAATTATACAGATGTACATGCAAACATTCAACTATAAAATATACAATACAAGTTAACAAAATATATAATTAACAAGATGTAAATTTTGCAACAAAAAGAAAGAGAACAATTGCTGTGGGACAGGAGAATCCTTCTGAGATCAAAACGAGTCGCTGTTGTAGGAGCCACGTAAAATAAAAATAACAGATTATTCATGTATCTCCTCTTAAAAATGAACTCAAGTAGCACTGGCGGGTGCTGTCCTACTCCAATGAATATGTTGATGCATAATTCGTAAAATTAAATTGGCTTCTTCATAATAACGTCATTTTAGAAAGTAGAGACCAGCTTCATATCGTTGTCAGTTTCTACTCACGAATGCAGTCCCTGCCGTCGGAGTGCAGTCGGTATCCCTTGCGACACGCGCACACCATGCCGTTGGACGTACTCTGGCAATGGTGGGCACAGCCGAGTTCATCTTGACACCAGCGGCCAACTAGAGAAGAGGTGACATCACCAATCAAACACACTCACTCAAATATCAAAACAACTCAGACATCAAACACAGTGGTGGCGGTGGTGATAAAGATGTTGATGATGACGACGACGACGCCAACTGGTGACAATAATGACGAAGACGACGGCGGCGGCGGCAAAAAAGACAACGACGGCGCCGACGACGATGGCGATTGTTATAATAGTTATAATAATAACAACAATTATTATTATCAGTAGTAGTAATAGTAGTACTAGTATCATCATTAATGATGATTGTAACAACGACAACCGAACCAAATTACATTCGCAAACAGTGACGACGTCCAGATAACGACAATGACGAGTAGACGACAACGACGCATGGTGACTGACACATCAACTCACTCTCACAGTCCCTGCCGTCAGGAGCCACGGCGTATCCAGCGTTGCACTTACACTCATAGCTACCGAGTGTATTGATGCACTGGTGTGCACAGTTGCCCTTGTTGCGGAAGCATTCGTTGTTATCTGCAGTTTAGATAACACAGTTTAGGTTTTGACACGAACGTACGCTTTGTTACAAGCACACTCAAAACGAAATATGTGACCTAGTATCAAAAAGCGATAGTAGAAACGATTTCACAACATTTCTATCGTACTATTGTAGTTATTGTGTCGGTTTTTACAATCCACGTGGCCTGGTACAAACGTTTTGTGGGACCCTTAACGACTACATGAAAGACGGAGTTGGAGACGTGTGGTTTGACTATGAGGGTGACCCCACACCTTAACGTTTATTCAACTATGAGTATAAGCTTTCACATATTCTTTTCAACGACGGCATGCAAACTTGTATGCACATTAAGAAAATACAGCGTGTAATGACAAACAAGAAAATGTACAGTGAGAAACACGAATAATTATACCATGCAATAGCATACAAGAAAATAATAAGATAAAAGTGGGTAAAACAGATCGTGAGAGTTACCCAGAGCAAAAAGTAATGAAATATTTGTAAGTTTGGCAGCATTGAAGTACACAACATTTTAAATCCGGTGTATAGTATCCCATTCAGTCAGATGAATCAGTCTGTTCTGGTTCATTGTGGATCGGTGTCCATCCTTGATCAGTTTAACCTTGGATGATGTCCTCCTTCCGCTACAGTTAGTAATCATAAGATACCTCCTTAATGGCGAAAACACTAGTGATATCTCTTGGCTTTGAACAACATCTGATATATCGTCGCTTCTGGTGAGATTTCCTGCTCTACGTCACTAGTGAGAGATGTTACAACGAATCCTCCGAACTGGATCAGTTCATTCATTAGAGTACCATTCGGGTCCGATTAGTACCACAAGTTTCTCAGCAGCCTGTTGCATCTCTCTTGGTTCCATGCTTTCTATCTACGTGAAATTGCAGAGAACCAAAGCGGTCATTGACCTCGCAGTGCGCTTTTTCACCGGTCGCCCTACATCGCTTTGAGCCTATGTCACATTCACGACCATGACACAGGCGTTGACCAGAGGAGGTCGGAGTCAGATTCAAGGGAAGCGAAGACTGATGCTAAGTAGCTAATCACATATATTATGATTGATTTGTTTGGGGGTGTTTTGTGATGGGTGTGGCAGGCGCACGAACGTAGCGCTGTTACCGTGGTTAATCCGGCAGTGCGTGGTTACAACACACGGAGCACAAATTGATGAAGTCAGACATAACGAGGAGCGGAAGGAATAGGAACACGTAGAAGACGAAAATACAACAACAATAACAACAACTACAACAACTACAACACCATCACAAGTAATACTAGATTGTGCATGGTTTTGAGTGCATGTGTAATTATTTGGGCCAGATATACTTATGGAAAATAAATGAAATTATTTCTGTGATCGTCCTTAAATGTACAATAGAGGGCGCCACCAGTGCCAATTTGTTAAAATCGTTGTAGATCATGGATTGTGAAATACATGCTTTCAAAAATGGAATATATTGTTGTTTCGACACAGCATCAGAAATGATGGCCTATCATCGATATTACAATTGAGACTTACCAATACAGTTGTGTCCGTCACGGTCGAGTTGGAATCCCGGCATGCAACTGCACGAGTAGTTACCGCGCGTGTTGGAGCAGAAGTGCACACAGTCACCGTTCTCGTACTCACACTCGTTCTCGTCTGAAAGCAACGCGAGACAACGCCATATATGAAATGGACGTCAATATAAGAATTCCATTAAGACCTACACCGAACTACATACCTACAGTTGCTGTTTTTTGTTTCGTACGGTGTCTTTGGGACAGGACTTTGTTAGGCGTTTCACTCAATGTAATGGGATACGTACTTCATTACTAATTATATCAGGAACTCGTTTTTTATTGCGCACACACTCACAAGACTAGAATGTTTTAAATGACTGCTGAATTGTGTAATTTTTTCAACTGATCTAACACTAAGAATTTAAGAGGGAACAAATTCCAAAGAGTCGGCACAGCAACAGAGAAAACGTTAGTTTCAATGTTACAAGAGTAAGCAAAAATATGCCGGTTGCTTACGTAAGTGCCTGGTGGATAATAGTACAGATCTGAAAGATACGATATCGGAAGGAAGCCATTGTAAAGACATAACAAACGGCATTGGGTTAGCATTTCTTGCTAAACACATGTGCACAGTAACATTGCACACGTTGTAATTTGATGTTACCCTTAAGAGCAACATTGTGAAAAAGAAATACAATAGTGAAGTCTGCTAGTAACAAGTGCTGTTGCAATCGTTTAACTGAACTCAACGGTGTTGCATGGAGAGTGAAAAGTAATGATTTAAAGACAGGATACCAAATGGAATAGAGAGTGCTGACGAAAGTCACTCCTCAAAGTTCATTCACTGATGTGTTTCTGTTAGCTATGAAAAATAATCAACTGGGAGCTGTGCCAAATACACCATAGCATAAAGGCAAACGATCAATGAGAAAACAATAAACAACGTTCACTATTTTCATTGACGAGTCCAATGAAAATAGTGAACGTAAAGCGCCTTTACTTTACCCATCAGTTAATCATCATACTTTCCGACAGGGTCGACAAAGGGTACATTTGGCGTTTCGCGTAATTACAACTTGAAATTGCAGTATATGCCGGTAACATTGGTGCAGCACACTAAAGTTTTTGTTTGTGATTCTTTCCGCTATAGCGTGGTGCATTTTACGGTGTGTAACTGTTCTATGACGACGCAATGTTATCAGCAAATCATATCCGGAAGTAGAGGCATATAAGTTGCACCACGACCTAATCTTTTAGACCTAGGAAAGAGGTCATGGTTTTAAGGGTACGGTGTTATCATATCAACAATAAGCCAACTGACATGGTCCAGAGTCACCGCAACAAGAGCGAAAACCTGGCGACGATATGCCAGATTCCGTCTTCATTCCTGCAATAGTCTGACCAGTACCTATTTCCGAGTCGTCATCCCAGCGACAATTTGGCGACCAGCTGTCGTAGTGCGCTGTTATTCTAGAAACACTTTTGCAACGATCGGTCAGATCTTGCCGACAATTTCACGTCAGTTGAACTAACACTTCACAGCTTAGTGTGTGCCCGTGCGTTGTTAACTGATGCATGAAGATGATTCAGTCATGCGTTCTGCGGGTTCATTGGCTCGACGTAGACAATCTCTATTACGCATGCCAGCGTCGTGAATTAGCATTCGTGTCGTCCTGTCTCTCTAGTCTGGTGCTAAAAGAATACTGATTACGTACGTCTGCCTCTTTGTTACGCCAAAATATCTCATTTACACATCTGAAGACAGCGCTTGAAAGAAAACACTCAATATGAAGGAAAGGGGATCTTGCATGACATGTATTGATGTACGGTTGTTGTCACATACATGTGAGTGATTCTGCATTCATCCGTTAGGCCTGCAATTCGACGGGGATGGTGACTTATGTTTGTTATTGTGTTCAACAAATTAGGTACCGGTGTTTCTGAGAATTCCTTAACATGGCAAAGAGAAATTAATATAATTAAATTACAGCCCGCTCTGGCTGGTCGGCAGTCTCTTGAGATGTTTGAGATGCGTCGCCCGAGGGTGATACGAAGGCATGTAGACAGTTTACACAACAGCCATATCAGAGAAGAAACATTCACTCCAGAATTCATTCATCGCAGATATCACCAGACACCAAAGACTCCCGTGGTTTGGACACGTGTGTCATGTATTCCAAGAGAAACAGTGATAGTCAGGTGTCAAGCACGATTTTAATGGACAACGGAACATAGAATGATACTGGGTTTCGATTGTGCGGTAAGGTGTGAAGAGGATAGAATGGAAGGACGCAACCACCCGGGGGACAGCGAGGGAGGACAATAATAATAATAATAATGTATTTATTTAAGACAACCATCATGTCCATATATAAAATTACATCAATAAAAGTATGTAAATAAATTAAAAAAATACATCGATAAGAACAACATGTTTAAAAAGTATGTAAATCCCGGACCCAGTGGTGCCACAGTTTCGAAGTACAATACATGTCGCTAGTTGCTCAAACGGGCCTATTCGTTTAAGAAAAGTCAAGCCACTCGAACGTTTATAGTACCCGTTTTCGGTTACAAATAACTACATAAAAACCGAACGATGGTATACAAAATGTCAACAGCCGTGACCGTAATCGACTTTGCGAAGTAAAACATATTGCGATTTAACACCTATAACCTCAAGCCACAGGAGCTTCTTCAGAATGCCAATCTCCCGGCCTTTGTAGCCGAAGTATCCTACGTAGAACACATTCGCTACAACGCGCCGTGTAATCAGCGCACGTCACTGCGTAACGATGTTGCCATTGGTAAAACACTTTACTTAAGTTGACTTCTTGTGAAGGTAGGTGACAGTAAGTGACCGTAGGTGACAGGTGAATTGTGCGAAATTGCACCGCGCTACAGTCGACAACAGCAGACTTCTGTAGCGACGACGTGACTCGTCAATGTGTTCAGCACTAGCGCCGTATGCGCGGGTACATCCTTTAATCTCTTCTGACAACCGGCACTTAGTTATTTGTGGTATCGTGACATCTAAATTACCGTTGCGACAAGACGCGGAGCATGTCTGTTGCGACAGTACGGGACATGTCAGTGGCGACGTTGCGACAACACGAGATATGTCAGTCAGCACCTTGCGACAAAACGCGACGCAAAGATTACCGGCCGGCGATAAGGCGTGACAAGTGAATTACTCTTCGGCGTCACGGTTGACTGCGCGCCCGTGACGCCTATCGCGCTTGGCAATCAAAACGACAATTTGTCGTCTAAGTATTGCTTTAATAGTTTCGGCTGGTGTAATAAGGACGGGCTTTTCGGAAGACAGTTTCGTTGTGCTTGCCTTCGCCGGAGAGTTATCCGTGTCGTGCCAAGGACAACGTAAGGATTCGGAGGAAAAAACAACAATCATTCACTAGATGTCAATGAATAAGACACACGGTGCCTATAAAGTTAACGGTGTCTTACCAACTTTATATGCACGTTGTGCTGCACCGACCGTCAATTATTAATCGACGTCAGCATCTGCCGTCTCGCAATTTTCACGGAACATCTCACACAAAAGACCAGGAAATAGTTTCATTAAAATTAAATGAGTTCCTTGAACGTTCGTTTGGATAACACGCCACGTCTGTCTATCGCACCGAATACTAGGATCATGACTGCCATACATATGTGTATATATATATATATATATATATATATATATATATATATATATATATATATATATATATATATATTGACCCGTTCACCTCTCAGAGTCGGATTATCTCTATCGTTGGTAGAAAACGACTGAGTACTGTGGGCTTGATAAATGACAGCGAAACAATCGTCATAATTGGACAAACAAAAGCCAGTACTAAAAATGAGTCACAATCCATAAATACTAACAACAACAATACTGTGGCGTCACGACAGTGTTGTACCATACAAGTTCCTCAAACTGTTCCGGCGTATTTATGATGAACCTTCCGACATGGCTGCTGAATTGCATGTGTCCGAATACGTCATGCGAATATTCTTTTGTTAATCGTCCGGATAAATGTTTGACAAGTGTTTCGCATTTCAATACAGGACTTAGTAAGCTGCTGTGTTTGTTTAATACATACACATTGTATGCGAGCATACTTATTATAATATTAGATAGCGACGACTCCCTATATACACCTGTACCAGACATTCACTAGTTGATAGGCCTCTATTCTAGGCATACACCAAAATTGTCCAGCATGGCGTACAGTGTCGCATTCTATGTTAGGCATAGCACTGAATGACTGTATGAAATACTTCACAATGCAGACTGTTTGAACGTTCAATAATGCAATACCAACCTTCACAGATTTTGCCGCTGCCGTAGAATCCTGGTTTACACTTGCACCGGAAGGACCGTCGCGTGTTGTAGCAGATGGCGTCTCGGTGACAGTTATGGCGGCCCGTCTTGCAGCGATCTGTGGAAGCAACGCATTTACTGTTATTGCACTGCATTTACAACGTATTTGCTTTATTGTTCCATAAAACAGTGCATTTAGGATTATGCACAGCGAGTGTGTGTGTTGTTAGTCCTGGCACTGACTGTTGTAATACTACATTGGCGTCGGAACGTCATTGAATATTGGGGGAGGGGCCTGAGGCTCTCAAAAACCTCAATTTGCACCCCCTTGAGGCTCGCCAAAAACCCACCTTCAGGCTCTCCAAAGCCCTGAAATTGAACTGCTCACCAAACACACACACTGAGGCTCTCCAAAAACCGCAAATTGCATCCCGCTTGAGACTCACAAGAAAAAAAAAACATTCAGGCTGTAAAGAACGGGGGCCAATCCCATCCCCAGCCCTCCACCTAAAATATTGGGAGGCTTAGCCCCCCAAACCCCCTATTCGCACGCCTGTGTACAAGATTAAGAGAATACAATGTACGGAGTCTACAGTCTAGTATGCAGGATATCTGCGTCTACGCACATTTGACTAGCAGCTTAGTCAAATAAGGATTTTTCTTGGCGAAGATTTTGTAATTTATGTTGTGACATGCTTTGTAAAATAAATAGTTAGTTAAATCATTCGCGAGTGCACGTCTACGTCGGTTAATTGATTAACCCATCCACCGGGGAACATCCTGGTACATTTACGTCATCGCATCTAGAGATATAAAGCCACGATCTTTTATCGGAAAGCTGGATAGTTAACCAAACAAAGATGGATACATTACAAACTTGTCGACAGGGTTCTGTAAACAGGACTCTGTTTTTTATATTTTAAGAATTCACCAGTCCTAGTGGTTTCTCGGCACCATTACGGCGACCAGGCTGTTTAGCATGTGCTGATTTTCGAACACACGTCGCAAAATAGCTTGCCACTTATATATAATTCCATATACATTTATTTGTAATCTACTGTCGTGAATTTTTACAATTCAACGTTGATTCGGCCCTGCACCAAGTATTTACACAACCCATAACAGCGAGCGGCGCTCAAACACAACGAGACATCGTTACGGGCGCGTCATGTTTCCTGTTTATCAAAACACGACGTAAACAGGCGACAATAAACGCGGAGTCGCATTTCAAACTGTACGTGGACTGTGCTTCGTGTTTGTCTTTATTGTGGCTCCATTCAAACGACGGCTGGTGCTCTACCATATATAAATTAGATAAACTTAATATACCAAACATGTTTCGTATACGTTTTATTGGATTCAACAACATGTTTATCTGTGTAGTTTTCTGTATAACATTGATTCTGTCGCGAAGAGGTTATAGGTAGGGCCTATACTGACATATCTAATGAATATGTCGAGGCAGATAATACATGTTGATGTTGAATTGATGCTGAGTGATTTTTTTTAAACGAAATCTGAACAATTGGTCACCCAAAATAATTATTATCAACAAAGGCCTGTTTTAAGGCACGTTTTTACGATGAGTCAGTACGCAGTTTTGAAGAAATGGTTGATTGCAAGTTAAAAAAGCTTGTGCACGAAACATTTGAAAGAACTGCGTAAAGTAAACAATATCATATTTTCTGTGGAAACTTAAACTATCTAACAATGTGAAGCCAACTACAAAGGCAAAGTTGGGGTTACGTTAAAAACGTAGTGGCATCGTGACTGCTTGGAACAGTTGAATGAACGTGTACGGTTTCACTAAGTAAGTTCGTTTAGTCTGAAACTGTTAACGATCTGATCTTTGCTGACGTGCTCAGCATGTTTTATGCCATGTTTTTAATACCTTTATCCAAACGACGAGGAGACACGATTATGATAAGACTGTGCGTACGCTATGCTAAGGCGATAGTGTTACATTGAATCATCCTCTCAATAGACTGAACCAGTTGTACGGCGTTTTGCGTTCGGTTTTGATTGTGAGAGCCAGTCAACCGAAAAGAGCAAGCGCAGGAACTTGCGTTGCTTCCCCTGCCTTTGCAATATTGCCAATAGCGAATCTTTACTATGTGTAATAACATTAATAAATATTGGTATTTGTGTTATAAAGAGAACAAGAATTACCAGAAACGCACGTCAAATGCGGTAGTTCCAGTCCTCGAACACGACCGATTGTCTTAAATAATTGCGTTACATGCGTCATTGCACAACTATTTGCCACGTAAATATTGATATCTGCAATATTGGGTTACTGAATCATGGTGAACGTAAAGAAACCCTGGTGGTAAAGAATCCCATCACGTGCAGAATGTATAAAACAAAGTAAATCATTGAGCTTGGCTTTAATTTTCACCAACAGTTACTAAATATAACGTATTTATACAGCAACACTACCTAATTATACCTCCGTAATGATTGATAGCTAGACCTCATTTAGAATGCAGTCTACAAACTTGGAGGCTATATCGTATGAAGAATATAGACACACTAGAAAAAGTGCAGAGAAGAGCAAAACACATTATTCCGGAATTCAAAGACCTTAATTCTGAAAAACGCATGATCTTAAATTTATACTGTACATATCCCTGCTAACCATGGATTTGGATCATACACATCACTGCTAATCTCGGACTTAGTATTACACACCTACTAGCACTCTTAACCATTTACGTAGTATCACAAACAGCACTCCTAACTTCGGACTTAGCAGTCTTTCTATGTACAAATCACTCCTAACCATGGACGTAGCACCATAGTATATTTACATCACTGCTAACCTCGAACATTGACTTATAGTATTATACACATCACTCACAATATAGACAACATTTCGGACTGTCTTTCACTGATGGGTGTCAGGCGGTTGTACCAGCATAATGCTATAACCAGTAGCAGTGCATGATCGAGGCTTCTGTGCCCGTTTACGCCAGGTACTCTCCACATCATTCTTATCCTTAAAAACGAAGGTTGTCGTCCAGTCGCCGTAGACGTTTGAAAACATTCCGTTTTTATATGTCTGGGTCTCGATAAAAACACTAATCATTAAAACACTTGTTTTTAATCTCCCGTCTGATGCACACTGAACTTGTTAATGCGTCGCACGTCAACACTGTTACCCGGCTGCTTCATGACGACCTCGTTCAGCCTGTAGCAGAATAACGCTGTTAAGCACAGTACAGTGAAAGAACCGGGTGTGGAATTATGCGCAGAACTAATAACTGGACACAATCGTTCCTATGCGTTTGCAAATATTCGCTATATCTCCCAGTAGCCCGTTTGTATATCGCAGGAATATCTTATTTGATACCCTCATTTTTGCTGGGTCCCCAAATGCGTCATTGCTGGATTGGCTTACGAGACGTGGGATCAATTGCAGTGCGATTCAGGTTTTGGATTGTTTCTCACCGGGTGCCTAGCTGTGCAGCACTGTTATCTGTAGACTCGCCAGCACCTACCTCAAGTAGACTTATGCAAATTTTCAGTAAACTTTTCAAATTTATCTAAGCCTTCGTTTCATTGTATCTTTTGAAGGATGGACATTTCTTCAGCATATGATATCCGTTCTTTCAGCTTGTTCATCGGTCACTCTGTTATACACCCCGCTGTCAACATGTGCCTAATTCTGAGTGCCTACATCATACACGTATTTCGTTCAACATATGTGACTTCAGTTCGGCAGAGGCTCTTCATTGTAAATGCAGCCGACGACTACCATGTCGGTATACCGTGCTTACCACAGGCGTATCCGCTGACGGCGCTTGCATAACTCACGTCTAGCGGATTCTAGTTTAACATATTACTGACAGAGGACAACGCCTGCCAATGAAACCCATCCGCCTACATTAACTAAACCTGCCAGCGAGCAGACAGCGGCGCCGATAGAAATCTCGTATCACCGACTGAGAACTGACACGCGCAATTGCTCCTGTGCCGTACCCTGTCGGCAATAGGCGTAGCAGAATGTCTCGTCAGCCGGCGAGTTCCGTAGGTTTTCGTCGAGTTGCCCCTGTGCCGCGTTGGTTAAGCGTAGAATGTGTTCATTTCGTGATTTTTGTGTGAGATTCTCGGATAGAACCCGTGCATTTAGTGAGGTGATCGAGCCGCAGGCCGGTTGGTAGTACCGGAGTTCAAATCGTACAGCACTGACAGCCATTTTGAAATTTAGGCAATTTCGTTCTCCCTGTACATTGCCTGCATGTGTCTTTCGGAAGAGGGTCTATAAGCCGTTGGTCCCCTATAACTGGTGTGTATGTCAGAGGAAAGAGCATATCCCACTCATTAGGTAGATGTGTACTCGTAGGCCTAACAGACTCACAACATCCACAGAAAGAAAACTCTGACAATAAACCACTCCTATGTACGCCCTAGATAGGGATGTTATATATAAAACATCATGCCGCCTAATTTCGACAAAGAGAAGTCGCACTTTACCTATCTAGAGATTGCATCAGCGGATAGAATTTCACTTCTATCCAGGACACAAACAATAATATCTCGCATAGTAGCCACAAGTGGTAGAATCGTGTGCTAACCGCAACCGTACCAAGAATCATAATGACATGCTGTTATTACCAGTTAAACATACTTTAAAAGGTCTACTTTTTGCCCCCTATAGCTCTGCTACGTACTGTATATGTAATCTTAAATTGTGTTGCCCTTTGTGACTAATAAAATTATCGTTGGCAATTTACTAAAGCGCTTACAGAAGATGTACGCAGATAACGCAGGGCAGACATAAATATATATTTTTTTGCAAATAGAGAGATAAGATGTATACTGCAATTAACATAAATTCAATTTCATCTATTTATGTTTGTGGCGATGAACGTAATTACCCATGTCTCTGATTCGAGGTAAAGTTGTAACGCTTGATAACATTTCACATTTCAACGAGCCAGACCAGCCAGGATATGAATCTTCACTTATACTGTGTCGTCTGAATAAAAAAATCGCGTGCTGCAACGTCACGCATGACCACACTGGCCGGTTTTGAAGAAATCGGTGTCATCGCTGCGCATACGGAAAATGGCACAATAATTTACAACGTTTTGTGCATCTAATAAGACTCGAGTGCATGACGGTGCATTGATACGGCTTCGATTGTGGAGATCTAAACGATTGGGCGAACGTAAGTCTACAACACGCGGATTACGAAATCGGGCTATGTAGGACGTCGAAGGAATATCCTTTCACCAGATTCGATCATATTTTATCTTATAATCAAGTATCTATATTAGTTCAACTAGTCTAGACAGATATATCATTTCGGCATTGTATCTCTGGAAAAAAAACACCATCAGTGGTTTGGCAATAGCTCAAGAACATTATACAGGTATCTGGGTGATTAACTTTTGTTGTGGATTTTAGATGAAGGAAAAAGGCAACGGATAAAGTTTTTAGATTAAGGTATTAGGTAAGCACATTGCAATTACATGGACGACATTGCCGTTCAAACTGTATAATATTTTCAAGTACATTCAAGAGCCTGTATAGGTTCATTTTTTGACACGTCTATATAACTCTAGATGAGTAAGAAAACCCATCCTCGTTATATAATTGGCTTCTACGTTTTCGTTTTGTTTCTACGTAAGTAGCACTGTTATTATTGACTATAAACCAAGCAAACTGCTTATATTCATGTATTGATTGTTACATGAATATAAGCAGTTTGCTTGGTTTATATTCATGTCTTTAGGTTTGTTGTACACCCTGTGGTTCACTGTGGCAATTGCTTAAAACACATTCAACTCGAGGTCTGCTAAGATTTACACATAGGTTAGCCATATGTTATATTAGTCTGTTCGTCTACCCGGAATTAGCGGGCATAGTAATTTGTAACAGGAAGTCTGTTGTGTTGAACATGGGGAAGTTGAACGTCAAAGGATACAGCAGTTAACTCTGTCCGATTCAGCCGTATTACCAATAAAGTTTGTTTTGAAACTGGGTGTTTTGTTTACTATTTGTGCATGCACCCCTAGTCGTACATTGAAATTGCGACCGTTGTTACGCGCTGACTAAACACAATTTGCCGGACATTGTAATAGTTAGTATAGTTTTAAGAACATTATATTAATTAATAAATGAAAAACTAGGAACAGACTACCTCCTTGTAAGGGGTTATGCGAAAGGACTCCACCGTGTTTAAAACCACGTAACATGGTAAGACGCAATGACTGATAAATCAACCGAGACGAGGAGAACTACGAGCTGTCACTCTTAATGTGCAAATCTTTGGATATATTATGTTAAGACTAAAAAGTCAGTATATTTAATAAGTTCTGCGAAGAAATAAAAAAACCACCCGGCACGTCAAACTACATTTCGTAATGATCCCGTAGTATTTATAAATATAGTCATCGAAAGGTTCATATGGACTCAACGGTAATGATTTCAGAAGACATGTTTACGAACCGATTATATAATTATCAGCAAGCTGTCTCGACGGTTGTGACTGCCACACACACGTTGGAGCGCCATATTGGTCATGTATGCTAAGATCATAAGCCGCCCCGACACAGGGGTCAGGTGTTTTGAGAATGCAGGCAAAGTGTGAGAACTAGAAACCGAATAACAAACGAACAAGGTAAGACAGGGCTGTGGGTGAACTTGTAGATCAGCATAAAGCTGCTGCCAACGTGCCACGGCGCCCTATAGAGTTCTAGACGAAATACGTCTCTGTCCGGCGAACGAGACCAAGGTGAAAGTAAAAATAGCGAACCAACCGACACGCTCGTCTATAATTATGGCCCTGCAGTAATCATAGCAATAGCACAACATCTGATAGTTTTGTAATCGTAAAATCATATTATATGGCATAAAACTCTACCCTAACATCTTGACAACTCTAAGGTCCTTTAATGAAACCATCACAAACAGGTATGATGTGCGGGCGAGTTGCACAATGTCATAAACCGATCCTTATTTACGCTAACTTTGCATTCTGAGATCGTTCATCTTAAAATAAAAATGTCCAGTGAATCAACACTCCTGATATATTATATATCACTTACCTCAATTCCCTATGAACTGTTTTCACACAATATGCAATGTTTATATAAAAAAGCTCAAACGACGAAAAGGCGTGTCGTACGTTTTTAATTCCGCTGGCTGAACCTAGCGACCGGTAATTTTGCAAAGGCATAATAGCAAGTAAGATCAAATTAATAAATATTGTTCACGTTGTGCATACACTTTCTTAAAAATAGTTTAAAATGTAGTTTAACTCAGAATGCACCTTTAGTAAATGAGCCAGGAAATGGAGTACAGGGGAGACCAGGGATGGTTGTCACAACTGTTAGCTTGTTCCTGTTTTCCTTTTTGTATTAACAGTTCCATAAGTTATGTTGCTACTAAGCCGATTTTCCATTAATATATAACATATATATACATGACTTGGCAGAATAATATGTTTTCTTGAAGTGACCTTTGTTGTGCGAATGGGTTTGCTGTTAGCCATTTGAGAATTCACCATCGGTTTTAGTCGACACGACAAACTCTTCAAACACAACTAAATACTATTCAGTGCTATTGAGTTAATTAGTCGTACGTCATTGTCCTTATTTATTATGCGGTCGTCAAGGGGATCCGCCATCTTGACTATACACAACCGAACGTTGTGCATTGTCTACAATGGCACCCAAAGGATTGCTGCAGTAATTGGTTGGATATAATGTCAAAAACTTGAGTTTTTTACAAGTTATTCAGGTGACCGGCTAAAGATGTGCAGCTGAAAATTGAACTGGTTCCCTCGTTTGAATGCAATAGACACAGACGCGCCTTCTTACAGTTGTTGTATATAGCCCGCCAAGGGCCGTTACTAAGATACGAGGCCGGATGTCACGTAATCACTAATGGACTTAATACCACATATAGCAACTTGTCAAAATGTTATGACATGAAAAAAAAACGACAACACCTCGACAACATATCTTGTCCACCGAACTAAATGTTATTTGCGTATGTAGGGTAAGGTTTCCCTCTTAGACGGCTTGAATCTCGAGCGCCAAATTTTCAGGGATTAATCTACGTCCCTAGAATAGGACGTGTCACATATATGTTTTCAAAATACCCCCAAATGTGCCTAGACTCCTGTATGGGGTAAATCAGGGTCGCGTTCAGAGTTCGCGCCGCGCCGTACCGCGATTTCGCGATCCGTCGCGATTCGCCGCCAGAAATTGAACGGTTAAATTTTACGTACCGCGACGTTTGCCGCATTTAAAATGGATGCTACTGATTGTGAATGTGTTTCTCGACGCAAATGCGCGTAAAAAGCTCAACTTGTCAAACTTGAGTGTGAACTGAAGCCCTCAAAAGCTCCAACAGTACCGTTATAAAAGAATCATCATCGAATACAAAACTAATAAAGGTGGCTATCACTGGAAACGCGCTTGCGCGGCGCGCGTCGCGGCATCGCCACGACGTAACTTTGAACGGCAAAATCGACTTCCGGGACAAAAAGCGACGTCGCGGTGCACCGCGGCGGCGAATTCTGAACGCGGCCCAGGTCGTTCCTTAACGGTTCTGAACTTAAAACGTAATGTGCACGTAATACGTAAAGCATAAACTAACAACTGCAGGAACCACGGGCGCGCGGCAAAAACTTCGGGATAACGGTTCCTGCGTCATAGACTTGCCATCTTGGAGTAGGCGCTGACACAATAACGCTTATGCCCACCCTCATGAATAGCATAGCAGATAGCAATACGAATATTATTTGACAATTCTACATTATCACGACTAGGGCCTATCGATTGACGTGAACTTCACATTCTCTCCGACCTTCGTCTTTTTAACCAAACAACTGGTATCTGCGAACGCGTTATGTTGTATTACTCTGTGTGTTTTAACATTTTGAAAATATTACTTCCACGACTGTCTTCTACTAAGGCATGCCGTCAAGTGACTGGCATTTTTGCTAGTACATATAAATGAGTTTCGCGCGCAGTCACATATCCCGGACATCACTGAAGGGGTTATCAAACTTCCACGTTTCTGAACTGTTTTATTCGTTACAAAGCGGATGTGGGTGAAGGCATTGCCCATTCGTACGCATTTAACGTGTTGTATCACTCTCTAATAACAACCTATGCGATCCTCAAGGTGTGGACACTTTTTAAAGCTTTTTATACGGGCAGATCCAATGTTGTAAGCCCGTACTCCGACAAAATGTAAACAGAAAACAAGTTTTGTTTGTATGGCATATCGGTCTGCCCGTAGGCCCCTATGAGCTGAACCTTACTACACATGGGTGTGGCCAGTCCATTATCTACTGACAGATTTCGCTTTGTTAGGTCACAATTTTACTATCGTTAATTACATTGTATAACTAGTTGCGAAATTAAACTAATGTATATTTCGTGTGCATAACTACACTACGTAAATTATGTAGTGTAGTTATTAGTTTTAATTTTATAAAATAATTATAATTAACGAATATATATATATATTATATAAAATATAACGGAAATCAAATCATTTACATTTATAGAAAATTTTCATTTTATTACCAGTACGGTTTTACGAAGTAATGTAAGAAGCAGGTCCTTTTCAAATTTACCCGTTCTCGTTTTATATTTACCCTTTATGCTAATGAAAAAACCCGATACACATGCATTGGTCATAGGCATCGGAACGTGCTGAATATTCGGCGACTGAGGCTCTCCAACAACCTCCAACTGCACCCCCTTGATGGCTCTCCAACAAACTCCAACTGCACCCCCTTGATGGTTCTCCAACAACCTCCAACTGCACCCCCTTGATGGCTCTCCAAAAATCTCCAACTGCACCCCCTTGATGACTCTGCAAAAATCTCCAACTGCACCCCCTTGATGGCTCTCCAAAAACCTCCAAAGGCACCCCCTTGATGGCTCTCCAAAAATCTCCAACTGCACCCCTTGATGGCTCTCCAAAAATCTCCAACTGCTCCCCCTTGATGGCTCTCCAAAAATCTCCAACTGCACCCCCTGATGACTCTGCAAAAATCGTGCAATATTGTGGCCACATTTGGTTGATTCGTTATCTAAAGTACTAAGTTGTGCCGATATATTAACACCTTATACAATTACATTTATTGCTAAGCCATGGTATTAGCCAGGTCATTTTACCCCAGGCGAATAATTACATCGTTGCCGTTATAGGGTTACGATCTATTGGTAAATCGTAAACTGATATATCCTTAGAAGCCATCCGCCTGGAAGTGTATTGGTGTAGTTTTTCATTAATTTAGCATTCTGTGAAACCGGTGTTGGGTGCGACACAATGTTTCTTGTTCGCTTGACTAAAACTCATTTATATATGTATAAATGAGTTTGGTGCGTAGTCCCGGACATGGGTTATCTAGTTTTCACTTTTCTGAACTGTTTCATCTGCTGTATAGCGGATGTGGTTGAAGGCGTTGCCGGTTCGTGTACCTATGACGTGATCTACCGCATAGCGGCTAAAAGACTCAAATTTGACAGATCGTGCACTTTTCGACAAAAGCATGACAATTGGCACATCTCTAGTGTGTGATATGTAGAATCATGTAGAGCTAGGTACCCATCGCTATCGACATGATACCTAGCCGCCATCTTGATTTTTAAAATAGCCGCCACAGAAATCCATTAGGCAAGCATATGAGCTTCTAAGAAAAATAGAAATATGATATTGGTGTCTAAACCAACATTTCCAGGGTCAAGGAATCTATTTCTGTCATGTGCAGTATCCAAAGATGACGGCCATATTGAAATTCAACATGGCCACCATGGGAATTCTTTACCCATATATATCTCAACTTCTAAGCAACATATAAACAAGTTCTTTGTGTTTAAACCAACATTTTTCAGGGTCAAGGAATCAATTTCTGTCATGTGATATATCATCAGATGATGACCAGATTGAAATTCAAGATGACCGCCAGGTATAAACATTTTACGAACATAATTTTAGTGCCTATTGATATTGAAGACTCCACGTGACGAATTCATGGGTGGTTCATATGTTTCAACGTCAAGGAATCCAGTGCCACTTGCATTATTCCCAGATGACGGTTTATTGAAAAACAAAACGGCTGCCATGGAAATCATCTGTCCGAATATCTCAGCTTCAACACAACACATAAACATGATATTGGTGTCTATACCAACCTATTCAGGGTCATTTAATCCATTTCTTCCACATGTTGTATCCCCAGATGACATACATATTGACATTCAAAATAATATATTTTGGTTTAATTCAGCTTCCGTGCAACGCAAAAACATACTCTTTGTGTTTATTCCGGTAATACACCTGTACATGAATATAAATAGGCTACAGCCATGCATATATACGATCTAGGAACGTGATCTGAACGAGTGTTGGGTTTTGGAATCATCTATACCTGGTTTATGGTACGTATCTTCGCGATTATAACCTTTCAGGCTGTTGCAAAATGTTATTCAGTTATATTCTCAACCATGATATTCCTCATAATATAATATATATAGTCATGATAAATAATATTTAAATTGGATTATACTTAGATTTCCAACCACTGTGCACTAGGTCGTGTTATGGCATCGGTGTCTGTGGCAGTTCAAGTCCAGCATAGTTTCCATACCGAATCAGTTAAATTCCAACTACAATGTCCAAGATGGAGATTTGGCACAAGAGCTTGTGACAACATAGATCCCATGGCAAACTGCAATTTCCTTGCTTCATCCACCCTGCTAAATGTAAAAGTCTTGAGGATTGGAGTCCATGCGGGGATTGGATTCCATGCAAATCATGCCGACTTCTTCTCTCGACCAAGGAAACTGGAGACTATGTCACACCAACTCAGGACCTAACATAGCATTAATGTTTTCGATTTCACAGGTTGTTGGCAATGGCAAGGGTTGCAATGGGACAAAGTAGGTTTCAACGCCAAAACGTTCATCTATTTTAACAGCAAGGAATTGCTTTACGGCCAGAATAACCACATATGTATACACTGCCGGATATCCATTTTGGAATATCCTTGGTGAACACATTGTGCTACATAAAGTAATATGCTGCCGATGTCCGCCACCTCGTGTATTCGTGGCTGGGGATACTGCAGATCGGTGGTGGCTTTCTGGTCTGAGGTCACAACTATCTGAACTTGTGTGCTGATGACTGCACATTCACCGGAAACGAATTACCTTGTACGGCGTAGCAAATAATGAAACAACCTCTGAGTGCTTCCGCTATGTATTCTGCTTTCTCTTGTTGGTTTTAACAAAAAGTTGGTTGCTTGAAGATGTTAGCAAAATACCTCTATATACAATATATGTTCTTTTGACAGTTGCCAACTGGGATGTAATGTATATGATATATTATTGCTGGGCGTCAACTGTCCATCTACGCCTGGGTAGCACCATCATCCAACACGTGTGTGTCGAGATATGGAGCAATCTGCAATGGTGGGAAGTACTGTGTTTGATACGTTATTCATATCTTCTGTACTATATTTCCAGGTGTCCTTAACAGCGTATACCGTTTGCATTACATAGTTTTGTTCATGACTAAGTTTGTACTCGGAGTCACCGTATATGCGCGAATTTCAACGATTGGATTACATAAAAGTTTAGATGTTGACACTCAAGATTATATTTATTTAGCAAAGTTGTTTTGTATGCCAGGGTGTAGTACATTTATGCTTTGTTGAGTTTTTAATTGGCAATTCGAACACTCTCTTTCAACTCCATCTAGACACCTGTGATATATCTAGCCCTGTCACAATCCACCACCTCCAGAATTGTGGATTTTCTATCAAACTTACAGCACAACCGTGACTCTCTGTAGACTTGATCATGACACCGACCTAGTGCTTTTGCTGAGAAAATGTGTTTTTTGCACAACAAACTGTCCATTCATAAGTTGCCAGTAAACCTCAAGACATGTTGTCAACACGAAGTTGAGTATGTTTTCATGTTGGTGAAGTGAACTCGAAATGTAACCATTTGTGTTGTCCATTCTTAATGATATAAATATTTCTCATCACCAGTATATGCACTGCCATTTACCTTATGGCTTGTAATATAGCTCAGAAACAATTGCCAACAAGAATGTACCTACTCGTGAATAT
Source organism: Paraescarpia echinospica (assembly GCA_020002185.1). Taxonomy (NCBI): domain Eukaryota; kingdom Metazoa; phylum Annelida; class Polychaeta; order Sabellida; family Siboglinidae; genus Paraescarpia; species Paraescarpia echinospica. The sequence goes on along the minus strand of CM034536.1, from coordinate 26,334,016 downwards.
ATAGGTATTCATATGTGCATTACACATGGATTCCTCAACCTCAACAGGCACTAAAATAATTTTTATTCTGCTGATACTCACAGGCAGAACCTTGAGCTCGTTTGCTATACGAATTAAACAAGAATGGATGTAGTTAGTAAAGGTCATTTAATAATTATACCAACAGGAATTAAATCACATACATCAATAGATGAAATAAAGGTAAAGCGCTAAACAAATCATACTCTCATCGAGGTACCACAAAAACAATTATTAAATGACAATCGGATTAGCAAAGGTAGGGCGGTCATTTCCCCCACAGGCCTCCAGCAGTAGAGGCCCAACCCCCAGCCCAGGACAGACATCTTGAATTTCAATATGGCCGTCATCTGAGGATATAGCACATGGTAGAAATGGATTCATTGAACGAAACGGAACGTGTCTTTGTGTTGTTTAGAAGCTGAGACATCTGGATAATGGATTTCCATGGCGGGCATCATGAATTTCAATATGGCCGTCATCCTAGGATACTTTATAAGACAGAAATGGATTATTTGACCCTGGAAAGGTTAGACACTAAGAACATGTTTTTATGTTGCTTAGAAGCTGGGATATTTGGATAATTTCCGTGGAGGCCATTTCTAAAATCAAGATGGCGGCTAGGTATCATGTCGATAGCGATGGGTACCTAGCTTGAAATGAATCCATATATCATGATCTACATGTGCGCCAATTTCCATGCTTTTGTCAAAACGTACTCAGTCACATCCCTTGGCCACTGTACTACTAGCACTACAGACCCCCATGAGTTTCATCGCAAGACACGGGTGTGAACAGTCCATTATCTATTTATAAATATACTTTTAACTAGGTCACAATGTTACGATGTTTAACTGCATTGCATAACTGTATAGTAAAATTCACGCTAATATACATGTTGTCTACATAATTACACTACGTAAAAAATAGGAAAATGATTTTAAATTAAACCAATTGGTCAACAGCACAAACACCAAAAAAGTAATATGTTCATGAATTGTGAAAGTCATGGTGAACATTGCGTTTTAATTCGTATTGAATTTTATCAGTTTATTTAGTTTGAAAAGGGCATATCACTTTATAAGTTGTATGGCTTCAGCCATATCCCTGCAGCAGCAGCAGCAGCAGCAGCAGCAGCACACGATACTAGGCACATGTATTATGTTGTTGTTGTTGAATAAACTTCCATTCATTCACAACTAATAACATAATTACATTACATAACTATATAACTGTACTTATGCAATGCAGTTATGTTAGTAATATATATATATATATATATTACTTAGGATAAATATAAAAATAAAAGGTATTACTGATAAATAAAAAAATACGATTTCTGATCAGGACTCTTATGTCCTTGGCGTGTTTGACTATATACTGTCCTATTGCTATTTCTTTTACTTATGGACGTAAACACGTTTTGCTATAACAATGCATTTTCACTTAATGGCCGATGTTACTGACAATCATGAATACCGCTCAAAAACAGTTGCTTTAAAGCACACAAAAACCCGGCAAACTAGTTGTCAGTGTAGCCTTATGCCAGGCATTAATCATAATTCTTAGTCGAGATATAAGTTCGTTCAACGTTAGAATGACGTACGCCTAACCTTTGCCAAGTTTCTTGTTTTTCATGTCGCACTATTCCAGACGTACTCGTTGTTTTCGAGTTATCAGATTATGGATAAATGCAAATTTGACTGCGGTCATTGGAACCCTTTATATACTCAAACACCGCGTGCTGGAATTAATTGCAACTGAGAACAATCTTCTGACGTATGTACACAATCAAACAAGGAGCAACACTTAGAAATATCGTGCAGTATTTTGGTGGCCACATTTGGTTGATTCGTTATCTAAAGTACTAAGTTGTGCCGAGATATTAACACCTTATACAATTACAGTTTAACGCTAAGCCATGATGTCAGCCGGGTCATTTTACCCCAGACGAATAACTGCATTGTAGGGTTACGATCTGGTTAGATCTTTTAGCATATCATAAATCGATACATTGATAGCATTTAACATGCATCACATGTCGGCGCCGATAATAATACCAACATATTATTCTTACATGTATAATTTTTTTTTTATGCCTATCTAAGTTGGCGTGACAATTTCTCACCAGACCTTCCGCTCCACACAAGTACTCCCACGCACACCCGCACCCACACACGCACGCACACACACGCCCACACGCACGCACGCACGCACGCACACACACGCAAGCACGCACACACAAGCGCATGTGCACGTACGCACTCACGCACGCACTCACGCACACACGTACATCTACACGCACGCACACACGCACGCATACACACACACGAACGCACACACAGTGTTGACTGGGCGTAACTATTCCACGATCTCTGACTGTTTTTCTTATAATATATTTGAGTCAGAATTCCACTATCAAATGTGCGAAATGTCATCGGTGCTTCTATGGTTCATCTTGTTCCAGGGTCTCGCGACTCCACGCTTCAGTGGTCGCTGACGAGGTACGCTGCCTTGATTCTCGCTGCCCCTAATTAGGGGCACATGCGCGCTGGCCTGGACACCTCGAGTCAAGAGTAGGATGCAACTCGATCCGTGTTCTCCACCCAATAACCTGCTTCATTCTCCATTACTTTGACTCGGTACGACAGCGCATTTCCACGGAATGATATTACATAATTATGATGAATGCGATGAACGCTTCGGTTGAAGCGCGAGGTATTGGGGCAACTGCGTCCCTCGTTCATCTTCGTTGTGTCATCGATGACGCCATCGGATCGTGTCATTTAGAACGAGTTCAAACTGCCGCATCGGACGTGATTACGATAAATTACATCCAGAAACGCCTGAACGATTACACAAGAAAGAAAATGCCGAAATAGTTCCAGACGTATTTAGAGACAGCTCTGATCTTCACGTGCGTGTGCCGGCTTAACATTCCAGGATTTAAATCGACAGACCGATGCCACGCGGTCGCCATATATCATTATATCATACCGTCAGAATGCGTAACTCATCTAGCAAGAGCTAACTGCACCGACGAATGCAGAAGACGAATCTTTTAGGACTCCTGAACATCCCAAAACCCGTAGAGCAACATATATTGTTCCTTGTACAACAGATTTTGAAAATTTATTAGACAAAATATTTCTGGTTAGAATCAGTCGCATCGTGAGATAGAGTTCACTGCATATTTGTAAGTAAATTCTCCACTTGTATTGTTTGAGCCAGCCACAGTTGATGAAGTGAGGAAAATAATAATGTCCTCCCCAAATAAGTCATGCGATCTCGATCCATTACCAACCATACTACTAAAAGCATGTCTTGACTCTTTACTTGGTACAATAACGAATATCATAAATTTATCACTAAGTTCGGGTAAATTCCCAGATGATTTTAAACACGCACATGTAAATCCTGTTCTCAAGAAAACTTCTCTGCCAAAAGATGATTTCAAAAATTATAGGCCAATTTCTAATCTTAGCTTTATTTCTAAGATACTTGAGAAAGTCGTAGCAAGCCGTCTAAGGCGTCATATTAGCTCAACTTGCTTATCCAGTGTGCTCCAATCAGCATACAAACAATTTAATTCTACTGAGACTGCTCTCCTAAAAGTACACAATGATGTTATATTAAACATTGATAAAGGCAAAGTAACTGCACTTACCTTGCTTGATCTGTCTGCCGCCTTTGATACCATTGATCACAACACTCTTGTCAAACGTTTATCATTGTGGTATGGCATATCTGGCACAGCTCTGACCTGGTTTTCTTCATATCTAACCAATAGACATCAATGTATAAAGATAGATAATTACTTTTCAACCTCACTCCCCACTTCATGTGGCATTCCCCAGGGTTCCGTTCTTGGGCCTTTGCTTTTCACTCTCTACACTACGCCACTCAGCTCTGTAATCCAAAGTCATAACTTGGATCATCACCTTTATGCAGATGACACACAGATCTACATTTCCTTGGCCACGCCCGATACAAGTCATTCTCTAAACCGACTCAACGATTGTCTCCAAGATGTTTTTTCATGGATGACCGATAGTAAATTAAAGTTAAATGCAGACAAAACTGAATTCCTCATCATTGGTACTCCAATGCAGTGAGGTAAACTAAATGACTTTTTTCCAACATGCATCCTGAGTCAAACTATCACACCAGCAGCATCAGTACGGAATCTAGGAGTGACCTTTGATTGCGACTTCAATTTCAAACAATACATATCCCAAACGTGCCGTTGCTGTTTTTATCATATCCGTGATCTTCGCCGCATTCGCCGACACATGTCGCTTTCTGTCGCTAAGACTATCGCAACAGCTCTTGTTAGCAGCAGATTAGATTATTGCAATTCCCTCCTTCATAATATTGCTATCAAGGATATTGCAAAACTACAACGCGTCCAAAATTGTTTAGCAAGGGTAGTCACACAATCACCTCGATTCTCCCGCTCAGTGCCACTTCTAAAATCACTGCATTGGCTCCCCGTGCGATATCGCATTATGTTTAAGATCTGCACAATCACCTACCAAGCCCTTTCATCCAAACAACCTAGTTATTTACACTCAATGCTCACACCAGCCAGACAAGCCAGACAACTTCGGTCATCTAGTTCGAAGTTGCTATCTGTTCCTAGAGTTAAGACAAAGGCTGGAACTCGAGCTTTTTCAGTTGCCGCGCCAACTATATGGAATTCGCTTCCCGTTAATATTAAATTAGCAGAAAATATTGTTACATTTTGTCGTCACCTCAAAACCTATCTTTTCAATATCGCCTATCCTCCCTAGCTTCCTAGCACATCCATCCATTTGTTGACGAATTTCGCCTAGCACACGAGTACGAGAATGCTTAATCCTTTGGTTTTGGTGCGCCACTGAGCTCGGATTGTCTGAGGATATTGGCGCTTAAGAAGTTATTTATTATTATTATTAGATACAATCTATACTCATCGCACCTACACAACTACACGGCTCATATCTGATAAGTCTATGGGACACGGTGCAATTCGGTGTACTGCATAGACGACCATGTTATGATTTCTTGTAGCGAGCCGATATTTCAGTGTAAGATTGTTTGAAAACTATTCACATCACAGTGTATTCTATTGACTCCTGCATTATATTTAGGCAAGGATTCCACTTGTTGCTATTAATATAACCGCGAAATACAAACAGGCTACCATATAACACTGATTGGAAGACGATGTGATAAATATTCAAACAGAAGCACATAAGACGACTTGGTGAATTGAACCGTGGTAAAGTTAAAACGGAAAGCAGACAATCGAACAGTTCACGTTTCTATCAGAGCACCACATTGCGTCCAGGCAGTGCAACAATCAAGGCCCGTCAGTGACGCACAAACAGTACTCAACACAGTAGGCCTATTTGGCAATAGAGGCATAATGCAGTTACCTAGATAAACTGAAGTAACAGAATACGTGCACAACTGTGGGTTTCACCATTGTGAAGCCGATGCGACTTCATTGAATGCAACGACTAAGTATAGCACCGTTCAACGACGGGCATGAAGTTATAATCACACAGCTGTCATCGCAGGTAAACCGTCTGTGAACGACAGCTACGTTATCCGGCGCGACCGTCGCATCACGAAACATTCCGCCGACATGTAAACTAGGTCCAAGGTGCCGTGTGCGAACATCCCCGCATCCAGGCAAAAGTGCTTTCGGATAAAAGAAATTGCCCGCAATCAGTTGGCTAACATAGACGACGATGAAGCACTGCAGTGACCCATATGATTCCATCGTATTGAGACGTGAATCTTTTGTCATTAAGACCTTTTCAGACGTTTAGCCGATGACTGTACACCTGGATGGAGTTGTGATGAAGAAAAATGGAATAATATTCCAAAATAGAGATAACGACTCAACATGTTAATAAATATGTAAGTTGTATCAGAAATACACACACACATATATATATATATATACATATGTATATATACATATATATATTTAATATATTACAAGTAATACTATATAGTATATTGTATAATTATACTTGTATATATAATATATATATAAATATATATATATTATATTATCCATACATACGCATCCCTTCTCTCTCTCCCTCCCTCTCCCTCCCTCTCCCTCCCTCCATCCCTCCCTCCCTCCCTCCCTCCCCCCCCCTCCCTCCCTGCACTGCCTGTCTAGAGTTGCGTAGACCAAAATAAATGAAGCTGACGCATCGCGTTAAATCTCTTAGAGGGTAGACATCCCAGTGTTTCTTGGTGCACGCTCGTAAACAACAGTAACCTTTATTACAGCAATCCTGCTATGTTGAGCTGGCATTATCGAAAAGGAACGTGTGTATGCACACGTTTAACATGCAGGCCTATTATATAGATTTAACAAGATTTAACAAGATTGCCACCCAGAGAATTAACTCTAGGTGGCAGGTGGACAAGGAAGCCCTTTGGCTTATCGAGAGTCCGACCCTTTTATCTATGTGTATCCCGCCCGTCTGAGGTATGTGTCGATATTATTTTTAAACATATTCACACTACTAGCACCCACACAATCAGCAGATAATCTGTTCCATTCATTTACAGTCCTTTGTGAAAATGAAAACTGTCTTATACCTAATCTACTCCTTTGCTAATGTAACTTCATGTCATCTAATCCTTCTTTCTTAACTGAAAAAAAAAAAATTCTATCAATATTTTCATAACCATTCAATATTTTAAACACTTCTATCTGATCTCCTCTCAATCTCCTGGTCTCTAGTATTGATAAACCGCATTTTTAGGCGTATTTCGTAACTAAGATCCCTCAGTTTTGGTATCATTTTAGTTGCTCTCCTCTGCACTCTTTCTAGCATATCTATGTCCTTCCTGCGATATGGCCTCCACGTTTGAATACAATATTCTAAATGAGGCCTAACTATTGTTTTGTACAGCGGTATTATTAGCTCTTTTTCCTTATACGTTATGTTTCGCCTAATTAATCCAAGGATTTGATTTCCCTTTGAAGCTGCAATTCCGCACTGCTCTGAAACCTTCATGTCAGCACTAATGGTTGACCCTAAGTCCTTTTCTTTTACAGTAGTACTTAGTACAGTACCCTTCATTGTATATTCTACCTCTTCGTTCCCATGTCCTGTGTGGAGGCATTTACATTTCCCAAAATTGAACAGCATTTGCCATTTTTCAGACCATTTGATCAACCTGTCAAGATCATCTTGTAAATGCTGTCTATCTCCATCACTTTTAATCCTTCTAAACACTTTTGTATCATCCGCAAATTTCAACACCTTGCTTGTTATTTCATCATCCAAATCGTTGATATATATTAAGAATAATATAGGTCCTAATACTGATCCCTGTGGTACCCCACTCAATACCGATTTCCAGTTTGAAGCCTCCCCATCAACTACTACACGTTGTCTTCTGTCAATCAGCCATTGTTCTATCCAGTTTATTATACCATTTCCTATGCCGTGGGCCTTTAGTTTCAGCAGTAATCTTTGATGTGGTACTTTGTCGAAAGCTTTTTAAAAATCTAAGTATACGATATCAACTTCCAAAAAACATAACATATTTGTTAAGCATGACCTCGCTTTAAAAAAACCATGTTGAGATGGGTTTATCAAGTTTTGTTTAACAAGAAAATCCACCATGTGATCTTTAATTAGTCTTTCTAATAATTTGCAAATCACTGATGTTAAACTCACTGGTCTATAGTTCTCTGACTTGTTTCTCGAACTTTTTTTAAATAACGGTATAATGTTTGCCTCTTTCCATTCTAAAGGACCACTCCCTCTTCTAATGACAAGTTGAAAACTGTTGCAAGCGGTACGCTAATTTGTTCAATAATTTCCAATAGTAGTATGTGCGGAATCCCATCCACTCCAGGTGATTTATTATCCTTCATAGCCCTTATTTTCTTAGCTACCATTTCCGGGGTTACAATTAATTGTCCTAAATAGTCTGAATCTGCCCCGTTGAACTTAGCCTCTGGTACTGGCAGTGAACTAATATCTTCTCTGGTAAACACTGAACTAAAGTACTCATTCAGGTCTTCTGCCATTAAGAATCCCTCTGATATTATATTTCCAGCACTATCTTCTAGAGGATCGACCTTATCTTGATCTTTCTGTTTGCTTCGAACATACGCATAGAAACTCTTGCTGTCATGTTTTATATTACAAGCTAATTTATGGTCATAGCTTCTCTTTGAATTTCGAATTTCAGCTGTAGCTTGGTTAAGTGCTTCTTTGTGACTATTGTAGTCTTCATCATTTCCAGTACATTTATATGACTTCCACATCATTTGTTTATACTTAAATTTTCTAATGGCTTCTTCCGATAAGTGTTTCTTTTTGGACCGTTTCCCTTGTTTTTTGAAGGGTACAAATTTATCGACTATGCACTTAATTTCACTCTTTAATATATTCCAGCATTCTGTTGCTGTCTTATTTTTCAGTGTGTTATTCCAGTCTATCTTTGCTAAATATTTCCTCAAGTCCTTGTACCTTCCTTTGTGGAAATTTCTCCTATACTGCATTTTACTATTCCTTTCTGATTTTACTTTGATGGTAAAATGTATCTGGTTGTGATCACTACTCCCCAGTGGCTCACATATCTTGACATTGTCAACTAATTCATTCTGTGAGGACAAAACTATGTCTAACACATTCTCACCCCTGGTTGGTTCTAGCACATGTTGAGAAAGGAAAGTATCTTCAACTAAAACTAAAAACGTGTGCTCCTCACTCCCCATACTCTGAAGAGATTTCCATCGTATATGCCCGTGGTTAAAATCCCCCATAATAATACAGTCCCGTTTGCTTACTTCCCTTATAGCGTTTTGTATTTGTTCATTCTCTTCTATGCTTATGTTTGGACTTCGATAAACTAACCCAACTGTTAACGTTGAGTTTCCTGTAACTATGTTACACCAAACAGCTTCTTCGCAATCTGCTTCTCTTTCTAATTTTATTTCATAAGCCTGGATAGAATCTTTAATATATAAAATAACTCCACCTCCCTTTCTTCCTATTCTATCTTTCCTAAACATTACATATTCTGTCAGTCCCAATTCAGCATCTGATATATCGGTGGTGGTCCAGGATTCGGTTATACCTATTATATGAGGGTCAATATCTTCTACCATAATGTTTAGTTCATTTCTTTTGTTTACTATACTCCTTGCATTTAAACAAACACATTTATATCCAGCTTCAGAAGAGTTTTCCAGACTGTTATTTGCTGATTTATTTGTGCTGTCTTTATCTATGCCTCCATTTTCAGGCTTTTCTGCGAGTCTCCCCTGCGAATCTAGTTTAAATATATGCAACCTGTCCCACTGTCAACAGATCGCAGCAGGTTCTCTGAGAAAACTGCTGCCCCCTTTCCACTAATATATAATAGTTCCGAACGACATCAACAACTATATTCCGGTAGACACACACTTCATAATGAGAAAACTGTCACTACACAAAAATCACATAAAAGGTATTCGAAGTGATTAAAAAAAACAAGACACAATGTCATAAAAGCTCAATCCGGATCTCTCTTTTCTGCAGATTGCATTTTACGATACAAATAAGTATTTTGTGAACTTGTAAATTATTACAAAGGAAGACTTGGCGACGAACGTGGTGGGCGATAATATGTATACAACGCAGCACGTTAGAAGAAGTTAGTCGTATGACTGAACCAACATTTGTCTTTTTGGTAATTTTCATCGAACGAACCAATCGTCAAGAACGTTATGTGCAATCTAGAACAAGACAACCTTGTGCGAAGGCACCAACGACTTGGCAAATTCTAGAATCTAGCGATCCATACAGAAAGAAAGATCTTCTCAACAATCTGAAGAGAGCTTGCAAAAAATACCTGCACTTTCCGTTGATGTACACTCTGCACGCACAAAGATATCCTGAGTGCGACTTTATTATCCAACAATATCGAGCCAAGAAGAATGTTGCGAACAAGGACGTGTGACATTACAGGGGTCTCTCGCTGTAAGACACAATGTTGGAACTTGGTCGAACTGTTCCGTGTATCTGACGTTCGTTATATATTGATGCGTACATAACACAGTCCAAGCCAGAACAGTTCATAGCACCAGGAGTCCTTAAAGTCATTATAGAGATATATTTTAAAGGGAGACAATGCGTTCATTTACCCGTAATTAGCTGGCGTAGTAACTTTTAACAGGAAATCTGCTGAATTTGCTGTGTTGAACGTGAGGAACTGGGAAATCGTTGAACATTAAAGGGCATTGCGGTTACCTCAGCTCACCTCGGCAATGTTATCAGTAAAATTTGGTTTGAAACTGGATGTTTTGTTTACAATTTCAACATGCCACGGATGGAAAGTTTAAAAATGCGAACATTATTATGGGTTTACTAAAAACAGTTTGGTGGGAATTATTCCTTCAACACATGTATTATAGTCTGAAGAACGTTATATTAATTAATTTAAAAAAACGAGAAACAGACTAGACCGTCTCTTTTTAAATCCCAGTAGACGGGCGTTACGTCCAATTCGCATATGGTTGGGCCTTTAAGTAGGTTAGGTATTGTAAGTACCACCATCAGTATTATTGGGACGTCCTGTACGTTAATCTCAATGTTGCTGGGACGTACCGGGATAGACGTCGCATAACCCCTTCGGCGTGACTGTCTGTTTAACGCTTAGTCAGGCGATGATGATTAATACTAATTGTGATGACACAACAAAAGCAGCTGAATAAACAACTGATTATTTATGCAACGCAGAGACGCCTTGAAAGATAAAGCGCAAGCATGCGTGAGTCTAAAAACGAGTACCAACGCACCGACAATTAGGGTCGTCGTGAAATATGGTCTGCTTAATATTTAATAAGCACCGACTGCAGAGCTCAGCCGCTAGACACATGCTGCTTCGCCGATGCCTACCTCTGTCTGCGCTGATATTTAGCAGCTTTTTTGAAGGAGTGGAAATCCTTCAAACATTTTGATAATACCATACATAACATAACACAATAGTTATTGCTTCTATGGAAGAATCCTTTATGCAACATGCTCTCATAGCTAAGTATGTCAGAGAATGAGGATGTAGGCGGGCAAGTGATGGGTGGATGGATGGAATATGAGGGGTGTGAGTGACGAAAATGAACGAGTGATGGGTGGATGGATGGAATATGAGGGGTGTGACTGATGAAAATGAACGAGTGATCGGAAAAGGCAAAATAAAAAAAGGCAAGATTCGAAAAAGGCAAGATTATTGGCTCATTGACATACACTATATCCATTTTCTCTTAATTCAACGTAGATTGTCCTACAGATTCTGGATTGAGTTGCTAATTTTGCAACGTTTTTATATTACAAGTTTCACATTTAGTAGCTTAATGTGGTCTGAAGATCGTAAATATATTTCTTCCTGTACACAACATTTCGTCAATAGACTTAACAAACTAGAGGCTCATCGCTGAGCAAATCTAGTCGCATTCATATCACACTCTTACGGCAATGTGTTTATGTTCCAAGCAATATGCTCTATATTCCACTGACGTCCTTTAGGATGATGAGGTATTAAGAAAATTGAAAAATATCAACCTTTCTCTACCCAACGATTAGGTCAGTAAACGTATTAGAGACTCCCCAGTAAACATATTCATATATTACTTTTAATCCTGAATTGCACATGTTCTATACAAAAATAATAATTCTCGTTAAGATAACCTTACAACAAACATTTATGCAAGCACCAACACAAGTCATGAATAATGATGAAATAAGGCCAAATGAATGACGTTTATTAAAGAGATTAAGTTAAAGAGAGAGAAATGTGGGCTCTACATCCCAAGGCCAGGCCTGTGACTGAGTCCATACTAGTCTCCTGTACCTGTACAGAGCTCACATTTCGGCATATACAACATTAGCAGTATTGTTATAGATATATAAAACAACAGCATTACTACTGTAATCACAGTAGACCTTAGGCACTGTAACGTACTAACCAAGCACACCATTCATTCACACTAACTATAATCCCAACTACCTGCTGAACACTATATAAAGATTTAGCCTAAACTTATAAGTGGGGCCATTACGCCCAACTTACTAAAATCACCGGTGGAAGAGAAGCGAGCTGTCTCGGCATCAAAACCCTGTGAACACATTGTCCACCTGCACTAAGAAAATGGGGAAAGCGTTGAGATCTGCTATCATCCCCTCTTCCACCAACGATGTACATGTTGTGTCCCTAATGCTATCAAAAATTGGGAGGGATGGGAGGGCCAACATTTTTGATGTGACCACTCTGTCTGCTTTCACAAAACGAAGTGACCAAGAGCTCGTTGAAATCTGCCACCGAGCGCCATTACCGCGCGGTGATTGGTTCCTTGCCAAAAGAGCACCAAAGACAAAGAGGGTAATTAGCATCAGACATTAGGAGACATTAGGCTAATCATCACTCGTCCTGCGTTGTTGCCAGCACAAAAATACATATGCAGCACGGTGCCGTGGCCGCATATTCTCATTTAACATATGATCCGTTTTTCATAATAAATATGGTTCTGCGTAATGTTAAAACATTTGGTAAATAAAGTCACTACAGTAAACACTGGAGGTTGTTTGGATGTCTGATGACAAAAACTAGTGTTGTTGCATAGATAAACGGAATGTCACATCTTGTAGGCAACTTCACATGCATATAGATAGCTTTCGTCACGCGCACGATTAACGCCGTCTCTACATTCAACACGTCTCTGTATAACAAATTATAATTATAATAAGCCAAAGGTTCATTGTTCATTTACCATGTGAGGTTTTTCTTCTGGGTGACAATCTTGTAAAATCTTGCTCAACATTGTCAAGGGCCACCAAGTCACATGAACATACAGCGGCTTATGGCATAGCATTGTCACTTTGGTCTCATTTTGCCATTTAGCACAACACGCGATAAGGATCTTATCACGTGAACTTCGCCGGAATGCGCAGACAGCTCCATTGGGATATTGGAGCGTGGTCAATGGGTCTAATAATGCCCTCAATGATATCCCATACTCGAGCTAGTTCGGTGCGGGGTCTCGCAGCGTGACGTCACTGGTATGACCGAACAATAATAATTATAGCACTCCAGTGCGATAACATATCAAAGCCTTCACTATAATATGTCACCGACACGAAGATATGTAGGTATTCTGTTCTCGGTGTGCTAAAACGACGACTGACTTAGACAGATGACCTTGCTTATACGTCTACGCGTCTTACCCACTTCGCCAAACGTTAGTTGTTGGTTGGAACACCGCAACATATATATATATATATATATTATTGTCTGCGCTGGTAAGATGATACATACCGTCACAGGGCATACCTGTGCATTTATTTATGTCCATTCGCCAGTCTTGACATCGACAGCTGGAAAAACCTGGGCGCACATTTATATGGCCCAAGAAGAACCGCGTATACCTGTGTTAGTCTAAACCTAGAGTAACGATAGCGAAATAGACTGGGGAAACATACCCTAGGATCCGAACCACACGAGTAAATGGAGGGATGCAACTTTCGTGACACGTCTCCATATAGAGTACCAAAGATATGTAGTCGCCCGTACAGTCAAACAACGCTCGGTCAGTGTGATGACGCGTACCATGTGTACAATTTGTTCAGCGGCGTATCTACATGGAATCTCGGAAAGGGGACGGGGCAAGGGGCAAGCATACTCAAGCACGCGTTTCTCGTGCTAAATTGTACCGGCGCAAGATGATTTTTTAAAGTAACATTCCACTGGTGCCTGTCTGGTTACACCACTGGATCATTCGCTCCATAGTAATATAATTTTATATTCAACATATTCGAGTGTATTTACAAACCAGACATACCTCGCGGAGGTCGCGACCGCTTCTTGATATCGGCAGCACCGCGCAGTGAGGACGACGTGGACGAGGGAGACAGCGTTGACGACAGAGACGAGGACATCGTCTGCTGCAGCACACAGAGACAGACGCACGTCCACACACAGAGGACGAGCGGGGTCGCTCTCATGGCTCTTAGACACTAACGCCAGTCGGACACGCCGGTCTCTATCCAGCCCCGTGTATTGACGCGCTCGCCGCTCGTGTACGTATCATGCTCCGGCCGGCCCCCGGTCCGTCGTTCCGTTCTTACGTGGGTCCCTTGGGCCCGCGGCTGTCGCCTGCCGGGGCATCTATAGGTGCGATACGCGTCCGCAAGAGTCGACCGGCTCGGAGAGGTGCCGGTGTTTCCGTTGCGTCGGCGGTTCGGTCAGCGTAGCGTAGCGTAGCGCGAAGGCAAACTCTCGCACGATTCGTCGCCCGCTGCTATTGTGACTCGGCGCTTCGTTCGCGGCTGTACTGGTCGCGTCAAACCAAGACGGTTCCTTATATCTGCCACGCACCGGAACGGGCGAAAAAACAGCGGAAGCGGCAGCAACGGCAGCGACGGAAGCTACGACCGGGCATGGCTAAAAAGGCGGAGGTATCATGCAGAATTCGTATTATAGGCACACTCGACACTTCGAAGCTACTGAATGTATTCTTGTAATTTTGAGATTTCGATGGCCGCTATTATGTTTTAAGTATTCCCATATTTTTTTAGTGTATATTGGTATTGGGCGCACCTTTTTGAATTACATCTCGGATTAGATGACGTAAATTTGGCGGATTCTTTGATCACTTCTCCGTATTCATGAGCATATCTGTCTGTTGCATTTTAGCTCTTTTTAAGAACAAATATACAACATGAATAATACTTACTTATTTGATCATACTTATTGCCATATATGTCACTTTGGCATTTGATATGTTATACAATAAATTATGCTTTTGCAAAATTAATTACCGGCCGCCAGGTCAGGCCAACGGAAAAATAAACGTGGACATGGGCATAATGTGTTTTCGTTTGCGCCGTTTTATCTCAAAATTGCATATTATTTAAAAAAAGTGAACACTGTATATGGAAAATTATATAGAGTGCATGGGACATGGTGATTCACTGAACATTTTTATTAAAAAGATGGACGATCTCATAATTCAACATTAACATGCATTGTTCAATTGTTCTACAATGTACACAGAAGACCAAAACAGGTGCAAACTAATCATTAAGTTGCATATAAAGGCAATTTCGTCGATATTGTTTCTACGCGAAAATAGGCATACAAAACAACTTAGAAGCAAACTGGTGAGAAATTGTTTATGTGTTTGGCGGATATGAATGTGTAAAACAGAAACACATGCAGCTGGACAATGGCTGCCAATGTGTTACGTAAGAGTGGTTCGTTTTCTAAAATTTGCCTCGGTACTATCCTTCACACCTAGCAATCCTCAACAGATCTCCTGTGCAAACATCAATGTGAATTGTGAATGAACAAAGTTAAATTACAAACTGTGCCTATTTCATTATGAATTATGTTAAGTTAATGATTATATAATAAACAACACAGCGAATGTACCTAAAACTGAAATTGCATTAATTTTTTTAAGATCGTGCATCATTGTGAGAGATAGAAAGATTGAAGGCATTGCATATTATAGACACGTCGCGAATTTCTAAATTTGTATCTCATCCAAACAGTTAATCATCAGCGTAATATGTTCACGTAAATACCAATTATAAGCTCGTTAACAGATGACAATCTCGTTTTGTCAGTATCTCTTAGCAAAAGGGCGTGAACACGTATCATTTGTTTGGACAAGGATCATTAAGTACACGAACGTCTTTCCTTTATATTTACCTGTTCACCACAAAAGCAACCAGCGGCTTTACTACGTGTCTGTCACTGAACCAACACACTGGTTTCCTAAGATTCAACAATTAAATTTTCGATTATATCAACTGCAGAGACAACCCTAAGTCAACAAGATCCACAACAGATGCGTACGGAATCCATCGTCGCCAGTACCTTTGCTCAAAACGCTTAAAACAGTTTATTATTATCCATACCGTAAATTAGTTGGTGGACGCAATTTTGAAAATGTATATTACAATGTCACAAACGCGTTAGAAATATGATACTGATTTGTAGACAAGCAAGGAATTGAAGAACTCAAGGAAGACGTTTGTATAAAAGAAAGTTTACAAAAAGAAGGCGATGAGTCGGATAAGTCGTGAGTCGTGGAGCGAATTGGGTTAGCGAAGAATGCAGATGTGTTCAAAGTGCAATGAAATTGGAGAAGAGGACGCTCCAGATTGAGATGGAAGGATTGCATATAGAAAGAGCTGGAGGGTAAATGACAGGCGTGCAGAACGAGGGCGAAAGATAGAGGGGAATGGAGACGGATGACTAGCGCAAGAACAATATGGGGAAGAAAAAGAAAACAAAAATCGAAGTTCCAAGGAAAAGAGACGAATAACACAATTATCCGAAGTCCTGATAATGTTATATCCTAATTCCTCACGGCATAGCGTTGCTTGTTGCATCACGTCATTGTGGTTTGGCCAACGATCGAGTCTGGCCTGCGCAAACAAGACAGACCAGGCAGTGGTTAAGATTGACGAGTATAACGCGGTGTTGGCGGTTAGTGTTATCGGCGGGTATCAACACCCGATCGTACTTGTGAGACGAGGTGTCGTAACACGCAGGGTGTACCAGACTACACAGTCAACACGTCGACGAATTGAAGCAACACACGATTCACTGGTTCAACAAGTCAGACTCTCATATCGATTGCATTATGTCGGCAACGTACGAAGTACGCGATGCGAGACCACCATGTGTTGGAAAAGAAATTTGTTTTTACCAAAGGTGAACTAACTGATCTGGCTTTACCGACGGCTAATCTACGTCTGTGATCGCACTATGAGCGATTAGTTTATTGATGCGGAGGTTGACCGGTTAGAATGTTCGCAGTATGGTTTGCAGATTGATTGCATCTCCTTGCCAAGGAGAAGAACGTTTGGCTTCGTACGCTGATTGATGCGGTAAATGGAGTTGGCGTGGAGGAGACTTCTTCACGGATGAACTCGAAGACTGTCAATTCGCTACTTAGCCGTGCCAGACGAAAGTTCGTCTGTTGCTACGACGAGATATATTAAAACTATAGCAAACAGTTTGTTGTTGTTATTGAATGAGCCTGTGTTTGCAACCGAATACCAACAAATAGTTAGTATTCACGTCTAGTTGTAACACAATCATACTTGCGTAAATCCGTAATGGCTCCAACACACTAATCCCTTTCAGAATGGATACACTCTGTATAGTAATTGCATTGACTCTTGCGGGTGACATCAATATGGAGTCAGTTTGTCTCCTAATATAATGACTTACACTTACAGTTGAAACTAAACTTAAATTCCTTTGACTTTATCAATGTTAGACATGGGTTGCCAAATGGATCATATCTGCACCTGTAGTTTGAACAATGCGGCCAATTTGCGAAAACAAAATTCAATTACGTGAACATTGCTAGCGTATGTCAAATGCTAGTACAGAGTACGTATTAAACGTGAGTTGTTTTAGTTTATTGCTTGTAATGTTTAAACATCCTGTTATGTTCAGTTCGTTCTGCGTGTTCATATATGAAGAATATATGAACACAGGATATATCAACATATCAAGTAGAAGAATGTTTGGTAAAACACCACCACATTGTAACGCATCAAGCATCAATGTGCACCGTAGGCGAATCGCGGGAAGCTGACTGTTGAGTCAGGAATCAAGAGTACTTAAAATAAATAGGTGGGCTGGCAAGTAAGTAAATAAACACGACTATATACGTATGGCTTGTCTGTGTTATTATTGTGATTCCACCGAGCGGTTGGGAATGGTATAGCTTGATGGAGTAATCGTATTGGGTGACGTCTTTGTTCTTGTCTATTCATATCCCATCAGTCTATTCATATCCAATAATCATACATGTAATTATCCATGGGATTTACCCATAGGGGATAGTGGCTTCAATTAGCGCATCATGGGAACGAAAAATATAGCATGTAGATTGGTATCGATCCTCTTGCACATATTATGTTCCGCCTACAAAGATGCCCGTTGTTTTTCTTTTTCATGGAAGAAAGTCCACGCACAGTACGCTCTTATTGATTAGAGTAAACGCCTGTTTCCTTCTGTTTTAAAATGGACGCACGCATGCATGTAAGCACGCCAATCCGACCTAACAAGTCAACAACTTGCGTGCAGACGTCAAACATATATTAATTATACGCCACTCCGTGTGCCAGCTGAATAGCTCGACGTTTGTCGACTTGGTCGACAGATAATCGGGGTCTCACAGTGCGTCGATACCACGTTTCTCCTGTTGCTCGCATGCCAGCGCTTTGTATCCGAATCTTTTCACTGACTATAATTTATTTTCCTTCAAACGCCGGCACGCTGTATGCTTGTAATTAGAGCCTACTGTAAACTGTTCGCTATCCAGGGACATTGGCTCGAAGGTAACACCAGCTCACCTTAGCCATGGTCGATGGATCACTTGTGTTGGTGAGACCTTGTAGATCCAGGTCGCCTGAACACGGACGTGTGTGTATATTGCGTGCGTGCGTGCGTGCATGTGTGCGTGTGTGCGTGTGAGCGTGTATGATGCGTGCGTGCGTGTGTATGTGTGTGTCTGTGTGCGTTTGTATGCGAGTGTACGTGCATGCGCTTACATGCATCTGTGTCGTGTATTTTATTTTGTATTATTAATCTCCATTGTATTTATTCAGATTTTCTAGTATGAGAAGGATATAGCATTTGAAAAGTCGCATGACTTTGAAGAGCTTCTAGTGTCGGTTACATTTAACAGGGTTGGTCGAGCAATCAAAGAAAAAACAAATAGTATTGTGAATAGTTTATTCTGATGTAACAAAAAGTTACCCCCCTCAAATTCAGTACAAGCGTATATCTGCAGTTTAAAAAAAATTAAATTCCGGAATATTCATCAGCGGTTCAACACGCTTCCCGTGTCGCGCTGTCTCATCGCACTGTCTCGGATATTGACTTCGGAAGACAGGACGGGGGTGCTGTTGGAGATTTTTCGCCGGAAATTCAACGGTTCAGCACAAGAGACGGGGGGGGGGTGTGCAAATGGAGATTTTCAGCGAAAATCCGGTAAATTTGCCTGTATTCCGTGAGACCGGGCGATACACCCAAAATCCAGTAGAGACCCGGAAATTCCGGGAGAATTGGCAGGTATAAAAGCTTGAACCGACATCCCGACGTGACCTCTCGTGGGAGTAGTGCGTCGGCGGGCGCTCGGACTGCAGGAAGTAGACGGATCATGAGAACGTAGCCGACACCGACCGACGGAGGGAGACGTCTTTTGCCACACATTACTGGTGCAGGAAGCATATCGTGGGATGGCGATCGGACGCAACAGTGCCAGTGGCAAAGGTGATGTGGTAACTTGTTATGTGGTGACTTGTACGTTATATCACAAGCGGTGCATTGAAAATGAATATTTTCAAAACACAGAATATCAATTATTTATTGCTCCTGGTGCAACGATGAACATTGACATCCCCGTTCTGGCCTGCATTGCATTTTGTGCCCACGGATATAAGGATGCAGCAGTTACATGAAACACGTTTACCAAGTTCCAACGTGTTCCTTGTAGAGATAATTCACTCAACTTCTCGAATAACTATTTTGCATAGTTAGACGTTAACCATCGCGGGTTTTTGGCCAGAAGAATACGATATAAATTAAATTACGCCAGTTATTAATGTACCTATTACCAACCTATACAATTTGCTTGAATATTTCCTAAGCTACCTTTGATAAAGACCCTGTAGCAATGATATGGTGAGTCGTTCCTGTCAGTCGACTACTAAAGAATTATTCCGCCCGCACATTTTCTCTGTTGCCATCCGGGTACTTGAACTCTGCTAAGACATAAAGTATACACATTCCTGGGGACACTCCCCCGGGTGTCCTGGACTGAACGGAAGTATAAAACACTCCGAGTAAACGAACACGAAATTGTTGCTTGCAAACACGACACAGCAGTTCGGGAGTAGAACAGTTATCCAGAATGAGCTTCGATCTCAGGATCACCCAAACTGCTTTGCGCAGTTCACTTCCGGTGTAGCGGGCCCAGAGTTTTCCCGTGCCAGGATTAGGTCTTTGCCTACTGCGAGTGCGCGCGTAAGCGCACTTAACAACTTCCGACATGCTCCTATGACCATAACATGTGCTACCATGCCAAAAGTGTGTTTTCCGTATTTTTATTATTTCTATTACGTTTTTATTCTGCAAATAATTACAAGATACAAGATACTTTATTGGATTTCTCAAAAGAGAACTCAGTCATGTGGTTTGTTATAAAAGTACATAAAACATAGACAATCTGAGTAAAATAAATATAACATCACCACACATTCATCCCCCCCCAACCCGCGCAGTGACGATGGCGGTGGTGACAAGGATGATATATACCACTTCGATTAACAATTTCATAACCTGATAAAAAATATAATACAATAAATGCATATTTTAAAATACCACGTTATCACAGTTGAAAGGACTTGGGTACCATGCATGGCATGACATCACAGTTGAAAGGTCTTGGGTACCATGCATGGCATGACATCACAGTTGAAAGGTCTTGTGTACCATGCATGGCATGACATCACAGTTGAAAGGTCTTGTGTACCATGCATGGCATGACATCACAGTTGAAAGGTCTTGGGTACCATGCATGGCATGACATCACAGTTGAAAGGTCTTGTGTACCATGCATGGCATGACATCACAGTTGAAAGGTCTTGGGTACCATGCATGGCATGACATCACAGTCATGAAGTAAATACAAGTACAATATTCTGCTGCCATAACTTAATCACATATATCACAAATTATTAAAAGTATTTTCAAACATGCGCAAGGCAACCAATGGTTATATATTTAATACATTATTAATAGGTGTTTCATTAAAAAAAACCAATGACTCAATTTAAATCATAAACCCACTAAATCATTAATTGCCTCAGTTCGATATCACTTTTTAGGATTTATTGATAATCTTGATGGACATTGGAACAAAAAGAACACGTTGCCCAGAGTCAACCAGCATATGTTCACGTTGGCCACAGTCAACTC
The DNA here is from genome assembly GCA_020002185.1 of Paraescarpia echinospica. Taxonomy (NCBI): domain Eukaryota; kingdom Metazoa; phylum Annelida; class Polychaeta; order Sabellida; family Siboglinidae; genus Paraescarpia; species Paraescarpia echinospica. The sequence continues at coordinate 26,312,980 of CM034536.1, read as the reverse complement.
GCAGATGTTCACGTTGCCCAGAGTCAACCCGTACATGTTCACGCTGCCCAGAATCAACACGCAGATGTTCGAGTTGCCCAGAGTCAACCAGCAGATATTCACGTTGGCCAGATAATGGAAACCCATGAAGATATTCTGTCAAATGACCCTGTTTCTGGCACGAGTGGTTATATTTCGCCACTGGCTATCTCTCCACCTCCGACACTTCCTGTTGTCTCAACATAACAAAGGAAACGGCGATCATCATCGAGTGCGGCGCAGGTGATAACTGACAGTCCGTATAAGAAAATGCTTGTTGATGATGCAAAAGAAATTACATAGCTTGGGAAGAAGAAAAAACGAGAGAAAAGAGCCAGAGACGATAGAAAGAAGGCGAAGGAAGAGCAGAAGAAGCCGAGAAAAATACCAACCTAAGAAACAACTGAGAGCTCAGAAAACCGGAACGAAACTCAAGAAGCCGTCAACCTCTGGGAAATGCAACAGTGCGGAAGCATCATCCACTGAAGCCGAACAAACGACCATTTGCTTATTCTGTGCGGAGGACTATAGCAAGTCTAGCAAGTCTTCAGATGACTGCTGGATCCAGTGCACTTCCTGCCACTGCTGGGCACACGACCAGTGTGCTGGTGTTGATTCGGACGACGAAGAGTATGTGTGCGACGTTTGTTTGTAGAATGCACATACTCTGCGCCTAGCATATCTTTTTGGGCCCGTTCTTATGCAAATACTTATATTTGGGATTTGTCATGGATGCAATTTGGTTCATTAGATTATATTTGTGGGGGCCATTTTATCCCCCCCCCGACAGGAGGCCGGTTTACCCTCACTAAGAACTTTCTCCTGAAAAAATACAAAGATACATGTACACTTTTAAATTGTTATTCATGTAACCAAAATCAGTAATGTAAATTGTTAATAAATGGACGAAAATTTTAGTAATCAAGTACATACACAGTTTTGATTATATCAATCGCTATAAAGAACATTTATTGCCACATATAATTCACATTTAAATTGTATAATTTAGATAGATACACCTTGAAAGGCCATCATATATTTAAAATATATATATTTGTCATAATTGCGGTGGTTCCCATGATAGCAACAATATGTCTTAATCCGAGCAACTGACCCCCTATTTATCATAAAATTAAAAGGTGATTTTCTGTTAATTAATATACTGGTTTCAAAAATGGCACATACACACATTATTATGTAGGCAGATCTATTTTATTTGTATAAATGTATATACCTGATGTGTTTATTGTATGAATATATGTTATATTTTGGGGTCAAAAAATAAACTTCTTGTTCTTGTTCTTTAATAAAGCACATTTACTGTTGCAATATAAGTACATTGTTTTGTTCTGGTGGACCGTCTTACCCCACCTTCCCCTGCTCCCCGTGTTTGGATGTGATGACAGACAGCATCCAAGTGGCGAGTGAGACACCGGCAACAATACAAACATTCCAACAGAGCCGTCTTCCAAAGTCATGTCCGAGTGCTGAAGTTCCGGCTGTATCCCCCAATATTCACCTCGATCCAACGCCTATATACTGTGTATTAAAAAAATTAAAATAGTAAATTAAAATGTATTACTAGAATTGAGGGCGCAGTGATCGAGCGGTTGGAATGCTGGATTGGCGTTCGAGGGAACCGGGTTTCGAACCCTGGTGTAGCCGGGCGGTAGTTAAGTACTGGTTCGGCCGCTGTGTCGAAATTGGGCAATTTCGTTCACCCTACGTTGTCTGTGTCCCCGGAAGAGACGCTACAAGCCTTTGATCCCTTCTATCCGGTGCCTTTGCCAAGGGAAGTAAAAGATCCCGAGCTGGGATCTCATTCTCTAAACTCCCAATGCCAAAATATTTGTGGGCATTTCATGGAAGAAGAAGAACACGTATGGCACGGTCCTCGTAGGGACCTACTTCTGGCAAGGAACTACTACGAGTCCGTTACACCGGTTGGCCTATAAGTAAGCGCCCACCAGTTTACATGCACAACATCGTCACCGCAATTCGGTTGTGTTCTCTCAATACCAGGCATTATTTGCGCACAAGGCAATTCTGTAATGATAGGTATAGCATGGGGTTCTTAATTTCCACAGTCTGTCAAGAATTTAAACCGCAATTTGTAGTGCAAAGACATTTAATCCGGAATGTAAAAAAAAACACGGAAACACTTGTTTACTGTACCCTTTTGCACTGTGGCAGTTTAAAACTACAAGAGGTCGGATAGCCTGTTTGGTAAACAACCGTAGGTATACACTGTAGCCTTAGAGTTACATCATTGGTCATTCCCATAAAGACTACTAACGTGTTCTATTTATGTATATGCATGTGATTGTAGCGCCACCACCGATGAAGAGTTGTACTGCGCACTTTCGGAAGTTGGAGGTGAAGCGCCGGAACAGTGCAAATAGCCTACTGCTGAACAATACTACTACTATCGCCACACAAAATGCGAAACTATACATCAACGAAAAACTGCTGACTATTGTCAGAAATCCCCGAATAGTATCACCAGTACATAGCCCCATCATCATGGTTTGTCGTTGAATATTATACCTGTGTGAGAAAACACAAGAAAGTGTGTAATTGATCCCGATTCCATTTGAAACAAATCGCACTAAAACGCGACACGGCCGTGTTACTCCAAACATTCTTGAACTCCCTAATGTTTACAGGGAATGCGTATGTTAGGGCGTGTCAGCCTACTGCATTCCCAAATGTGACCACAGCGAATTCAGCCTGTACGACTGACTCACGATTGGAGCAATATAAACACTGAACAACAACAATTGAATGTCAGACATGTGCCAAGCCGAGTTTCCAACGGGCGGACTGTGTTACTGAACAATTAAACACACGGTGTAACATCGGGGTACACATAACATTCGGACTTCTTTTTTATAAGTGTAATTAAACAGCCCTTATCGAAACCGCATATATACAAATGACGGCGTTTAGTTCCGCCAACGAAGGTATTTCCATGTAACGATGCCAATGCTCCAATTGTTATAAAGGACATGTCAATAAACCAACTTATGTGTCAACTGTCGAAGAGAAAATGAACTGAATACAGCTAACGGCTCTCGGGGCCGTATAACTAATCATACTGTTCTTAGTTTATTATATATAATTTGTTATCACTGACATTGTTTTTTTCTACAATATAGTAATTTAATTATTTTCTATAAAGCGTGGTGTATTGCATTGGATATATGACACTATAAATTATTCTACTTAATGACTGTATTTTTTTAGAATATGCTACGGAAATACATCCAAAAGTCGACCCGAAATGTCAGTGATACAAATTCAATGGCATTTATTTTTTGTTTTCGCGATACAAGTGATTCTTGCAATACGATGCATGGCGTTGACCAAAATGGGTTGACCCAAGTATTACATTTATTTACATGTGTACATGAATACAAGACACCTCGCGTAGGCTGCCGATTTCTGGCCCGTCAGGCCAAGAACGAGGGCGCGTCAAGTGGAAAACCCGAGACGCCCCACGGCAGTTGATAGACGCCAGATGCGAAACACACACCGCATTACGAACGTTTATACGTAACGTACTTAACTGGATAACGGAATTACCTCATTTGAGACGAAACCCGGCTGTATTCGACGATAAACATTATGTGCCTATATAATCTAAATCAGTCGTGCGTGTGGTCGCCGGGCTTTAATAGTAAAACGTAAGCATGTTATAGATTGAAACGGGGGATATAACGCACTCCACTTTGTCACTAAAAGGGTTGTGTGGTCTATTTGCAGTGTCGTTAATGGGTCTCGCAAACACAAATGGGTTGCCACATTGCGATACAGGAAGTCAGACATTTCATGATATCCCATCAGACCGCTTCGTGCGTGGGCGGGTATTGTGACGTCATACCGTTTTGTCAGAAGTGACCAGAAAGATTGCAACGAAGGCAACACAAAGGTATAGCGTTATGAAACGGTGGCGCGTGGACTATTGAAAACAATCAAAATGTTTCTTTTGGCGCAAATACAAGAAATTCGACGTATTGCGTGCTGGAGGTTCGTTAGATCGTGGAGTAATCGTGCGTAGCTGTTAGAACCGACCCAACTACTGACTCAGGCACTTTCGGCACGGCTGGCGCAAACGCAACTCGAGCGCTTACGCATGTCCATGGAGCAAAGATGAAACGGCGAACGAAAACAGCGATGTTGATGGATTGAGTCATCTGTCTTCTACACTTGTTAACGCCGATGCAGCTGATGCCTCGGCGACGTATGCCAGTTAATGGATGCGAGAGAAGAAACGAATAGTTAAAAGACGGCGTGAGATCATAGACATCACAGGCTCGCATGTACGCACGCACGCACGCACGCACGCACGCATACACGCACGCACGCACGCACGCAGACATGTAGGCTTGTACGCTGGCAAGCATACAGGCAAACCCCATCTATTGAAAAGAAATCGTTCTTTGCAATAGCTGAGGCTCATTCGGCGTCAATGAACTACATTTAACAATTATCACTGGAGCCCGCGAGTAAACCTCACTAATGACTGTCAAAATGGCACCACAACAGTGGAAATGCAGTTACGTCATACCGTACGCATAAGTCTGTCCGCGGATTGTTGGGGAACAGTGAGTTCACTGTTCTTTCGTATACTTCAGCATGTCGTCTTTTCGAGCTGTCACGACGAATAACCATTTTTGTTGTCGCCGTCCCGTATCTTTTAACCCGGTATGCGATGGCGGCGTCGGTTTACCAAGAAGGTCTTTCACCGCGACAAATTGCCGATCGATAAGCGCAGAATGGCAGAATGATTGTGAAATGGCATATACACGTTTTTACATTGAAATAATTAATAAGCACGCTTGTCGGGCGCATTGTGTACACGTAAACCGACCTGCCAAAATACAACGGCGACCCGTGGCTTTATCTTCACAGCTATTTAACTGCACGTTGCAGTGACGGAGCGCCAGTAGACTTACGAGATTGGCAGGCGAACGGACACGTTGGCCTACGTTGACGTCTTTTTGTCCCAGTAGCGAATTAAGGGGCCTAGAGCTACCGCTTATTTGACTCGGAGTTGTAATGGTAATAACCTTACGTTGGGTGAATGGCGTATAGCATGAACGTCCACGAGGAGTGGTGGTGGTGGTGGGAGGGGGGGCAAAGTGAGACACTTGTCCCCCTCGTTTTGATTTTTTTCTTCTGTAGTGGTTAGATTGGTGAATAAAATAGTTAGTATATTAAAAAAATAATTATATACAATTATATCATTATTGTTAATTGAAAATGGTAATTTTGTTTAAAGCGGCCCGCACACCAAGGATACGCGGTCGAGACGATTGCGTCTCGACCGCGTCTCGGGCGAGTCTCCTTGCTGTGCGGGCTACTTAATACAGAGCTCTGGAGAAATGTATGTGTTATTAAGGGAATAATGTACGGTGTGTTTATGAGTGCGTTAACGTAGGATAACCGTCAGTAATGTTGCCGTAATGTATTATCATCTAGAAATTGTGCGTTATCATCCAGAGTGCATCATTCTTATAGTTTATTGAACGGCATCTCGTTCTGAGGTCTTAAGTTAAGCTTTGGACATTTGTTTTTGAACGCCAAATAGATAAAGCCGTAATGTAATCCTTAATCAATTACATGACACGACTATTGCAGTTTTTTGTTTAAAAACTGTTCGTAGTTGTGAAAGTTGGCCATTAACTATAGCAAAGGAAAACGATATACAACTATTTCCAAGGTTATGCTATCACAACATCATGATACCATCAGACACGCAGAGTTGATTACACAAGTAATAAAACACAACAAAACATTATACAAAGACGTGCTGACTGTTGCAAACAGACCACAGTTACGATGACACTGTTATTTTATTGGACATCCAGAAGAAAGGATAAGCCTATCTCATATTATTTGAAGTTATGCTGTCCTCGTGTTTTTTGTAATACAAATGTAGTTTATATTTTCCATCGACATCGTCACCTACGGAATGACGCCGATATCTAAGATAAAAGGAGAGCATTAAGAAATACAGGCAACGATATCACCTAATTTTGGCTCAGGGATGGAGTCACTTATTATCATTACTTCGATGTCCTACTAGATCTCTGTAAAAGTCAAATGAATTGTGCGATACTGCTGCCATCTCACGATTAAACGCACATTAGCTGTGGCCCCCATTCAAAACCACTACTTTCTATTGGTCAGTGGATGGTGCAACTGTTTGGCTAAACAATAGAAATACACTAATTGTTTATAAAGAAACAAATCGTTTCATCTAGCAGAATTCAACTAACCCCAACCTGCCACATCCAGGACAGTCCCACACACCCAACCTGAACTGCCTATTTACCTGCCACATTCATCTAAACATATTTACAAAAAAGACATTACACTCACATATTCACATGAAACCTATTAATCACACCCATTGCCCACACCCATTTTATTGCCCATTATTTATTATTTATTAAGCTCCGTCATATTATTTATGTGACGACCCACATTTGTCCACAAAAAGACCCATTACCTATCCACACACACATTACTTACTCCCACACACACCACACACCACAGAGAGAGAGAGAGTGAGAAAGCGAAAGAGAGAGAGAGTGAGAGGGGGGAGAGAGAGAGACAGAGAGAGAGAGAGAGAGATATATATATATATATGTATATATATATATATATATATATAGAGAGAGAGAGAGAGAGAGAGAAAAGAGGAAAGGAGGGGGCAATGGGCGAGTGAGTGAGTGAGTGAGTGAGTGAGTGAGTGAGTGAGTGAGTGAGTGAGTGAGTGGGTGGGTGTGTGGGTGGGTTGGTGAGTGAGTGAGATGGTCTAGAAAGAAGGGGCGGGAGAGGGAGAGACTATGTATTCTACATAACATCATAAGGAACCGAGGCATTACACACACACACACACACACACACACACACACACACACACACACACACACACACACACACACACACACACACACACACACACACACACACACACACACACACACACACACACACACACTGGCGAACTGTCAGTCAAGGAGGCTTGAAGCAACAGTCAACTGACACAGAAGCCGAACATAGACTCCCGCCCTCTGGTGAGTACACTATAGTGAGTGCGCAGCAGATTATGGCTCCATCTAACGGACACTGGATAATTGAAAGCAAACTGTTCGTCACTAGGCGGAAATAATTTATGCTTAGCGATTTATTTTATTTACGGCCATGTGTTACACTCATCGTAGACATATATTTGTTTACATACAAGATAACATATGGAGTAAATTATGTCAGTGATCAAACAGCATTTTACGCAAGTGCATAATTGTACTTATTACGTATCCGCGAATTTGGTTCTTGCGATGAATGCAGCTTGGAGGAGCTCTAAATTAGAAGAGTGGGAAGCAATACACATACTATAAAGGTCTATAACTACATGTATGAATATTAAAATTATATATATATATATATATAAATTCATAACTGTTTTATATATATATACACGCGCACACACACACACACGCACGCAAGCGTACGTATATGTGTGTATACGTGTGTGTGTGTGTGTGTGTGTGTGTGTGTGTGTGTGTGTGTGTGTGTGTGTGTGTGTGTGTGTGTGTGTGTGTGTGTGTGTGTGTGTGTGTATGTGTGTATGTAGGGGAAGTAGGGGCATGTCCGCACACCCTATTATTGATGCAACGCGTAACATCTGGTTATTGGAATTGTGTCACACCGAAGCGTCTAACCCCCAAATCGACCATTTGCATGTGCTATTTGATTAGAGTTGCGTATAAGTAAATAGTTATGAAATAAAACGTTGTTTTCGTAAAAAAAACTAGTGTAATTTTACTCATATACTGTCATGTGTATTCAGTGAAGCGGCATACGAATGTACTTGTATAATTCCAAACTGCATTTTAACGGTGTTGCAATAGTGGAAATAAAGGTTACTTTCAAAAGCAGCGTTTTCGAACAATTCGGAAATGTTGACATGCTGAATGCTTGGGGCATGACCGCACACGCCTGTGCGGACATATCCCACACGCTGTGCAGACATGCCCCGTTTGTTGGCGGTTATATGTAGCCTAGTTAGATATACATTCAGATGCTTCAATTGCTTAGTGCAGGTATTATAGGAGACGTCGATAGTAGATACTACATGATGATTATTTATAATTAGCGCACATAAATCATTCGCTGCTTCAGTGTGCATTAGGGCCGCTGTCTCGCTTACATTTATCCGGGCGTTAAATTGTATCCGGGTGATGCTTATTTGCATATGTAAGGCATAATATTTGGTACCAGTAGATCATGTAGTGATAAATAATATCCAGTAGTTAAATATGTTTTGTTTGTTGTCGTAATACGAGCGTTATAGTTAGAGTACATATTATATGCTGTTTCAGATTTGTGATCAAGTATAAGAGTAAGTCACGTGTCGTGTGCGTGGAGAGGAAACTGTTTGACGACAGAAATTGTTATGTGGGAAGCAAACATTTTATAATTTATGTATATATATGGACATATAAAATACATATACATACATATAAACATACATAACGCCCGGATAAATGAAAGCGCGACAGTCGTAGCTGGTGCTAAATACATTCCCCTGGATACGCGCACGCGCAGAAACGTCACCCGGATATTATTTAACGCCCGGATAAATGTAAGCGCGACACCGCTATATCATATTGGCCTCACATTTTGCCACGTTGTATGTCATTAGTACCATATTACACTGACACAAATGAAGCTTAATTTATAATTACGCACAGGCATACATAACCACGATGGCAAATTATATGGAGTGATGAAAACATGCGACTGGCTATTGAGCTGTGGAACAAGGGGACGTTGGATATCGCCAGATTGCGAAACAGTTCAATGTGCCCTGGTCAACGCTGCGAGATCGCATCAAAAATAAGAACAAAATCATAATCGGCGCTAAAAAAAGGTTTCGCAGGGGGATTTAGAACCATCATCTCTGAGGAACAAGAAGACGAATTGTGTTTATACAACCTCTGTATGGAAGCGGTCTTACTTGGACTAAGCAGAGATGACGTACGGCATGTCGCCTACCAGACCGCCGTGCAGAACAACATCCAGCGCAACTTCAACAAACAAACTGAGATGACAGGGAGTGACTGGTTCATGTCGTTTCAGCATCGTTACGAACGCCGGAAGTTACGTCGGCAGCACGGCAAGGGGTTTTAATATGGCCAATGTAGTTAGGTTATGTGCATTGTACGGCGAATTGATCGATGCCAATATGTTAGAGCCAGGTGAGGTGTACAATGTAGACGAGACAGGTATTGCAACAGTGCAGGGTAGACCATCTAAAATACTCGGCCGCTACAGGAAGAACCAAATAGGGTGTCTAACATCGGCAGACCGAGGAACCCTTGTAACAGCAGACATCGCCATGAACGCGGCAGGCAACTAGGTGCCTCCCATGTTGATTTTCCCGCGAGTGCGCAGAAAGCCAGAGCTGGTGGACGGTGCACCCCCGGGGAGTATATTTGCCTGCCACCCAAGTTGGCGGATGCAAACATATCTGTTTACAGATTGGTTCCACCACTTCATCGCTTTTTCTAAGCCAACCGAGAGTAAACCAGTACTACTTGTTCTTGACGGGCATGCGACGCACACCAAAACATTGCGTTAATTGACTTAGCCAGGCAAAACAACGTGCACATCATCTGCCCCCCGCCACACTGCACTCACAGGTTCCAGCCGTTGGACGTCGCATTTATGAAGCCTCTGAGGTCATATTACGACGAGGCGTTGAGGATCTGGCTTCGTTCTCATCCAGGGAGAGTTGTCACCATCCACCAGATCGCCATGTTGTTCGGCGGGGCATACCTCAAGGCAGCGATCGCAATTACAGCTGTCAATGGATTCAGAAAGGCTGGTATTGTTCCATACAACCCTGCCATCTTCAGTGATGCAGACTTTGCCGGATCGCATCCAACCGATATTGCTTGCGATACGAATGCGTCTGGCCGAAGTGAAACATGTTTCCCTGGAACAAGTGGATTTGTTCTTCCTGTGTCAGGTAGAGCGGCTAATCAGGGCTCAACTGGTGGGCAAGGAGCGAGTGGAGCAACAGCGGCGGGTGCAGCAGCAACAAGTGGACATCTTCTTGTTGGACACGTCAGTCCATCATATATATTGCCGATCCCTCAAGTGGCGGAATTTCAAATGCTCGGCGCAGATCAAGACAGTGCGGCAAAGCAGCGATCCTGACGGCTAGTCCTTAAAAAGCCGTGCTCAAAGCCGGAGTAAAGAAACTCCCGGTGAAACCGCAACCAGCAGCGAAGAAATGTTTAGTTACAGCTGTTCGTTCATATTGATGTGAAGAAATCGCGTGTTGTAAGTGCGCAAGCTTCTTCTTCTCCCATTGACACAGATGATTGTATGTTTGAATGTAACTCTGACTCAGAAGATTCGGGAAAATGAACCGTTGGTTCATGTTACCCGTCGATCAGCAATCAACAAGGGGGACTACATTCTTGTCAAGTTCGCTAAGAAACAACGGGTATCGTACTATGCTGGAAAGGTGGTGCGTGTCGACAGGCGTGAAGTTGAAATACAGACAAGTTATCTGAAGCGCAATGACTTGCATAAAAGCGACGCTGTCACCTTCTGCTGGCCAGAAATCAAAGACCTGGCATGGCATGATGAGCAAGACATTGTCGCAAAGCTGCCAGAGCCAACAACATTTGGTGACACAACCCGCACAGCTGACAAGCTGCGTTTCGAATATGACTTTGCGTGTTACGAGAGCATGCTGTTTTTGTAGCCGTCTGACAAGCTGCGTTTCAAACTTTGCTTTGATTGTTACGAGAGCATGCTGCTTTAGGAGCACGTTTCCAAATAACTGTTAATCAATCTTACCGAAACAAGTTTTTTTAAACGAGGGCTATATTTCAAGGCCTATTTATGACTATTTTCGTAACTTTTCTTATGAAAAAAGGAAAATGTTGATTTGTGTTTTTTATATTATTATAATAATGCACTCGTACACACATCTGCAGTTCACAGTCTGCTGTGGGAGTTACATTTTACAAAATACTTAAATATCTGAAGAGAGATGTGTCCTCTTAATTAACAATAACAAACTAATATGATTGCTCATTTTGAATGCCAAATATCGCCCTCTTGGCACACACACAGTGCACTAGCTACGGCGTGTTTCACCTTAAGTGTGCGGACATGCTCCTATTTCCCCTATGTATGTATGCGAATCCATGTTGGTAGGACGACTGTAGAACTCATCTGTGCATAAGAATCCATTTTTTGTGCAGGGAATAGTATTTTATGCGTGATCCCAATTTTATGCATCTTCTCAGTTGAATAGGCAACCATATTTGTGTTCTTTCTCAATGCTTGAATTGGACGTTCAGTATTGACACATATATTGTTATGGGGCTACATCTTGAATATGTCTTGTGAGGTTGGTTGATGAACCGGAACGAGAACGTATTGCTGCAATTGGTTGGTGAACCGGAATGAAGACGTATTGCCATAATTGGTTGATGAACCGAAACGAGGACGTATTGTTACAATTGGTTGATGAACCGGAACGAGAACGTATTGCTGCAATTGGTTGGTGAACCGGAATGAAGACGTAATGCTGCAATTGGTTGGTGAACCGGAATGAAGACGTATTGCCATAATTGGTTGATGAACCAAAACGAGGACGTATTGTTACAATTGGTTGATGAACCGGAACGAGGACGTAATGCTACAATTGGTTGACGAACCGGAACGAGGACGTAATGCTACAAATGGTTGAATGATCGGGAACGAGGTTATGCTGCTATACACCTGGCTGATCAACCAGAATGAAGGCATTTTGCAATTATATATATATATATATATATATATATATATATATATAATTGCAATATATATATATATATATATATATATATATTCACAACACGATTGTTCTTTTCTAAATGCTTAAATTTGCATTAAGTGATATTAATGTTATGACGTATTCACATTTTCCAAAACAAACATCATCTTTAAAAACGCTGTCCCCAACTTAATGTTGAACTATCTGCCTACGTGGTTATATTATTAATAGAATGTCGACTTGAATTTCCTATAACCAATTATGTAAGTCAGCGTCGAAACGCATCCAACTTTTTTTTGGCAGACGAGTTTCGGTAAGGCTTAGAACCGACTGAAAGCAACAGGTTAAAGAAAAAAATGTTAGTGGTACAAATTGGAAACAGCTACGAAGAATGCGAACCGTTCACGCGAAGCAGTACCACCAGTCACTGCTGGCTCAGAGAGCAATGCCCGCCGAAATGAACGACTTGTTCTCGCGCCGATGACATATTAACATGAAATCTACCGGGCCACTAACATTTATTATGCATACTAGATATATAGATTTCTAGAAAGGTTGTATTAACGAGTCTACATTACATTGATAACGATATTTTTTTATTGATTTTATGATGTATAATTAATTATATTCATTTTTTTATTTTTAGAACGTTGCTCTTATTATATTTTAGAATAGTGCTTTTGTAATTCTTAAAATTACTACTTTAACGTCATCGATGGTCAAATACTGTGCAAGCGCCATGAGCGTCTCTACGGCGGATACCGGTGCTACATAAGCTTTCGTTATTATTATTATTAAAAGTTGCTCAGCTGTGATCTTCATCCGTCGTATTCAAATTATTTGTACCACGAGAAAGAGGAGACAAGCGTTTTTCAATGACACCAACCTATTGAACATGTGTAAACTAATGTAGGTTTTAACAAAGCACATTAGTTACTGAAGAAAAAAACAGTTCTACACTCTAGTGGCTTGCGTATTTAGAATACGCGTGTTCACCGGAAGGTATATTACATGACACATAGGCCTATTTGAAATACTAATAGACAGTTTACTGAACAGTCTTCAGGATTGTTCATTTTATTGAATCATTTTCTTTTTAACACACACCTGTATCTGAAACGTTAATGACCTTTGTAGAGGTTTTCGCCTGCGTGTCCCGCAAGCTTCGTGACGGCCTGGACAAATGACGTCATCGTATACGTCATCGTACACTTTGTAACAGTTCCTAACTGCCCTCGTCTCGATTGGTCGGTGTTTTGCGTATCCAAATGGCTTCTTTCACGAGTCGTATCCTTCTGCATGTTTACCTCCTTGTCTACTATTTCCTCTCCCTCCCAGGCTACGATGTGGTTTACTGTTGCTGCGTGGTCCACGAGGGCGGAGTTGTTGACACGAGACACAGCTTTTTATCGCTCCTCGTGTATTTCTTTTTTATGTCTTGTCTGAATAGTCTTCCCGTTTCTCCAATATATTAATCACCACAGTTCTTGCATGGTATTTGGTAAACGAGTTCGCCCTGTGCTTCTGGCTCTACTTTGTGCTTTAGATGTACCAACTGGCTCTTGATGGTTGCATGGGGACGACTGGCTGTAGCTACGTCATACATTATCGTTACTCGGTCAACTCTTTCTGAGACCGCCTCTACGTATGGGGTGATTACTTGGCTTATGTAGTTCTTGTCATGTTTATTGTCGTCAGTCGTTTTTCTGTTTTTACTTTACATTACCTCTTTCAATGCCCAATACGAATATAGCTACATTTTCTCAGTGATCATTTAAGGTGCTCCTCCTTGTCCTTCTCTTCCCATCTCCCGAACAGTCTCATACCTGTTCATCAGGGTTCTGACTACACGTACTTATAAAGTCTGGTGTTTGGGGTGGTGGGATGCGAGGTTCAAATATTAGTCTTCTTCCTGTACACTGTGGACTCCATACTGCCAACGTCCTCTCCGGCGAACTTAGCATACAAGAAGGGCATGCTGTTGTTCTCTTCGTCTTCTCTTGTGAAAATGATGCTACCTGTAGTGTCACCTGTTCATGTGTTGTTGTAATTTCTCTGCTTTTCTTGTGTGTACCAAACAAATTACATCATCCAATTATCGCTTCCAGTTTCAAGTCCGGAACAATGGGGGATACAGGACTGCCCATGGATACACCAAACTTCTGCTTGTGATGTTTCTTCCAAATCTAAAGTACGTAGTCCCAAGACAAATTTCAACAACTCCATGACGCTGTCTACTTTTGGATGGTTCTTTTCTTGAGTGTCTTGTCATTCTCTAGTCTCTTTCTGTATACTTCAAACGCTTCTTTAATCGGTATCTTTGTGAACAGTGACACAACATTGCATGATGCAAATGATTCTCCTTCTTCTACTTTCACTTCTGTCATTTCTTTCACCAATTCTTGCGAATTCTCAATGTGATGTTCTGTTTTCTTACTAGTGGTTGGAGTATGGTGACTAAGCCTCTGGACACTTTGTATGCTATATTCTGTATTGTCTACAATTGGTCTGTGTGATACATCCTCCCTGTTGATATTTGGTAAGTCACACATCCGTGGTACTTTTTCAAGCGTCGGAGACCGGTACCAGCGCTGACCTTCTCCGGAAAATGTACCATTCTGATCAGTTCTGCCGTGTACTCCTTGGTGGGATCCTTGTTCATTCTACCAGGACGTCACATATACTGACGATGCTAGCGTGATACGCAGGCGAAAGCCTCTACGAAGGTAATTAACATTTTGGATATGCTAAAAAGAAATTGATTCAATAAACTTATAAACAATTACCAGTCAGATATATTTACAAGATATTATATAGTTTATAAAATAATTTCTTAACATTAGTTACAATCCCATAATCAACCAACAATTTTGTTTGCCTGACTATCTCAATATGAGTGTTGGTGCAGCAGGACTCGTTTCGTTGTGGAGTATCCTATGTGTTCATTATAGTCTTCTCTTCCATATCCCCTTCAGCTCTCAACGCTGCAGTGCTCTTAAGGCTGCGGTGTATTTTCTACATTTGTCTTGCCTCTGACCACCTGGCTTCTTTCCATGACAACAACTATAATGAACCTTCAACATGTTCGTGCATGAAACTAACACATGTTCCTCGGACATGAGATACTGTGAGAGAAGATCAGCTAGAGCAGAAATATAACACAGATAACAGAAGTAGAGGAAGTCTGACTTTGTATTAACTAGTGCATGGTTATCTACCACAATTGAACATTGTTTTCCATTCCCAATATATCCAATTTCCTACTCCCAATTGTGACGTGCAACACACGCAAATAATCAATTATATGTAAACTAAACCAGCTTCCATGGAACTCGAAGCCATCGATGAGATATTTTCGTTTGCGTTCAATGATCTATGTACAGAGATGTCAGTGATTAGTATCGACAACTAACAATTATCCATAATACAGTTTTACTTTTAGGCATGTAAATCATTTGCGAGATTGCTGGATGTGAATACCAGCCACTTACGGGCATTAATAATGTTATGGAGAATTGCGTGTTAATATTAGTTTTATTAATACATTTTCACCAGATGTATCAGAAAACCAGAACATTTAGTAATTGATTTCGGTGTGCATGTCTTGCTGCTCTGTGACGCATAGGGATCAACTTGACAACCACTACTAGGCCTACTGTCTTCAAACTAACACAAGTTCTTCGCAAATGAGATATTTTCAGAGAAGATCAGCTAGAGCAGAGAACACATACATTGTCGAAAGCTTACTTAAATTAACGTGTCCATGAATATAACACGACTGCCAACCTTTAATTATCCATGCGCTCAAAGAAATTTAAATAGGCCATTCCGACGCATCCCGATAAAAATATCCATCGAAAGAATAATACTCAACATCGTTTATAATATTTTATGATATTATGGTGTGAGAAAATGTTGTAGAACACGGGTAGCAGGATTTATCCAAGAATCATATTACAGCACGTGGCCGGTACTGCTTAATAAGAACCTTGCGTAAACCAGTTCGATAAACGCATTAGATCTGCCTCCGTTGGTACCATACCTAACAAGAAATAATACAGCTGTTATGTTTCTTGCCGGAGGAAATGCTGTGAAGCCGTTTGCTGCTATACAGTATTCAACACTTGTATAACACGAACCAAACAACCAAATAAACAAGATATTTGCACCGCACTACAGCAAAACTGATACTGGTATGCGCTTAATGGTGGAAATGACGTCAATCTGACTTATTTCGCCGATACATGCGGTCTCCATCTGTGAAAACCAGTTCAGCTCATATTGCCAGATTAGACACTCGGCGTTCTTATATTACCAACAATTACAGTAATGTTGGTATGGCTCATTGAAGTCGACGCATTCTGACCTGATGGTTTAGCATTTATACTTGACGGCTGCGGTACGATCAATCAGCTGCCCAAGTACTCACCCCCACTAACGACTTACACTGCCAACACGGACAATTATCAAAGAAATTACTTCAGCGAAAGCACTAATTCATGCTGTGTGTCGCAGCTGATAAAACCTTCGGAAAGGTGAGGGGTCGTACGACAAGCACTCAGCGTTCGAGCGTTTGGCTGGTACCGACGATCGTTGCATAACGTTTTAAAAAATGATTACGTACATTCTGTACTACATCTAACTATAATCGAGCTGGGGTATTTATGTATGTGCGTATGTTAATGTCTTCCTCCTAGACGCTCTGCATCACAGGCGCCAAATATTTATAGTTTCTTCTACGACTCCACGAAAGAAAACTAATGTGTTTACTTTTTTGATATTCCCCACAGGGCAAGAGTTCTCACAGAATGTAGAGTAAATCAGTTGGCAACACTCGTAGAAACTACGCGCGGGCGGCGGATACTTCGGGAAACCGGATCCTATGTCTACGTGCTTACGTTTGACGTGCGCTGAAACAATCGCGTACCTATGCGAGTGCGTTATCGCGTTTACGTAACGATATGCTGTGTATTTCCTAACTAGTATTGCTTCAAAGCTGTCACATATGAACCACCAAAGTGTCCCGTTTTTGTTAGTAAGATATATGCAGTCAGCTATTCTTTCCTTTCATTGATGCCGATTGTTCAGTGGTGTATTTAATGGGACATTGGGCTTCCTTTGGCAACATGTTGTGCCACAACATTTTAGGGTGGAAACTAATAAGACTAATTTTGCCTTCTACGATATTGTACATACGCCACCGCGATAGTTCGTTTCCGAAACAGTAGTATCGTGTTACAATGTACCAGGAAGTCACGATTCGGTGTAACTTGGTGCAGTGTGTTGACGCAACAAGCGCAAGGAACCGAGATGGGAGTGGAGAACCGATATCACGGGTAAGGCGAAACTGCAGTCGGTGCCAACACGTGCGAAGTATACAGCACACTGGGGCAACGGCTGAATCGATTGTGAGGCGTAGTATAGGGCATACAAGATTATACTCGCAGGTTCGCTTGCGCGCACACAAAATTGTCTCCATGTGGGATTGTGTGACGGCGTGGATGCGAAGGAAAAAGTGTTCCACTAGGGGGAACTATATCACCCTTTAAATTAGTAGGCCTAGTTTTGCTTGAGTTTAAATATAATGTATACAACATTGATAAAGAACGCTGTAAAAACGTTGGGAGATAACGTAGGAAAATCTTTAAAGCTATCCCCATGGCACCTCGAAACGTTCTACAGCATCCTTATCGACACCGCAAAAATCGCCGTCATTAACCCCAAGGACATTTAGAAAATCTCCAAATGCACTCCACTCGATACCGCGAAAAATATCCAACACTATCTCCGCCCGTCTTCTGAAGTAATCTCAGACAACAGTTGAGTCTATGATTCAAATGTGATGGATGTTTGGGGGAAATGTGCAATCCAAAAGCGAGTAATGCGTCATTACGTCACAGTGTGTAGACGGCATTCGTGTTTCTTTAATATATGTTATACATTATACCTGCCAACTCTCCCGTGATATTCGGGAGTCTCCCGGAGTTTAGGTTTATACCCCGGTCTCCCGGAATACAGGCAAATCTCCCGGATTATATCTGAAAATCTCCAACAGCACCCGGGGTCTTCGAGACAGCGCAACACTACGGGAGACGTGCTGAGACTGGCTGAACTGCTGAATTTATATGTAAATTTGTATGTATATGTGCGCACACGTACATATACATACGCACAAGGGCACGCGCACACGCACGCTTGTGCTTGCCATGGTATACCATGTTAGACCATGGCATATTTTCATAAGAATAAACTTAAAATAAAAATGAATGTACGTACCTTCTATTGTCATTAGCGTTATGATAGCTCGGCAAAGTCCGCTGCCGGTTCGGTAGTCTCCGACGACGATCCTGTTGAAGCCGACGTAGATGTCTCGTTCTATGTCGCCGTACGTCGTGTTCTGACTGCTGAGGGTGTAGAGGAACTTCGACTCGATGAACTCATTCTTGCCGGCGACGGCCCAGTCTAGCCTCTCGTCGCTCACCTCAATAGCCACGTTCTCCTTCTTGCGCACGAAGTTATCCTTAACCTGCATCAGCAGTCCACCGTTGATCGTGGCGTCGTGGTGTCCTGGCAGACTGTTACTGTATATCCGCATCTGCCTGTTGAAGATGTGCATCTCGGCCATGTTGCTCGTCGATCCGTTACCCCCGCCATGTCCGTCCGCGAACGGCGAATCGGCGATGTCCAGTGTCCAGAGTCGCGGCCGGACGAAGAAGAGCTGTAGTTTGGCCACCTGGTAAGGGCCGCCGAAGTTTATCTTGACCACCGCCTGTGCGTTGCATTTGTTGGACGAGGAAGGACGCGGTGACGTCAGAAAGGTGATGTACTCGCTGTAGCCTTTAACGAGACCACGTTTCAGGTCTATCTGCACCGTCTCGTGTAGGCTGCTAACACTTCGCAGCAGCACGCCTGAAACACAGGAGTCATGCAATAACGACATACTATAAATCAGTACTAGTTTAAAAGTAGAGTAAAGGTATTTTCCTATATAGACTGGTATCCAGTTTTATGACTGCTCAAAGCGCTTTACAATTCGCTCCATGACATACCTGTTCAATCGAATACCATGTGACTTCTCTGGGAAGCATTCAACCACGTTACAATTACTGCGAGAAGATTATTCTTACACAAATATCCACCATTGTATATAGCCAGGTACTCATTCATGCAGATGAATGAACTGGAGCAACCCAGGGTGGACGAACTTGCCCAAGATTTGAAACGGCAGCGAGAGGATTCGAACGAGGACTATCACGATTTAGAGTCCGACGCTCTATTCCCTGCGCGGACGCGCTCCACAACGTTACACCCACCCATAGAGCCACAATCCACAACGTTACACCCACCCATAGAGCCACAATCCACAACGTTACACCCACCCATGGAGTCACAATCCACAACCTTACACCCACCCATAGAGCCACAATCCACAACGTTACACCCACCCATAGAGCCACAATCCACAACCTTACACCCACCCATGGAGCCACAATCCACAACCTTACACCCACCCACAATGGAGCCACAATCCACAACCTTACACCCATCCATGGAGCCACAATCCACAACCTTACACCCACCCATAGCGCCACAATCCACAACCTTACACCCACCCATGGAGCCACAATCCACAACCTTACACCCACCCATGGAGCCACAATCCACAACCTTACACCCAACCATAGAGCCACAATCCACAACCTTACACCCACCCATGGAACCACAATCCACAACCTTACACCCACCCATAGAGCCACAATCCACAACGTTACACCCACCCATAGAGCCACAATCCACAACCTTACACCCACCCATGGAGCCACAATCCACAACCTTACACCCATCCATGGGGCCACAATCCACAACGTTACACCCACCCATGGAGTCACAATCCACAACCTTACACCCACCCATAGAGCCACAATCCACAACGTTAGACCCACCCATAGAGCCACAATCCACAACCTTACACCCACCCATGGAGCCACAATCCACAACCTTACACCCATCCATGGAGCCACAATCCACAACCTTACACCCACCCATGGAGCCACAATCCACAACCTTACACCCACCCATAGAGCCACAATCCACAACTTTACACCCACCCATGGAGCCACAATCCACAACCTTACACCCAACCATAGAGCCACAATCCACAACCTTACACCCACCCATGGAACCACAATCCACAACCTTACACCCACCCATGGAGCCACAATCCACAACCTTACACCCATCCATAGAGCCACAATCCACAACCTTACACCCACCCATGGAACCACAATCCACAACCTTACACCCACCCATGGAGCCACAATCCACAACCTTACACCCATCCATGGAGCCACAATCCACAACCTCACACCCACCCATGGAGCCACAATCCACAACCTTACACCCACCCATGGAGCCACAGTCCAAAAGCAGCAGTGATGAACGTCACGATACTTCGATCTGAACCGCGTTCGCAGTGCGGTCGTTCATAAAGTGGCTCACCAATCAACAATTTTTACTTTTCTTCGATACGTAGCAAAACGTACACGTAACTTTCTAAATAAATGACTCAATATACATGCAACTACTTTTAAAATACATTGCCAATTGGTCGTTCAGACGCCAATGATCCAAACAAGTGAATGAACACAGAGAGAGGCGGGTAACCCTCGGCGCCAGGGTGGAGATGCTACCATGTTGCCACAAAGTTAGCGCATCAACATCGAGATAAGGATAACACGTAAGCGCATGTGTATACCAGGATAAATGTATGCAGCCGTACCAGTGTTATCAATAGTTTTATAATGTGGTTAATTTCGATGTCCAGTACAAGAGAAATGTCTATACCAGAATTGCAAAGTTGATGCTTGCAAAGCTACCAAAAAGCAAAGAGTTGTGCTGAAAGCTGACTGCCAACAGCTACAAGTTACAGGTGATAGAGAATTACAGGAAGTCATTTTCAAACAGCTGTTGTGAGGTTAGTCTAACGGAAAGGCGCTGAGTACGCAGGGGCATTTGTTGTACTACATCGGCAGTATACGTTTGATCTGTCGCACTGCCTCAAAAAAATTGTACACGAAGAACACAGGATGCGTCTCAAACTTTCCTATTGTCGTTTTCAAATGTAAGTTTAGTATTTGTTTAGTATCATCCTCGCAAGCTATATGTGGTAGCTTACTACATTATCCCTATCATATATATCACGCCTTGTAATGAAGTTCCCTGAATCAGCTGTACTTGGTTCCACTTGTCTTTCACGTTCTATGATTTCAAGAACCCGTTCAACTTCAAACAACAATCTCAAGAAACTGCCTGCATCACCCATGCATCACCCATCCGACTAGCGACAAATGGTTATGACTGTCTCTATAATCGTATTTGCAAGTTTTACTTTGTCATAAACAATCTTTCCTTGGACGGACAGTAATATTCTTAAGAAGTAACCCCATACGGCATCAAACCGTAGCAATACTTCTAAGGACAAAGTCCGTTAATTAAACACAAGTCGTATACACGTGATTCGAAAAGTGTGCTTGCGATCAAGAATTTTCTCAGGCGGGCCGGAATTATTTCAACAATAGTGTAGTATTAAGGCGTAATCGAATTGCACAATGGTATCGAACTTTCAAATGTATCGAATAATGTGTAACACGCAGTGTATTTCATGCAGTATATGACCTCCACCACATATACAAGCCAGGGGTGGTAGTTGACTAACGCCTTTGGCTTGCGAGGATGACCAATGCTCACGTTTTGGCATCTAGGCTACATTGCATTCATCTCGGTGCACTGACAACCGGCGCGTGGGGCCTCCGGTTTATTGACGAAACAAATGAGTAATTCAGGTACAAGTATTCATGGCTGCAAACATTACTTCATACTGGGCTTAGAAGAGTGACTGATTGTGGTTCTTATTGTAACCTTTAGTTGATGCTGGGGATGGATAAGGATGGTTAACGTCTTGTTTGTCCATATTAGCTAAAAGGTCATTATGTCAAACGTTGTTAGTTTAGCCTGATAGATGACATAGGCCTACGGTGCATAAAGCTTCATCACGGTAAGCAAAGCTCTCCTGTGAAGATATAGACAATATACCTCCAGCTGACTTCTTCGTCACGGGGAATACTGCAAGAAGAGGATATCAAATAAGTAAAGACACTCGAGATTAGAGAGGCCTACTAGAAAGTTTTCATTCGCAAGAAGAATTGTCAATTGATGGACTAAATTACGGCAGTCATGTCAACCAGTATAATGGTTTAAGATACATATCGATAATTAAGAAATGGTTAGAGAATTATACGAGTCCGCGTGCTCCCTTCCTCGTCAACTCCTCAACTACCCATTAGAAAAGGAGGATCAACGTAAATTCAAGGTAAGACAATCTTCACAATGTCCCACGACACTCTTCGAGTATTCTTTTGATTAGTTTCTTCCACGCATGGTACGCCACAAGAGGTTATTCAATTACTATCAACACCTGCAGATTCAGGAAACCAAATCTATTATTCGGAAAGATGGGCGCACCATACAAAGACTTCTTCGAATGTATAAATAGGACCCGGTTTTTATAGCACGCCCTCTGCGTTTTCACAAAATATACAAAATACATCAGTGATACAATTATGTCTTGTGGTCACATCATTTGTAGTTCGATCACGTGGAGCGCTCAGCGAACTGGATTGTTTTTAAGCTCTGCTTGGGCGGTCAGATTAAATTTTCCAATAAATTGCCAAAACTCGCATAATCCTGTCGTGCGCGTAGCGTAGTTCTTGTTGTAGTTCTAGTTATTTCCAGCGCTCGGCAACCTTCTATTAACTGACTAGTCTGTATTATTGTGGTTACAATGTAATGGTCTTACAAGGTCTCATTCAACTAGTCAGCCTTTTTCAGAACGTTATCGCCAAACCGACCTTTATATGCTGGCACTGGAGGTGGTCACTGCCAAGTTGCATGTCGTCCTGAGTGGTTCTTTTATTGAGACGGGACCGACATTAACGTGATCTACGAGTCACGAAGGTTACAAAGTCCCCAATGTTGAGAGCCAGTTTTTTACACTAAATATCATGCCTGCCCGGTCTGGGTTTCCGGATGTGCAAACCACTACACTAGCCGCGCTCCCAAGTCATCCTTCTGAATGGTGACAACTGCATCCGGTACGGTTTGATATATGTGATCGCAGCTATAGTGTTTTCTTTGTAATGAGGGAATACCAGCCGCCAAACAGAATGAATCACACGCCTCTTTTCTTAAACCCACCAAATTTCGGTTTACGCAATGCATGAACGAAGACGTCTAACCCACGAGTTTGTATTCAAAAGGATCAACTACCGCTAAACAATTATGGAAAGCAACATTACGATACACCGACACATACCCCTGGGGCCAAGTGGGGTGAACAGACATGGAATGCTGTAAAAGGTTTGCCACCAAAGAACCTAAGTGGACAACCTTGAAAAAACAATTACTGGAAAAAAGTTATTAGCCCCTAAAGACGCCCGTCCAAACCCACAACGAACTAGCGTTGTAATACTTTCCGTTTAGATATTTTGCCCTTTTTGAGCGATAACACCGGTTTGTTTACGCTCGAAAATTAATAGGTTCGTATCACAAACATGTCAAAAAGTAATGTCAGCCGTACGTGGATGTTTACAATCTTGTTAAATAGGAAGACTTAGCATATGAGACTGAGGTTCTAGCAAGCAGATGTGTCCAACGTTTATGCATCATCCAATTAAGATGTTTCGGTAATGGTTTTATCCAGGCCCACCTCGACTTCGTCGTTATAACTACATTAAATTTAATACCTCAGTACATTCATTCAGTAATTCCACATCATTTCAGGCATATCAAGTTTAACAATATTTGCGTCTAATAGCACGCTTGAAGTAGCGCCCGGGTCTGTGCGAAACGCCTCACTGTATTACAATAAACACAACGCATTAAACGTGTAAACTTCATGGGGCTATTTTTTTATTTTTTGGTGAACAATTACATTATGATTATGATTATTTAACATTAATTGAGATAGTTGATGCTGTTCTTTTAACACATAGGGTTTCTGATGCAGACAACTGAGCCGAGATGAGTAGGCAGTCAGGAAAACGGGTGATTGATGGAATCGTGTCACGGCAACAAGATGCGAAGACAAAATTACAGTTGACTACACAAAGTGTGTAATATGCCAAGAACAAATGACCAAAGGACTCTCCAATGTGTAGGTCAAAACAACACCACAATTTGTTTTGGCAATGACAGCTAAGCAGGGCGAAACCCTCCGCAAGCAGCCCGATGACGTTGCCGTGGAAACATGAGTGGCCGATTAATCACCAAAGAGGCATGCAAAATGTAGGAATGTGTACCTGAATGAAACAAGGTTTAAACTCGCAGACAAAATCATCAACGAGGGGATACCTCAACCTCGACAGAGAATGAGTGCAGCACTTCATCCGCAACAGCACACATTTCAACTAGGCAAAGCACACCAACATTTGATGCAAATGTTACCTGTGGTATATGCAACAAAAGGTGGATGAAAGGCAAGGAACCAACTTGCAAGGTTTCCAGAGAAAGTAGTCAGTAGGCGATCATAAATAAGGCCAAGAAGTTGAACAAGGAAGACATTTTGCTGAGACTGATTGGCCAAGGACATGACATGGTAGGAAATGATACATCTTATCACGCACGATGCATGAACACTTTTAAAGCCACTCGAATCCATACTGGTAGGCCAGTGCGACATAATATGTACGACGTTGTTTTTAATCGTCTGGTGGAGCAGCTAGAAGTGTTCCTCTTCCAAGAAAAGTGTGACTTCCTGATAAAGTCAGTACGGGATCAGTACTGAGCCATTCTTCGGGAACTAGGAGTTAAAACTGCAGACACATACCGGCCAGTAACATTGAAATGGAAATTGCAACAAAGGTTTGGTAAGCGCATTTAAATTTGTGACCAAAGTAGTGGATCTGGGTTTATTGGCGCAACTTCCATACCCCTTGGTGATGCCCTTGAGAAGCTGAGGGTTCTGGAATTAGACCGTAATGTTGACGAAAAGCAGCAGACACTACACCGTGCAGTCAAAATACTGAGAATAGACATCGACCGCTGCAGGAGAGAAAGGCGACGTGAGCAGTCAACCGAGGTATCGTCATCTGCTGCTGAGAAGATGGTTCCGATCTCTCTGTTCAACTTCACTGCTGAGAAGATGGTTCCGATCTCTCTGTTCAACTTCACTGCTGAGAAGATGGTTCCTATCTCTCTGTTCAACTTCACTGCTGAGAAGATGGTTCCGACCGCTCTGTTCAACATCATTGCCGCTTCTCTGCAATAAACCTCGATTACCGCAGGGAGAAGAAGAGGCTAACAATTCCTGACGGACACCTGTTGATGAACCAACCAATGAAAATGTTCTTATCGTGTCCCAACAACTTCTACAACATGTTTCAGGGATAACCACTACACTAGGTATCACCACTGCCTATTACGTGTACAACAAGACGTGTTGCAAGACCCTGATCACATTGAACAGCAGGCTTTGTACGGGGATCTGCTATGGCAGTTTGCAGCGTCAACTAACTTCACAGTGTGTCAACATCATGCAACACATTGAGGAAGACGGGGTGTACATCCCAAAGAACATGTCTCACAATCACGGCACACAGCTCGTCTTTGCAATGGACAATCTGGACTGGAAAAGGAAGACATTAGAGGGTGGAAGCTTCATTGCAACAACTGCAATCATCGTCGAAAATCCCGGCCATGTGCTATCTGCAGAGGAAGTCAGACAGATTGAGGGTGTCAGTATTCCCATCTCAACATCACTTCGGAGGAAAACCCTGGCTACCATTCTCTACACAACTATTCCGATCTGTCACATTTCTGCCAGGGATAAACAATCATCCAGAAAACTCACCAACATCGAGGTGTCGCGGCGTTAGAAACAACATCCAACAGCGCAAAACATATGTTGCTAGTTTGGCGACTTGGGCGATATGCTGCAACGTCGCAGCTACTGCATGTGCTTTATGAAGGGGATGTTGGCCTGCCTGGCTTTTCTGCATTATGTGCCAGGTTGCTACAACACAAAGAGGCAAGCAAAAGATGGTATATGCCTTTGATCCCAGCATCTCCAACAGACCCTGCTGTGTTAAAAGAGGAGATGACACGACTGGTGAAGACATCGCATGGACTTGCTGATACATGGACTGTCATTACAGGGGACCAAGCAACATACGAACTTGCCTTGACCATCCGGGATAGACACAGAAATGAGTTTTCCAAGCTTGTCTTGCTTCTGGGAAGCTTTCGCCAAGCTCACAACTATGTGAAGAGCATCTGCAAAATAATGAGGGACTCCGGTGCAGAAGATTTCCTCGTCTCAGCAGATCTCTGTCTTGAAGGGACGGCAAATATGATGTTTGGGGAGAAAACAGACTACTACCAATCCACACATGCCATTCGAATCCTGAGTGAGGCAATGTGACATATGTACTGGGATGCGTTCGAAACATGGGCATCAGAGAGAGACACTAAGCAGTGGCAGCAACCCATTGAAACGGTATTGAAAACACTGCTTGAGAACACAGTTGATGTTACAGAACAACTGCAGTCCATCAGAACATCCCCCACACAGCTTGCGGTTCTTCAGGACCAGATGCTGGAATTCCAGAAATCCACCGAGGGTCACCCAACAGCCGTATTCTGGTTGTCCTTTCTGGAGATGTCCGACATACTTCTGCTGTGACCGGTACAACGCCCAAAGCCTAAAGTCATCCGTGCAGCAACACAGGTATGCCCGGTCACGAACAGCAAGGCTGTTTGAGGTCATTGAGCAGTACAGAGCTCCTGATCCACAGGCGTTGTTCTCTATGTCGGCCAACAAGGCAGGACTGCTGAACTTTCTGTGTGAGACATGGAGTAAGGAAGAGCAGCTAGCACCAACGATGGGCTTGACGCGACTGCACTTGGGTGTCGGTTTCAAGGAAGACACCAAGAGCGTGTTGGTTACGCAAGGTTCAGTTACAGTCGGGCCTGACATGGAGTTAACTCAACAGGAGGCAGACACCAGAGTAATTCTTCACACCATGTACAGTGTTCAGAATGAAGGTGTCGACCGAGTGATTATCCACACCAATGACACAGACATCATATGTGCGTCTATTATGCTTGCACGCTGTTGAAAGATCTGCCAGAACCGTGGGTTCGAACTGCACTAGATAGCTATCTACCGATCCATGAGATGTGCGCTGCTCTTGGACCCGAGCAATGCCTGCACAGCCTCAGTGGGCGAGACACAATCAGCTATCCATATTTCACTGCTTACGATCGCTGTGTACAACAACAAAGACGATGCGTTGGAAGGATCGGGTCTTGGAAAGCTTCGAGTTTACAAGTTCCCGAACAACAAGTCAAAGCTGTTGAAATTACTTACACCAACAGAAAATGCATTTCTTCTGCATTTGAAACGTTCAGCTTTGGCGACTATGATAGACAAAAGTGCTCATGTCAGCAAGCCCGTCTTCCCTCCGTATGAAGACTATTGGTGGGTTTTGGATAACGGCAGGCTTGTTTCAGTGGCATCCACACAAACTGCCTGACCACTGGAGATGACAAAGATCATATTCTGCGGCTGCATCAAAGGATGCAACAGAAACTACTCATGTGCCAAGAAAAACAGTGCCTGTTATATTAGTTGTACTTGCCAGGGATCGGTCAAAAAGTGCAGCCGTGCGATTTATGCTGCAATGTTTGACAGCAGCGAAAGCAGCGAATCAGTGATAGTTAACAGAAACTGGCAGCACTTCTTCCAGCAAGTAGGCTTATGCACAACCTACCTTCAAACATGTGGACATAGATAACTGCTGTTCTGTTAAATTTGTGTTTGCTGAGCAACGATAAGTACTTTCAAGGGAGAAATCGATCCCTGTTATGGTTACGCGTGAGAAATGGTTGTTTACGCCCTACCTGACCTAGTGATGAAAAGGTTATCTTATGTTCTGTTAATTTGGAGCTAAATGTTTCCAGACTGCTCATAAACTAGTGCTAACTAAAGCAATGGTATTTAATATGTTAAAGTAAAATAAAAAACTGAACACGGCGATTTTCCTTTATTTTGCTTGACGGTTGTGTTTAGGGGGTAGGGGAAGGAAATCGGCTACATTTGGTTTAAAATACACGGATTCTAATACCTTTCGTTCCTCTGTAAAGTAGATTCATTGGAGAAAGTAATTGAGTACAAATGGGACATATGGGACTCATTTTAACAAACGTGTGAATTACATTCGAAAAATAACCTGAAAAGCAAAGCGTTTTCAACCACTATTTCGTATCTGGCCAAGTCGATTTAATTTTCATTTGGCACAATTTTGTTACATTAGTAACACTGACTTAACTGGTACATATACAGATTGTGAGAACGTCACAATACTTTCAGAGGAAGTATAAATAATACATTTAATGATGACCACAAAACTCACCTTTTAGCGTATAGGAGCATGTTGTTTAAATGCTATTTACATGTTTCTAGTAACTTTTTTTAAGGTTCTCCACGTAGTTTACGATCCTAGATATCATTTTCGGGGCAAACCTTTTACAGCATTCCATGTATACTTTCACACAAAACACTGCATCCTGGGTAATAGACTCTACGGGCTTTGCTGGGAGTAGTTAAACGCCATTTTGACGTGTTCGGTCTATGTTCTCTATAATGTGAGCATGGGTGATATTCTGTTATGTCTTCCACTCAGGACAACGGATTAAAGCATCATAACAGTAAACCATGTAATGTGTTACGTAATAAAACTGTAGCGTAAATCGAAACAGAGGCAATCGTAACAACAACACTAAATCGGTTATGGAAGTTCACTCAAATGAAGGCGGAGTAGTGGGAACGTAAATGAGAGGAAAATGTTGCTGAAATGTAGAACGCGGTGACACGGGGACAGAGAGGACGGATTAGTGGAACGGATTAATGGAACGGATTAGTGGACGTGTTGGTAGACTGATTGTTCGTGGATGGGTGGGTAAACGGTTGTTTGACGGATTTGTAGACACAATTGCGGACGGATTGGTTAACGGATTGGTGGGCAGGTGGACACATTAGACAGACAGTTGGATAGACGGGTGGACGAACGAGACAAGCAGAGAAGCAAATAAACCGTTGCAACATGTTGATAAGTTTACATCATAATTCATAACATCTCTTTTGCAGAATAACAGACACACACACACCCGCACGCACGCACGCACACACACACACACACACGCACGCAATACACACATGGCTGTGATTCGGTTAAACTCGCGCAGTCATTTGGCTACCTCAAAACTGCTTAACATTTGGGAATCTAGCCACTAATTAATAAACTACTTTCGCACCTAAATCCTCGGGTGCAATCTAGAATGTGAAAGGAACAGACTACAGTAAAAACATTGTAAATAAGGAAACTTAATTAAATGACCGTCTGCCACTTTTTTTTATCATAAACGCGACTTATGTATAACTTTATTTATTACTTATTAGACACGCACGCACTGTGCGCTAACGCTAATACGATGCAACTAGTTTTGCTGACATTATATAATACGGTCATTGCGTGCACATAACTTGTTCGAAAGGACATTCGCACTAGATGACCGATTCAACAAAATCCATTCCGTCGTAATCGCGTTAAACAGTGCACGTCGCGTGCATGCGTAATAAGCAAAAAAAGTTATATATCGCAAATTTATATAAAAAAGCAAAACGTAATTTAATTTTCCTGGTCCTGGAAATGAATAACACGATCATGTCGTTGCACGCGTGAGCGCGATAGAGGAAATCAGTCTCTTGTCTCCGCCGAACGTGACTTGAAACTTTGAAGACAGAAAGGTAGCTGGCGATATACGGTCTCACACGTTGGTATGCGATTACGGTTAACACGGGTGGGGTAATGCCCCAAGGCCGCGACACTGCGTGGGGTTGATTGCGTAAGCTTTCTTGAATCAACCGGGCAGCAGCAACGCGAGTCTCGTAAGTCAAAATGGCACGGACATGCAGACATAAATCAATGAGGTCTGGTTTGTCTTCAGACGCTGGTAAACTACGACGTGTTAAGTTGTTATAAGTTGTTAACACAGCGGATGTCAAGACGCATTGGCCGTTTGCCTTAAGCCCGGGATATATCTGGCAGTCACACTGACTGAATGCAAGCCTCTCTGTTGTTGCATAACGGTAGTACGTGATCAAAATTGCATCTTTAAAATGTGAACCACTAATTGTATTCCATGTTTTTCAAAAACGTTAACCCCCCTCCTAAAAGCTGGTGGATAGTGTTCAAGCATTACAAGGAATGCTAAGAAAGCCTGATTTGTACATATGTTAAAGGGAGAACCCTTATATATTAAGTGATCATCACTGAATTTATGGGAGCCTGGCTGATGGGTCTGTCTCCAATCTATGTGTGAAAAGGGCAGTCACTAGAGCCTAGTACAGGAATGTGTGTCAAAGGACCACTGCATCCAATTAACCATGCAGAAGGACTTCACACTATCCCAGGGTCTCCTGTTATGTAAAGGCATGGGGTAACAAATACACAAGAAGCCAGTTTTACACCAAACATAAAATTATGATTCCTAATTGTAGTTACTCAGAGGTTACAGATGGAGACAAAATACTGGTGAATGAACGGGGTGACGATGATTTAACAATTGTGAGCACATACATTAAGCCATATAAAATAATTCATTAAAGATTCATTATCATTAAACGAGAGTTGCGGCTTTTTTATTTTTAGTATACTGATTAAGGTAACTACCGACTGTCAAAGAAGCTATTCTCAACGTGTACCGAGTGTATTTCTTGCAAGCTGCAAACCCGATAGACAAACTCATCTGGCTTAACACAAAGCATAATTTTCAACTATTGCACTGGAACGCGAATGTCGATGAATAATTGATTTAACCAATACACAGTAAAGTTTAGCTTCGCCTATTTTAAAATGCGCGTGCTGGTGACAAATCGTGTAATTGTGTGGCTGTATGGTTGCCGAAATACTGTGGAACCTTATCGCTTATGAGGAGGCAACAATGTGTGAAGGGCCTTTATTATCAGTTATTATGTCCATTTTGTGTTCTGTATAGTTATAAAATACAGTTTGTGTTTCCTAGAGTCAGTGTGGTGTACAGGATATGGTACTTGACTGTTTGACACGTAGAATTTAAAATTTCGCAAGAGGACACCATTTTTTAAATCTAGCTTCTATTTAACGCGCATGTTTTATAAAGGTTTGTTAATTTACTAATGTCATTATGTTTATGATAAATTATGGAACTTTTACACATCAGATCATATAAATATAATATATTAATTAAGTGAAAACCAGATTGTAAATGTAACACTTTAACTGTTTATTCTGAAGAATAACTTGAACACACATACACTCCTCGGTGCCTCGTTTATTAAATTAATATGAACATATTCAAAACAATTGCACACACGGCGGAGGATTTCAAGTAAATCATTCAGTTATATTAATAATATACGATCACTACGTTTTGGGTTTTATGAATACAATTGGGTGTAAATTAGGCGTAATCAGGCAGCAAAATGGGACCAATCTCCACAGACCTCGTATATATCCCACTTTGTCTGAAAGTGCACCCCCAAAACGACCTCGTTATGGGCCTGCTGGGGATGCTAGTGTGGTGTTTATATATATATATATATAAGATGAAAGAATGTAAGACGAAACCACATGGTCCACCAATCTCACACCCACAACTTCCAGTTAGAAATGTAACCTCCTACTCCGGGCCTGATAATGTTATCGAAACTTTACGTAGACACACATTTGCATGCGTAATTAGTTTGAATGACACTTAATAATTTACACAATTGACTTGTTAAACAGGTTCCGCATAAATATTGACATTTATAAATGTTACAGTTAGATCAGTTGATATTAATTGGCACCGCGACTATTTATTGGGTTGGCTCTGTTATGTTGTTGCCTATACGTACAGCAAACGTTAGATCACGACAGAACATAGCGTTAACTACAACATTGGCTATTCCGCAGAATCCCGCAGATTGTGGACAAGTGCGTAACGGTATATTGTTGGGCAAGGCTTGGGAAAGCAACAGGCTGGATACCATCAAATATATATATATACACTATATATATATATACTATATATACATATATATATATATATATATAGTATATTATATATACACAGTATATTATATATATATATATATGTATATATATATATATATATACACACACATATATATATATATACTAACGATCATGCACCACTGAAAACAGACCCTGCCGGTGCAGACTGACTGTGGACATGACACCCTTACGTCCGTCTCGGTCTAGGAATTAATGAGTGAGAGTGACGGTAAACTCAAGCGACACATCGTTTTGACACAAGACATACGTCAGATTCTTGACGTATGTCTTGCGGTTTCCACGTTGATGATGACCGGTGAAGACAGTGTCTTGTCGCCGGCGCTACTCGGCCGGTGTTATCGGTCCAGACAGCTGTTCCTCTTCAGAAGTCCACGCACATCATGAGAACGGACTGTTTTAATGCGTATAGGTGTTGACGTTTATACCAGTATCGTTGATGAGTATATGGCTGGCAGCAGAAGCGTCGTTGCTTAGAAGTCTCCCAGTAAACTGCAATGCCATATCCGCGAGCCACGGCGTATTAATACAAATACATAGTGTCCTCGATGCAATTGCACGTCCGCAGTTAATTTCTATTTTAGCAAATGTCGTGTTTATAATTAGTGTATATCAGATGTGTCCGTTTCTTATATAGATGTTACGTGTAGATCCGGGATTTTGGTCACTGCAGAGGATCCTATATAAATTGGTTGTCACCAAAGGCGCTGCTCCATTATCCTTGGAGACAGATGGGTGTCAATGATGAATGGATTATGATGTATTTGCCAACTTTGTGCGCAGAAGCATGCAGCAGCAGAGCCAGCAGTGGACCAAAGATCCGCTAAGGGTCACGGAGGGCAGCAACAGCAGAGAAGACTGCAGCTTTTGGTGACACGGTGTAGTAGTGACAATTGGAATTCTACTATACTGTATTTAGGTGATTTGATTGACAATAACGGGTCTAAGTAAAGATGACAATTTTATTAGCTATTATTATTTATTTTATCATTTATAAGTTTTATTTTTTTCCACAATCAGTTTACGTTACATCCCGTGACGTTTCGGCTGCTCTCAGGAATCTTCAGACAGCTACCGCAATACCGGAGTCAAATGGCGATATCTAATAAAATATAACTAATTCTACCCATCCAGTCTGATGAACCTCTTCACTCAAGAAAGCTTTTAGTCACACAGTAGTAGTAGTAGTAGTAGTAGTAGTAGTAGTAGTAGTAGTAGTAGTAATTTGAGTTCTACTATATGGATGATTCGATCGGCAGTGACAGGTCTAAGTAAAAACTACTGTTTTAATACAATTACAAATCTAATAAAATAGTCCACACTCTAATATTTTGAGGCATATGCGTTTCTCTACTTAGGCTGTGCTGTATTCTACTTCATCTGTATGCGGACAAATACTGACAACAAATTATAGAAACGAATGTTTAAAGCAGCCACATGACCGACATTTCGGACTACCATTTTCAGCGACCTTTCCGAGGATATGTTTCTGATAACGAGGACAGCCATTAATGACTGTGTTATTGGTTATTGGTTATGTTATGGGATTCTTGATAAGCTGAAATGACTCAACGCTCGGCGTGTTCTCCGGGAGCAGGTGGTTACTGAGGTGAAGAACATTGCTAAGACGAAGCGAATGAAAACGCATAACTAATAATAATAACAATAACAACATTACTTTGTGTGTAGGCTTGTTAGAGGGCAACTAACTCTCCGGATGTAATAGTCAGGTAATGGTAATGATTAAATTATCATTACCTGATTATTCCACCCGGCGAGTTAGCCACCCTGCTACGTACTGGGTATGACTGTACACTGTATATACCGTGTGTGAGGATGCGTGCGAATATTATCATTACCTGATCGTGTATGGTGTACTGTTTCACAAGCACATCTTGTGGTACAGTTTGTTTAATAATAATTTTATGATAGACGCATTTCTAGGCGAACCAAATTAAATAGGGTTGTGCCTTGCCAGTTTGGCCGCACAACAAAAACAAGACAAAGCTACAATCCGTACCGCTCGCTATGTAACAAGCCCATTGTCTAGACTCTAGAGGACCTGTTCAGTGCATACACGATTGTCAGACACCCCGAATCCCAACACATAAAATGTGAAATATGAAAAGAGAAATCGTATACGAATTAAAACAAGTCAACTGGTACGCCTGCAGGCAACTTTGTTGTAGTCCGATCATATACGCATAATTATGATGTACACGGATTTCAGTAATTATTTATGTATGTATGTATGTACATGTGTGTATGTGTATGTATGTGTGTGTGTGTGTGTGTGTGTATGTATGTATATATGTATGTATGTATATATTTACATAGTATGTATGTATGTATGTAGTATGTACATACGCACGCACACACGTACATGTGCATCTATCAAATCCCAATTACCCGTTTTGCCCGCCTTTCCCCTACGCATGCAAGCACTTACTCGGTTTCGTGTGTTCGATTGATGAGCAGTCGACGTCTCAACGAACATGATCGCTGTGAACAATATAAGTAAACCTCACAAATGTGTGTACGTGCCTATCATGTACGCATGCACATTTATACCGTTCACTGTCATCTCGCTCACTGTGATGTCAACTGCTCATTAATCAAATTCGTGCGATGACTGCAAACACATTTCTGTGAATACATTATACAAAAGGGAGATATAATTTGTATGCGTTGTCTTCCACGGCAAATATATGTTAAAACACCGTTTGCTGATGATATTTGCATCGCCAAACACGTTATTTCAAATACCGCGGTTAGTGCGTTATGGGACACAATTGTTTACGGGGCCCCTTAATCCAAAGCCGACGTTGCTCTCTTCTCAAGAACCGCTGTAATTAGCATCCCAGTGACCCGGTCGTATTTTTTTATCACCACTAACGGGTAACCCCGTACGAACTGAATGACGTTAAATAATTTGATACGACTATTTATCCAATGTTTTGGAGTACCCACAATATGTCGAAATCAATAGATCTATACTTTTAATAGAACCACAGCTGAAACGACGTCGGTGGCTGGTGCTACCGCATTTAGTGATGCGGTTTCTCTTGTCACTCCATGTTTCCGAGGATACATAAAACAGCTACAACGTGGTTGACAAAATAGACATTTGCAAGAAAATGTTTGCATATGCCCCAGAATAGGGGCACGCGAAATGGCTTACACACACGCACGCACGCACGCACGCACGCACGCACGCACGCACGCACGCACACACACACACACACACACACACACACACACACATATATGTGTGTGTGTGGGTGTGTGTGTATGTGTGTGTGTGTGTGTGTGTGTGTGTGTGTGTGTGTGTGTGTGTGTGTGTGTGTGTGTGTGTGTGTGTGTGTGTGTGTGTGTGTGTGTGTGTGTGTGTAAGCCATTTCGCGTGCTCGTAGCGTAGTTGATTGGGAGGTAGGAGGTATTTTCCGACCTCACCCAAGAAAATCTCCAACTGCGCCCCCTTCAGGTTTCCAACTGCACCACACTTTGAGGCCCCAAAAAGCTACAACTGCGTCGAACGAAACTCGTTTTTCTCAAGCGGAACTATTTTGCCCCAGCGGGAGGGGGTTGATTACGCACCATTCGCACCCATGCCAACACAACGGAATGTCTAAAAGCTTCACATTTGCGGCGGCCATTTTAGTAAGCTTGTTGGGCCTGGTTGTTAGGTAGAGTGACAGAATGGATACGTCAATAGCAGGGCGTATAACGACTGCGAGAAGTGACGAACAGACCACCTCGCAGACAGCCTGTTCGCGGAATTTCTTGACTCAACAGGATGCGGTTTGATCCTTCCCGTCAAAGCCTGTGGATGTGTGCGGAACCTCCGGGCGTAACAATGCCTTCAATCTCACGACACTCGCCTCCCTTTGCCGCCTGCCGCGCGGAATGCGGATGAGCACAAGAGAGAGTTCTCATGTCACCGCGTTACAGGAAACCACAATCTATCGAGGGCAGGAGTTGTGTGTCAGTGTGCTTAATGTTTACTGATCGATGGAGTTTAGTCAAGTGTCCGCTCGACCACCCGGCTATCGTGTTTTGTAGGGTCTGGCAACAACATAATGTGACAAACACCGCTCAGATGGTGTTGACGCGTTGGGCGGGTATATATATATATATATATATATATATATATATATATATATATACAGTGCCAGTGCGTCGGAGACGGTGTAGCCTTTATGTCTGTCAACAGGAACAGCGGCAGGGCGGAAAGAGACGGGGACATTACCCAGGGCCGATTGGCGAAATAGGAAAGGCGGCAGGATACGTGGTGAGAATAAGGGGGACAGGTGGGGGGAGATAGCTAGACGTGAGAAGAGTAACTACCGGAGACATGCGTGGGAAGAAAATGTATGTGGTGACAAAGAGACAAAAGTGAAGGGATGAGTGAAGTGGAGCGAAGAGAAGAAGGAAGAAGTCCAGAGAATGAACGAAACAGTCAGGGAATGGTTGTCTACAAGAGGAAGCAGTGGGTGGGCTTAGGGCAGAAGACAGGGTGGAAAGGAAGGAGATATATTGAAGGAGGGAGGGGAGGGTGTGGTGGGTGGAGAGAAAAAACAGAGGAAGGAATGCGTGCGGTGATAAGGAGATGGAGGGGGAGAGGGGAGGGAGTATGGAGTGGGAAAGATGGAGGGGAAGGGAGGGGTGTACGGAGGGAGAGAGGGGGATAGGGAGGACGGGGAAAAGAGGGGATGCATTGATGAGGGGGAGGGAGAAAGGGATGCGTTGTAAATATGATCACGTCCACATAACCCTTCACATTATGCGAGCATTACGCAAACACTACACACTACCCCAACAAGTACATCATAAGCTCATCCAACACTCACTCCAGCAGCGACAGTGCGATATCAACACCAGAGAAGTGCAACTCACCCAGTACGAGTAGACCCTGGACTAGACGCATGCCGCCCGCCGGAAGACCGTAACACGACCGACACCCTCCCGTTGCTGCGTTCTCCCGACGCTCTTGCATTCGTGTCGGGCAACGTCTTGGTATCAGACCCGGTCGCATAGTAGCATCGCGCGTGCCGCCAACGTTACAGCCAGCGCCGGAGTAGACTTCGACGTTATGAAACCTTGGTCGGTTTGACCTGTCGACCCGACGCCGCGCGCGCGAAAACACATCGCCAGGCGCCGCCACGGGTGACGACTCGAGCGCCGTGGGTGGCAGGCATCGTCGGAAAATTACACCTGGCGAGTGCGCGCGCCTCATTACTGTCAGCAGTCAACGCGCCAGACTCGCTTTTATGCGGTGCTCTGGGCGGTGTGCTATGCCCCTGGGTTCCGCTCGATCAACCCGCTTTATGGGGTCTACAAGAGGCTGCCAAACGAACGAGTACACGTGCGTTGAGATGTGGCGCAACTCGGTCGATGCCCAAAGACGTACCCATCAGCGTCGGGTATTTTTGGATCTGACTATAAGAATAGTTTAGTACGTGAATGGAATTGCCGTGTAAGAAACACTTGCAAGGATCTGGCGCAGACAACCGTCAATAAAGTCCACGTCTTGAACTCACTGCTGTAGTAAAAACAGCTCCGCTATCAAGAGGACACGGGAGCGTAAACAAACCGAGATCGGCTGCAATTAGCACAGCGAATGCAAAACGCGGGAGACCATTAAACCTTTGGTCTTCCAGTCTGCGAAACTTTCAGACCACAAATCAAACTGTTTAATTAGTGGTTAGTCATAAATTCAGCTTTAATATTGAAAGGTGCCGCCGAACTATAATGCTGTGGGCCAGGCAAAAGACTTCAAAACCCTAATTGGCAATGTTCGTCAGACGTCAGACACATGTTTAGAATCAATGACCAACTGGGGGAGAAGCATCCACCCCACTTAAGGTGTTCCGAGAATGTTAAACTAATGTGGATCCTGAAATTCTTCTCCTATTTTGTACTGATTTTATCCCATTTTTATTCTCCAAACCCCAAGACATACATTGATATGATATTAACACAGCTTACTTATTGGATTCAGTCTATTTTGGGGATATGCAATGTTCAATTATCTGTCTGTTACAATATAAATAATTTAAAGGTGATGTGCAGAAACAGGTGTGGGTGTGGGAAAAGGGTATTTCCCTCTCCCTCCAGTTGGATTATGTTTAACTAACACTAAAAAGGTGCCCTTCCGTGGCACTCAGAATATAGTAGTTTTTTTCAGCTAATAGGTGGACTTTGACTAAGCGTGTATCAATTTTCTATAATTTGCGGAAGTATTATGCATTACATAGCGTTTTATTGCTTTTTCCTACGACGACGTGAACATCCATGTTGAATTTGTTTACATAGAGTGCGTTCCCAAAATAATACGAGGATTAAATGATAGTGGGTCCTTGACAGGATATAGGTTCACCCCTCACCTCATATTAAAGTTTATTTCCCGTGATATACACACGTCGGGTAGATTGGATTATAGTAAAAGAAAAGGTAAAGGTAAGTTCTTCCACAGCGCAGTGTCCAGTCATTAGGACATATCGTTTTGCATTTTACTCCCAGGCAGACATGTTCAATCGAACACCATCTCGACGTATATGGAAAGCATTCAGCCACGCTGCAGTACTGCGCGAATATTATTCGCTCACAAATATCCACACATACAGACAGACAGACAGACAGACAGACAGACAGACAGACAGACAGAACAATTAATTTTGACCATACATACATGTACACATTTAAATAATTTACATAAATATGAATGTCAAGGAGACTCCCATTAAGACATACCACCTACGTTTACTTACATTTCGGTTACCGGAATCGCTACCGAGCTCGGATTCTACAACACCTTCCTATTATTTTTCTTTGTACGCAAACACTTTTTTTCTGGTGAGACGGAAAACTTGCCTCAGCGAGAGGGGTGTGCGAGCGCACACAATAACCCCAGCTTACGGGCAAGGAAGTGTATTTCTGGGACGTCTGTCATTGTTTCTCATTGTTTACCTCCCATGGCGCCATTTGTTAAAACAAAACACCCCCACACCCCACACCCCGTAGATCCTCGCTTGCATAGAAAAAGAAATGTGTGACGTATACTGAACTTCCGTAAATTATTTGGTAAACTTTAGTTGTATTGTATTTGACATGGCGCCTTGGCTACACACAAGAATATATATATATTAATACGCTAATCTTGGGTGATGGTATATGTATCTCCTCCGAGACGTCGACGTCTACTCGCCTCTTTTTATGTCTCGTCCTTGGATCATTGGCCTTTGATCTGCGGTGATGTACTGCAACGATAATTATTTAGTGCACTTCCGTGTTTTTGATTTGCTATGCTCTTCTCGACGCTCTTTCTCCTACCTGTAGATGATTGACTGGTGACCACTTTTCTAGACGATGGCGATGTAATTGAAGCCTTGATTATGGTGCTCCACGGGTAAGCTACCTACTACTATTATCGTGATCGAAGTTTTGATATGCTGGATGGAAGTAAGCAAGTGATTACTGTTATCCATGTTTTACGTATAAATTACCACTGACGTTTGCACAACGATCATGCTGTCTTCCTCTGGGAATGGGAGGAAATGGAATGACAGGACCGCGTGTCGGATGGCGAGACCACACACTCACACATGCTGTCGGCTGGGACGAGAAACGGCAACCGCAGCACCCCGCGGCAGTCAGAGGAGACGGGCTACACAGGAATCGCCCTGACACCAGTGGTCCCAGTCCACATCAAGGCGATCACTGACGGCGTGCCGACGGTTCCAGACAGAGTCAACCAGCGGATCGGCTCGTTCGCATGTCACATTGACACGTTCGGAGATCGGTTCATTTAGGCTCTACGCAAAGTATCCTGGGTAAAATACATTCATTTTTAATGCGCAAAATTCAATTTAAGCAGACAGTGTCAAGAACAACTGTAATGCCTGCGGTCAA
Source organism: Paraescarpia echinospica (assembly GCA_020002185.1). Classification (NCBI taxonomy): domain Eukaryota; kingdom Metazoa; phylum Annelida; class Polychaeta; order Sabellida; family Siboglinidae; genus Paraescarpia; species Paraescarpia echinospica. The sequence continues at coordinate 26,273,023 of CM034536.1, read as the reverse complement.
AGTGAGTTTGATACTGCACAGGCAACATACAATTACTCAAAAAATCGGCAGTTCAAACAAACAAGTTTTGCTATACATTCCTGTGTTTACGTTTACATTCTAAACGCAATTCTCCCCACGATTCCATACTCGCACATGCGCAGCCGCAACAATTGGCGATCTCCGACGGAACGGGTCAACGGCACACGCGTCTGACCTACGCGGTTTCCCCATCACTCGCGTCCACGTAATTCTAAAATGTCCACCTTACAATCTACTTACTAGCGGCAAAGTAAATGTCAATAAGTTGAAAATGAAGTAGGAACCTACGTATTCGATGAAATGTGCGTACCGAGAATGGCGGATGATCACAATATAGGCGACCATTATTGCATATCCAGGGATGCGTGGAATATTGAACTATGGGTTTTCTTTCAGGACATATAAAACATTAGCTAACTGACTTCATGTCGGAAGTTCGTGAACATTGCATAATTTTCAAGAAAATTCCACCAAAATGTGATACACTTAAATTTACACCTAGCGTGGTGACTCATTTTATAATAATAACAATAATCTGTAGGAATCAGGAATCTGAGATCAGAAGCGCACCATACAAGAATCATAGGCAGAATCCTGAACAGAGACACGCAAGAGTCACCGCTAGAGCAAGGGACCGCCAAAGGGTTATAATTGTAACACGATCTGCAAAACACCAGTATACTGATATGCGATTGAGTAGCCTATTTTTATTGACACCAAGTGAAAGGTCTAAGTTAAGCAGTGATATTCGTAGACTCTCACTAAGGTTATCTGTAGCATATGACGTTGCTAGGTAAATGTTTGGAATTTTGATTCGTTTTACGCATGCTCCGACGGACAACGAAACTGACGCATGGTGGAACAATTCGGCGCGATGAATGGACTCACAATAACAAGCCAAGGGATATCGAAGTAAGCAAGTGTTATACCATTATCTTCGATACCGCAATTTTAACGATTTGAGCGTGATGCCGACGGCGGAAGTGACGTTCTTAGTCAAGCTAGGATTTCGGATGCAACGTGACGTCACGCATCACATATTGGCGCCGGCATCAGAATCTTTGCTACAGGTAAAGATAGTTGCGTTCTTTTTCCAGTACTGTCATATTGTTGTGTTCGTCACTGATTATTAGTATGAGGCCGGGACGAGATGTTAGACTAGGTCTACTGTTATGTATATATATTTTAGTTTATAAATAATGGTTCTCTTACAATCAATGGTAAGTTGTTGGTCTGATTATAGCATTTAATAGTAATAATAATAAAATAACTTATTTTACGCCTAAATCCTCGGAAACGCCAGGGTGCCAAGGTGGATACGCAAGGTTATAAAGGTAAGTTTTTAAATGACGGCGAAATTGTATAATATTTTCAACTGATCTGATACTAAGAGAAGGGGTCGAAATGTAACCCTCTCGTCAGGGGGACTAGTAGCCTTGATATGTTACTAAGCCCTATGAAAAATCACTAGTCCCCATTTTAGGTGGACATCGACATCGTCAAAATGCGACCTTTTATGCAAATTCGTATGTTGACCTGCAATGCTCCTTAAACATAAAATGAACAAATAAATATCAATTTCATAATTGACGATGCAACGTAATTATTTCATTCAATTAGTACTAAATCAGATGTCGAGGTTTTGGACGTTGTATCCATCTCCGACTCATCAGAGTCATCATCAATGTCACCAATGTCAGTTATGATGATGTCACGCCTGTCAGCGAGCGCGTGAGTCGTTTGTGCAATGTGTATACTGTACAATATATATTTTATATTACTTACTGTACAGTATACACATTGCATAAACGATTCAAGCGCTCGTGTCGTGAGCGGCACCGCCAAAAGCCAGCGTCAGCGGCAATGCCCGTGCCAGCAGACGAACTTTTGTATTCGAGCCATGAGAATTGCTTTAGCCAGTGGGGCTGAAATTCTCGTTTCCTCTCACACGCATCGTGCTTTCGCCTGTGCGCAACTTTCTTATCGGCGCTCAGTTTTCTTTTGGAGGGTTGGACCCTTTTATGAAATTCCACATGATTTCGAAAGGAAACGCAAAAGACCGACGGGTAAAAGTTAGTACTGTTCAATGTATTATATGTGTACCCGTAGTGGCTGCTCGTTTACGAAATCGGATATATCGGGAACGAAGATTAAATATTTTATTTTTTGATACAATGTGTTACGTTTATGTATGTACGCCTAATTCAAATTGCTTCCATTTATATTGTTACAAAACGAGTTGAAAATAGCTACTCGCCAGGGGGACTAGTGCAGGCCAAAGTTTACTCATCCCCAAGAATTTCTACTCGCCTCGGGCGAGGGGGCGAGCGTTAAGTTCGATCCCTAAGAAGGAGAATAGTCCAGAGAGTTAGTGCAGCAACAAACAATTCCCTAGTTCCAATATTAGTATTGATTCTAGGAACAAAAAGTAAATCAGAACTAGATGATCGAAGCTGAATAGGCTTTTTACAGGAGTAAGCAATGCATATAAATATGCTGGTTGCTTACGTGAAAGTGCCTGATAGGTAATGGTACAGATCTTAACAATATAACGTTCAGGAAGCCAATGCAAGGAATTCATGAAAGGCAATGAGTGAGAAAACCGCGGAGACCGAGTCACAAGCAATTCTGTACACGTTGTAATCTAGTGATTTCCTTAAGGGCAATATTGTGAAAAAGGGAATTATAATAGTCAAGCCTACTAGTAATATATATATATATATACATATATATATATATGCAGATAATGATAAAAATATTTAGAAAGTGAATATAATTTTTGTGGTCCGGCTGCCGTGTGTGTGTGTGTGTGTGTGTGTGTGTGTGTGTGTGTGTGTGTGTGTGTGTGTGTGTGTGTGTGCGCGTGTGTGTATAAGATATAACATATCTCAGGAAGCGCGCTGTGGAGTGTGGTGTGTAAAATATACATAACACCATATACTAAACAATGTAACGTAATGCATTGCAATTAGTGTCATTGATGGGGATGCACTCACATCAATGACCCTAATTGCAATGCATTACGTTACATTGTTTAGTATATGGTGTTATGTATATTTTACACACCACACTCCACAGCGCGCTTCCTGATATATTTTATATATTATACACACACGCACACGCACACACATACACACACACACACACACACACACACACACACACACACACACACACACACACACACACACACACACACACACACACACACACACACACACACACACATACACGGCAGCCGGACCACAAAAATGATATTCACGAAATACCTGGCAGTACGCAATTCTGTAAGAGGCAACAGTTGAAGGTCAAATGGTATTTATTAACAAGGAGGACAATTTCAGATCGAAGCTCTGGTTCAGTATTCCGGATAAGCCCCAGTCTTTGTTCAAGCAAGCACCCTAACGATTTATGCCATTCCCTTTGGATTTCATGTAACCAATTAACCAGAAATAGAGACAGATGTGTCTGGTGTCAATATTAGCAGTGGATCGACAAACAAACATGATACTCCTTTGATAAGAATTATAAATGTTACTAACCAATATAGTTGTTTGATATTACAAACAACATCATCCCGATACCAGCTTCTTTTAGTTTATAGAGGTTCTTCAACACTAACAACCAGAACATTTATTTTCTTCTGACCACCTCATTGAGCATGTCCCCTGCAACTCCAACGTGTGTCCTTTAAAAGAACAGGGCATATAACTAAATTTCGACTGCACCATCAGGGTGGAGTTACCCAATCAAATCATGCAGAACTAGAACCCTCAGTGTGTATTATAAGTCAACCCCTTCCTGTGCGTTTGTTGGTGGTGCAAGTCCACATTCCACCATGTACATTAACAGTAGTTCAAACATGTCCTGATCACTGGTACATTCACCCCGGAAGATGCATTCCGTTCTGCAAATATCGACGTCTCTCTGGTTCACTGCTCTCATGTAGTTTCTTGTCGAAAATACTTCAGGCATCGAATATAATACCACAGGCCTTCCATGTGGAACGTTGTTTTTTGCTAGGACGAATTCGATGGCCGTTCCAGATTGACACAACGCGGTCCACGTCATTCTGAAAGCAACCATTATTTTTGTAAGAATTAGACAAGATAAAACGTTTTTATTGTTACCGAAGCCTGACATATTTACAAAATACAGAACATGTCTACCCCTTTTGTGTGACATTTATTTTGGCTTCCAGAAATTATTCCGAGAACGGTCAGTGACGACAATGGCGGAAGCATTTTAACGTCATGTCATTTTGTCGAGGTCCAAGTACACGGCACTAGTGATTTTCAGTACAATTTGCAAAGCACAATGTTGCCCCCACACCCTAGAAGTGTCCTTATCAGAGCATCTATTCCCGTCACATTATTAATCACATTCAACAGTAATTTGGGATGTGGACAATGCATTATATATATAGTTATTTTTACAGATCACAGGAACGAAGCAACCAACTCTCAGTGACCTTGACGCACACCCCATCCCCATGCCACGATGAGTTGTGGGACATCCCATACATTGGCGAAGCAGCCTCGCAACCGCGTTAAATGCGTAACGGTTATTATATATGCACCAAGTTGGATAAATAGAACTGCATCAGATTTGTGTCATTGACATCACCGGTACAATCACCTTGGTCTTTCAAGGATCTGAGGGTGTCCATCCAGGACAGGGTACACTCCTTTCTCAAGATGCACCAAAAGCTTTCTATTCTTTGGTTGTGCATGCTTGCTCCGTACAGGAAACTGGCCCGTCCAGATAAGAATGTCTGCATTCGTGCTACGTGACCATTTTCAGTTCCCATGTCTCCACGCACTAGTTGCGGACAACCAGGAAGCTCGCCTACAGCATCCATATAGTAGCCAGCAGTCACCCTGGGATTGCTACTTGTATGAAACACATTCAGCCATATTATATACGTGGAAAACCCATCAATGCATCCATTGATACACAAGCCGAATGGCTTTAGTGTATTGTACGAATCCACGTGCCAGAGGTAATTGAACCCTTTAGCAAAATATTTTCTCCTTTTTACTCGACCCTTTTTCCTCAGTTCAACACCTTCAGTGTCAAGAATTTGCATCAATGTGTAGACAATCTTCCTTGATGCAACCATCCCAGCTTGCAGACATTTGAGGTGCATCCACCGGTAGCCATGCTGGTTCCCGGAACCACGGATTTGCTCGTTAATAAATAGGGCTAGTTCCAATATGTCAGTATAATGTCTCAATCGAAACAGATTTTGCCGACACAGCGAGCGTTTAAGGGTCTTCATACTAATCACTACGCGGTGGTTGATGGCCAGAGCACCGAGAATGTCCATGTAACTTAACGCGATGTGGAAGTACAGAGCAGCCGCAACGTCACGATTCACGGCTTCCAACACCAGTTCTGATAGATTCCCCGCTATCCGCACGTATACAGTTGATATAATTAAGTGGAGGCCGTACAAATATTAGTTGTTCCGCATTTGATTGCTGAAAAAGCGTAATTACGAGATATAATTTTTTTTGTGGCATTAACAGGCTTCCGTAGGTCTCTGAGGGTTGCGTTGTAATCCGTTGTCAGTTGCTGGATACAAGTTTTGGTTATATCAATTCTTGATTGACCATGTTTCTTTCCACTGTGGTAGGACTTCGGCGACAGTTTCATATTTGAGATGACAAGACTATGATCCGTGTCGCAGTCTCCACTGTGGTATGATCTAGTCTTGGTGACGTCGTTTAGGTTGCATCGTTGAACCAAAACAAGGTCTAGTTGATGCCATGTCTTGGATCTAGGGTGCATCCAGGATACCTTGTGATGAGCTTTACGTTGTGTATAGGTGTTAGCGACACATAGTTGGAATTTAGCACTAAGCTCTAGGAGACGTTGTCCATTGTTATTTATTTTCCCAATTCCAAACGCACCTATAGCGTCAGGCCAGGAAGATTCTTTGTCATTCTCCATTCGAGCATTGAAATCCCCAAGTAGGATTACCTCGTCTGAAGTAGGCACAGACTCAACTACTTGTGCAAGTGCCGCATAGAATATATCTTTGATGTCTGACTGTGCTATCAAAGTGGACGCATAGGCAGAAATAAATGTGGCATGATCTTTATCCAGAGAGAGGCGTGCTGTCATAATACGAACAGAGATTGCCTGTGGCCTCTCTAACTTGCTGCACAAGGTATTCTTAACAGCAAGTCCAACTCCATGTTGACGGTTGGAGCCAGCTGGTTTGCCTGACCAGTATATTGTATATTCAGACTCTCTGATGGAGCTTGCCTCAAGTAGTCTTGTTTCTTGCAGTGCTGCAATGTCAACTTACCTCTTGGCCAATTCTCGGTCAATTACAGCACTCTTTCTGAGATCGTTAATGAAATCGTAATCCGGGGACATTCCACGTGTCATTGTCCGTACATTCCACGTGCCAAAGCACAGTTTTCGTTGTCGTTTTGCATGTGTGAGGGTTGGAGTCTGATATTAGGTCTGCACACCCAGACAAGCCTTCAGGCTCTGGCGGGTTAAATCCCTATTGACTGGGGGCTGCCCAGTTTGGAGCGGGCGGACACTAACCATGAGAAAAAAGTATCTCCCACTGTCAGATTTGATCCCTGGCGCCATGCTCTGCGCCAATCGAGCATTAGGCTCATAACCGGTTACTACCATCTCCCGTGTTGTTTCTTGTCCTGGAGTCGAACACAAACAGGCAGAGTGTCCTCTCTGTTGAAAGAATGATGCAGCTTATGTCAGGGCAGTAAACAAATGTTTCTGGACTTGTGAATCGATGTTCGGAGATTTACAGCCAAGACACTCCTCTCGACCCAATCTGCTGCACTCAGGAGGAAAAGCGGACTGATACGTCCAGCAACAGGTAGGTTGCAGGGGGTGTCGGAGTGTACGCAGGGAGTACACAAACCGCGTGTGGATCCAAAACCAGATTTTCTGTCATGGTTTATTCCCTTAACCTTTGGCTCAAGAGCGTAACCACAACGTCCACAAGGCAGCGGTTGCTAGTTGCCCATAGCAGTGGCAAAGCGTGTCCACATGCTAGAGGGTCATGCACACCTCGGGGACCCCATGCTGCTCCGAGATCCCCGATCTAATTACCTGGTGCCTCACGGTTACCAGTATCCGTCAGTTATATCTGGGAGGTCATAATGGGAATCTTGTTTTAGGAGAGGCTACTGTACTGGCAGACAAGACTTACGCACTCGGCTTGTCTTTTCGCCGAGGCTAGCCAGCAGTGGAAGCTGAAAGCAAGAGTTGACAAGCACGACTACCCGCTACCACATTTGACGCGTCACTAAAACCTGCACTGCAAGCTGCACCAACTGACAATGAGAGAGAAGAACGCACATATTAAAAATACACAATCCGGTCGCTTTGTATGATTAATTATTAACACTATACTTGAGTTGAATAAAATAAAAAATTGCATGCAACATTTTACTAAGAGCAGACACGTAGGCCGGGGTTGCGACGGGTGCGATATGGTTCCGCATCAGGGACGTAGTTTCGCTTTTGAAGGAAGAAGTGTTTGTCTTGATTTCAAATCGTGACGTATAACAAGGATCCACAGTTTAAAAATAATAATCTGGTCGTCCGGGACAAGAAGTGAAGGGAGCATCTTCAATGTCCATTACTTAGTATATTATATTTCTAGTTTGATTAATTTGAAATTTGCAAGCACATTTTTTGTCAGGAAGGAGGTCCTTTGGCGAGGGGAGGGGACGGGCTGCGACGGATTCGAACGTGGAGGCAAAACAATTCTGCTTTGGGAAGTAGTTTTGTGTGTGTGTGCGTGTGCATGTGCATGTGCGTGTGCTTGTGCGTGTCTGTATGTGTGAGTGCGTGGGCGTGTTTAACAATTGCGCGTCTGTGCGTGTCTGTGTGTGGTTCGCATGTGAAGAAATATGTCTCCCCAGACATAATTCAACGAGAATATGAAACAGACAATGACACTGAGTCAAAGTGTATTCCAGACTCTATAAGTAATGAGTCATTGGTGAGACAAGAGAATATGAAACGAGAAACGAGAATATGAAACAGACAATGACATTGAGTCAAAGTGTATTCCAGACTCTATAAGTAATAAGTCATTGGTGAGACAAGAGAATACGAAACGAGAAACGAGAATATGAAACAGACAATGACACTGAGTCAAAGTGTATTCTAGACTCTATAAGTAATGAGTCATTGGTGAGACAAGAGAATATGAAACGAGAAACGAGAATATGAAACAGACAATGACACTGGGTCAAAGTGTATTCCAGACTCTATAAGTAATGAGTCATTGGTGAGACAAGAGAATATGAAACGAGAAACGAGAATATGAAACAGACAATGACACTGAGTCAAAGTGTATTCCAGACTCTATAAGTAATGAGTCATTGGTGGGACAAGATGATCAACCCGAGGCTGCCGAACATGCCAAACTGAACATTGGTGATCGTAGACAACCCCGTGAAAGAAGAGAACCCGAGGCTGCAGATCATGACAGCCCGAACTTCGGTAATCGTAGACAACCCCGTCAAAGAAGGCCACCTCAGTACCTGAATGAATGACTTTATTTTAAAGTAACGATTTAATGAGAGGAAAGTGGAAATTCTGAGACTGATTGTGTTTACAGATTGGTCGTAACGAAATCATGGACAATGATGATACTACCAAAAATCTCTATATTTGGTAAACAGAGCTTCCAAGTTGAATGAACCCAAAATAGGGAGACCTCCCTATATCATCAAAACACAATAGGTAATTTTTGTTTAAGGGAACGCTTATCGAAAGCCACCTTATAGTAACAATATTTAACAAGATTTAACAAGATTGCCATCCAGATAATTAACTCTAGATGGCAGGTGGACAAGGAAGCCCTTTGGCTTATCGAGAGTCCAACCCTTTTATTTACATATATCCAGCTCTTCTGAGGTATGTGTCGATTTTATTTTTAAACATATTCACACTACTAGCACCCACACAATCATCAGATAATCTGTTCCATTCATTCACAGTCCTTTGTGAAAATGAGAACTTTCTTACGTCTAATCTACACTGCTCCTTTACTAATGTAACTTCATGTCCTCTAGTCTTTCTATCTTTCTTAACTGAAAAAAATATATTTCTATCAATATTTTCATAACCATTAAATATTTTAAACACTTCTATCTGATCTCCTCTCAATCTCCTGGTCTCTAGTGTTGTTAAACCACATTCTTTTATGCGTTTATCTTAACTAAGATCCCTCAGTTTTGGTATCATTTTAGTCGCTCTCCTCTGTACTCTTTCTATCATATCTATGTCCTTCTTGCGGTATGGCCTCCACGCTTGTATACAATATTCTAAATGAGGCCTAACTATTGTTTTGTGCAGCGGTATTATTAGTTCTTTTTCTTTATTTGCTATATTTCGCCTAATCAATCCAAGGATTTGATTTCCTTTTGAAGCTACAATTCCACATTGCTCTGAAATCTTCATGTCAGCACTAATTGTCAGCCCTAAGTCTTTTTATTTTACAGTAGTACTTAGTACAGTTCCCCCATTGTGTATTCTATATATTCGTTCCCATGTCCTGTGTGAAGGCATTTACATTTCCCAAAATTGAACGACATTTGCCACTTTTCAGACCATTTGATCAACCTGTCAAGATCATCTTGTAAATGCTTTCTATCTTCATCACTTTTAATCCTTCTAAACACTTTTGTATCATCTGCAAATTTCAAAACCTTGCTAGCTATATTATCGTCCAAATCGTTTATATATATTACTAATAATATAGGTCCCAGTACTGATCCCTGTGGAACCCCACTCAAAACTGATTTCCAGTTTGAAGCCTCCCCATCAACAACTACCCGTTGTCTTCTGTCAATCAGCCATTTTTCTATCCAGTTATTTATACAGTAATCTTTGATGTGGCACTTCGTCGAAAGTTTTTTGAAAATCAAATAGATGATATCTACTGGTGATCCATCATCTACCCACTTAGTGATATCTTCCAAAAAACATAATATATTTGTTAAGCATGACCTCGCTTTTTGAAACCCATTTCTCCTGAACAGCTTTTTATTATTTCTTTCTGATTTTACTTTGATGGTAAAATGTATCTGGTTGTGATCACTACTTCCCAGAGGCTCACCTAATTTAACATTGTCAACTAATTCATTCTGTGAGGACAAAACTATGTCTAACACATTCTCTCCCCTGGTTGGTTCTAGCATATGTTGAGAAAGGAAACTATCTTGTACTAAAACAAAAAACTTGTGGTCCTCACTATCCATGTTCTGTAGAGATTTCCATTTTATATGCCCATGGTTAAAATCCCCCATAATAACACAGTCCAGTTTGCTCACTTCCCTTAAAGCGTTTTGTATTTTTTCATTCTCTTCTATGCTGATGTTTGGACTTCGATAAACTAATCCAACCGTTAAAGTTGAGTTTCCTGTAACTATGTTACACCAAACAGCTTCTTCGCAATCTGCTTCTCTGTCTAATTTTATTTCATAAGCCTGGATAGATTCTTTAATATGTAAAATAACTCCACCTCCCCTTCTTCCTATTCTATCTTTCCTAAACATTACATATCCTGTCAATCCCAATTCGGCATCTGATATATCGGTGGTTGCCCATGATTCGGTTATACCTATTATGTGAGGGTCAATATTTTCTACCATAATGTTTAGTTCATTTCTTTTGTTTACTATACTCCTTGCATTTAAACAAACACATTTATACATATTTATAGTACAGCGGCTAAGGGACATGATTGTGCACCTTTTAAAAAAAAAAGCATGAAAATTGGCACACGTGTAGATTATGATATATAGAATCATTTCAAGCTAGGCACCCATCGCTATCGACATGGTACCTAGCCGCCATCTTGATTTTAAAAATTGCCGCCACGGAAATCCATTATCCAGTTATATCAGCTTCTAAGCAACATACAAACATGTTCTTTGTGTCTAAACCAACATTTTTAAGGTCAAGGAATTCATTTCTGCGTATGTTATATCATCAGATGACAGCCATATTGAAATTCAAGATGGTTGCCCTGCGTATGCGTTTTACGAACATAATTTTAGCGCCTCTTGAGGTTGAGGAATCCATATGTGGTTCATTTATGAGGTTGAGGAATCCATATGGGATTCATTTATGAGGTTGAGGAATCCATATGTCGTTCATATGTGGTTACGTATATAATGACGAGTATGTCAATTTTTTTGACAGTTGTTTCTGAGATATATTCTGAACAATAAGATGAATAGCAGTGCATATATTGGTGAAGACAAATATGTCATTGATTAAGAATGGACAACTCAAATGGTTGCATTTAGAGTTCACGTCAGCGATATGGAAAACATACTCAACATCGTGTTGACAACACGTCTTGAGGTTTATTGGCAACTTACGGATGGTTTTTGTGTGCAGAAACCACAACATGTGTTCTCAGCACTAATACTAGGCCGATGTCAAGATCAAGTCAATCACCCACAAAGAGTGACGGTGGTGCTGTAAGTTTAATAGAAGTCCATAATCCTGGGAGAGGTGGATGGTGACAGGGCAAGATATACCACAGGTATCTAGATGGAGTTAGAAGGTAGTGTTTAAACTGCCAATTAAAAACTCAACAAAGCATAAATGTACTACAGTGTGACATAGAAAACAATTTTGCTAAATAAATATCATCTTTAGTGTCAACATTTAAACATTTGTGTAATCCAACAATCGCTGAAATTCGCGCGTATATGTAGACTCAGCATACAAACTTAGTCATGGAAAAACTATGTAATGCATACGGAATACACTGTTAAGGGCTCATGGAAATATAGTAGAGCAGATATGCGGACGAAACGACAGAAAAACGCCAATTATGACAAGGATCACAATTAGACTGACTGGCGTACAAAACATAGTACTTCTCATCATTGCAGATTGCTCCATACCGCAATACAAATGTGTGAGCATGTAGTGCAATGTGGATGATGCCCAGCAATAATGTATCATAAACATTACTTCCCAGTTGGCAACTGTCGGAAGAGTATATATTGAGATAGAGGGGGGAGAGAGAAGAGAGAGAGAGAGAGAGAGAGAGAGAGAGAGAGAGAGAGAGAGAGAGAGAGAGAGAGAGAGAGAGAGAGAGAGAAGAGAGAGAGAGAGAGAGAGAGAGAGAGGGAGAGAGAGAGAGAGAGAGAGAGAGAGAGAGAGAGCGCGCGAGCGAGAGAGGAGGATCATCCTCATAAGAGAACGCATAATATATAGCCGAACCACTCCGAAGTTGTTTCATTATTTGCTACAATGTACAAGGTCATTCGTTTCCGGTGGCTAGGTAATCATCAGCACCTAAGATCAGATAGTTGTGATCATAGTCCATAAAGCCACCAACGACCTGCAGTACCTTCAGCCATGAACACAAGAGACATAGTCTCCAGTTTCCTTGCTCACGGGAAGAAATTGGCATGGTTAGCATGAACTCCATTCCCCGCTGTTACAGATTTCTTCCTCGCCCTGTCATCACAGTTATAAGAAGTCGACTCATGTACACTAAATGAGATACAGAGGATAATCGCCGAATTTACATTAATATGCCGTCATATGAGAATAATGCAAGTGGCACGACTGGATTCCTTGACCTTGAAACATATGAACCACCAATGGATTCGTAATATGGAGTCCTCGATATCAAGAGGCACTAACAATTATGTTCGTAAAACGTATATGCATGGCAGCCATCTTGAATTTCAATATGGCCGTCAACTGACAATATAGCATATGGCAGAAATCGATTCCTTGACCCTGAATATATTGGTTTAGACACAAAGAACATGTTTTATGTTGCTTAGAAACTGAGATATTTGGATTATGGATTTCCATGGCAGCCATCTTGAATTTCAAAATAGCCGTCATCCTTGGATACTGCACATGACAGAAATGGATTCCTTGACCCTGGACATGTTGGTTTGGACACTCAGATTATGTTACTATATTATTTAGAAGCTGATATACTTGCGTATTGGATACGTGGCGGCCATTTTTAAAATCAAGATGGCGGCTAGGTACCATGTCGATAGCGATGGGTACCTAACTTTATGTGATTCTACATATCATAAACTACATGTATGCCAATTTTCTTTTTTTGTCAAAATTCGTAAAATGTCTGGCTCTTAGCCGCTGTACTACTAAACTGAAACACACACATACCAGCAAAACCTACAACATAAAACATGTACATGTATAGTACAAAACATGAAAAATGAGACAAACAAAAGACTGATCGCCAATGGCTTGGGTTCAAATGCGAGTGATCGCATTTAAATGCAAATGTTTGAAAGAATTGAAATGCAAGTGCAAAGGCATGTGTTTTGAAAAAATGCAAAAGTCTTGAAAAAAATTCTTAACTAGTATGGAACCCTCCCTGGTAACAAGGAAACTTCTATAAACAATTTCGAACCAGTTATACAACTTGTCTTGACACATATAAAAATATAGGGACTGTATATACATAAATGCAGCCTACGCAGACCACGCAGTTATGAATATAGCGTTGCATATAGCAGACTGCTGCTGCATCAGTCTTTAAGCAGACAACTACAACATAATTTAAGTATCCTAGAACAATGGAATATTCCACTAGTTTCACCAGGTTTTATGATATACCCCCCATGAATATTGGCCCTCAGTGAGTTTCACCCAGGAGGTTATGAGAGTTTTCATAGCAGGAGACACTGGGGCAGTGTGACACCCTCATGACTAAAGGGATTCAGTAGTCCTTTGAAGTTGGTTCTCATGCCAACAATCCTTTTCACACAAGCCTATGGGTTTCGTGGCTGCCTGCACACTACTGGGCCTAAACAACAGAGGTGTGAAAAATATCCTGATATATTTGTACTTTGCCAATAACTAGCTGCCCACAAAACAGCTAGTATCATTCTGCTGAAGACAGGTACACCAGTTACTGTGACAATTGGGACTGGGTTTTCTGTACAATATTTTTTCTTTTCAGATACAACATTTTGTCAACCTGGTAAAAAAAACTAATATTTTAATGAAACATGTTTCTGACATTTTTGTTTCAATAATGTTTTCATCATCAACTCACAGATTTATCCAACTAAATATGTTGACCAAAATACTATTTATTCTCTGCGTCCTGTACGACGTGCCACTTTTTTTACCAATTACATTTTCACAAGAAGTTATTGTGTACTGTTGGCAATTGAGAAGAATTATTGTATGTTTATCACAAAACTGTTGGTGTTTGCATGGTTTTGTGTTCTAAAAATAAAAAATTTACCTCAGAATGTCCCATAGGACTCGTATGGAATCGACCAATAGTAATACATTACATTCTGATGTAATTGACCCCAGGCCTGGTGCTACACATGTTCTCCTTTTTTCTATCTGTTTTATTAATGTTCGACCACACAGTACGACATTTGACCAAATCAGGATAATGAATTCACTCAAAATCAATGTTTTTTTTATATTTCCCCCTCCGGAATCATGGTCCTCCTTAAGTTTCACCCTGAAGTTTACATAGCAGGACACACTGGGACAGTGTGATGGATGGACTGCTGCATGGCTAAGGAGGTCAAAGGTGCTTTAAGCTTAAAGCCATTCTCCTGCCAGCTAGGTTCCAGCTATACTTTTCACATAAAGCCGTGGTTTTAGCGGCTGCCTTGGCCTGGCCTTCACACAATGTCAGACAGAGCACACCATTGAGCCTAAACTACCACAGGTGAAAAACACATCCTGATGCATTTGTACTTGAGCCAGAACTTATCATGTCACCATGCTCTGCATGCAGATTGCGGATGCAGTAGGTGCTAGAACAGTGTGGTCTATTTATCATAAATACTATAGATACAAGAAGCTTTAAGCCGTGTAAAGAAATGGACTGTATGACATACCTTTTAACGTGACAAAGACGTTTTTCTCATTACTTTCATTAGTTTTACCAAAACATCGTATTACTAAGTCAGTACTGAGCACCAGTCCACCCCACTGAGCACCAACTGCATGTGATAATCTGTGATGGTGTTAAACTGGATTCACAAGTTACATAATAGGATTTAATACTTGAAGTGAAAACAATACTGGAAAACCAATTTTACTGATAATTCAACAAAACCAAGTTTGATGATTAAGATTATGGTTTTGAAGAAACGTATTCTGAAGAAATGTATTTATTATTTCCCTTATATATTGTAAATACATTTTAATACAAAGAATTGTGTTAATCAAATCTGTTTTGAAACTTTCAATTAATGTTATGTTTCACAACTGGGCAAATGACACTTTTCACACTTGAGTACATGCAGAAGAAATGACTGTTGGGCAAATGACCGTTGGGCAAATGAACTACATCCAATTGGCCTGCAGTTTTTTTTATACTGTATGAACAATTTGGAAATATTTAAAAGGTTACATTATTCTTGCAGTCACCAACCAGTATTAATCTCAGTTTTAGACAGTTAATTCTCCGTGTTTGTAAGTTGTGGTATTTTAGATATTCCATCAAATCTACAATAAAACAAACCAATCATCAACATTTATTATCCATGAGAAATTTGGAATCACTACATAGGCCAAATCCTACAATCATATATAACGACCTGAACAGGTTACCTAGTTAAATTCATTATGGATACCGGTGTGGGTTGAACAATAGGCCTGGACAAACAAAGGGGCTTGCTCAATTGGACCAGGCTTCCTCTCTCATACAAAGGTTGGAGCGCTCAATTGCAAAACTCTGCAAATATGGTCCACTGCTAATGACAATGCGATAAGGTTTGGCTGGTCTGACTTTGTCTTTACTCTCTGTTAGCAGAAACTTACTGGAAATTGGTAGAATAAAGAGTATTAATATACTTATTCAACTATAACATAAACAACATTTAAATACCGAATCCACCATAGATACCAGACAGACAAATCACCAGTTAAACATCCGGACAATTAGAGTGTTTCTAATCGAATGAAAAGTGTTTCTTATTCAAATGTAAAGCAAGTGTTTGTGATGCAAATGCAAGTGTTTTTTATTCAAATAAAAATGGAAATGCAAGTATTTTTGGTCTTGAAATGGAAATGCAAGTGTTTTTTATTCAAATGCAAATGCAAGTGTTTTTGGTCTTGATGCAAGTGTTTTTTTATGCAAATATAAATGTTTTTGATCATGAAAATCAAATGCAAATGCAAGTGCAAATGCGACATTTTCAAATGCATTTGCATTTGAACCCAAGCCTGATTTCGCCATGCAATTGTCACTTTATTGCTTCTGCAACATGGTGTTGTGAAGGTGAGTCGCCTTTCCAACCGACTCCAGGAAACTTGGCGACATCTGCATTTGGTAGCATGCAGAAGAAACATTGATTTTGCACGCCAACAAGGCACTCAGGGACTCATGCCCTAGCGACGGCCGAAACTTGGTGTCGATCTTCCCATCATGCTGAACACCCTTTCCACCAGAGCCTGGTCGTAGGGGAGGATGAGGAGCGCCTGGACGAGGCGATCTAGGTACTACTGGACTACCGCCTCCATTAAGTTTGGGACCACCGCATGATTAATCACGGCACTGATCTTCGTTCGGCGACAACTAAACTTCTTGGCGATTTCGCTGTCGGTGATCGGTGAACATCGATCGCCTTTACGAGATCGGTGAAATGGTCACCGACAGCGAAGGGCAGGTTGTGTTCGGTGACGAACTGGCAAAATAAGGCCTCTGCCTTCGACACCTTCTTCTTCAAGCGGCATGATGCGTGCCATTAGACATGATTACGTTTTAGTGTGCTTGAAATACCATCACCATCATCGAGCCTATTTATGTCAACGGGTAATGGCTGGTTGCCAACACTACGAAAACTACTCAAGTTATCACCCACAGTCATATTCAAAGGAGATTAACAATAATATCATTACGATAATGAGAAATTTTATCTTACTGATAATTATTCCGCCTCCTGAACTGTGAATATCTACCAAATGTAAAATCTTCCCAATCAGTTGACATAAAACCATGGTTGAAGTGTCTTTGTATATTTTTTTCTGACATGGCGAATCCAACGGCACCGTCGTTTTGCAGAACAAATACATATAGGAAGCCAGATTCAGGTTGAAATTCAAGCTGGCCACTGCCTGAATTGTGGATATCTACCGAATGTTGTATCTTCCCAAATAGTTAAAATAAGAACTTGAATGAAGTCTTTTTCTATGTTTTCAGACACTTTTTCTATGTTTTCTTCACAAAAAAGGCATAGAAAGGACATTGTGACCAGCAGGTTCATGGAATAAGTATCAATAAAATAAACGATTATTTCTCATTGTCCTAATAATATTATTGTTCTCTCTTTATAGACGACTGAACAGATGTGACGAAAATCATGTCTGCACAAAAAAAGTGTAAGCTTGTTCACGGTGAGAGCTTGAGATCACCTACGACCATACCTGAACCTGTTGACTGTCTTTGTGCCTTGTGCCAGGAACGCTCAGATAAACCACTGATGTGTCCAGCCAAATCAAAGCTTGGGGACATCAGGGCTGGCTATGGTACTGTGGGTGCTAACTAGAGTAGTTTTCGTAGTGTTGGCAACCAGCCATTACCCGTTGACATAAATAGACTCGATGAAGGTGACGGTATTTCAAGCACACTGAAACGTAATCATGCCAAATGACAAGCATCATGCCGCTTGAAGTGTTCTGCCAGTCGTTTTGCCAGGATTGAACAAACTTCAGCTGCGACCAGTGATGCCCCTGGAGGACATCCTTATATGCGGCGACAGGCTACCTGCACAGATATTCCTCTAGAAGATTGCAAATGTTTCTTCTGTGACGAAGTTGGAACGGAAACTGCGCCTCTGCATGAGGCGATGATACCAAGGATCATACAACGTGTTACGCAATCTGCACTGAAACTACAAAACCAAAAGTTAATCACGCAACTCTGTCCTGGTTATCTCGTGACACAAGAAGCAAAGTACCATTCGCATTGCCTTGTGAAATTGTACAATGCTAGCAACAGGAAGGTTGAGGAGGGTAAACATGAGAACACTGACGACGTTTTTAATGGCATAGCATTGGTAGAACTCATAGGCTATATCGAGGAGACAAAAATGAGTGCCAAGGATGTTGTACGTATCTTCAAGCTGACGGATCTTCTCCACCTGTACACTGACCGACTGATAGAGCTGGGAATGGATGTAACTGGCCGTATTCATTTTACAGATTTGAAAAATAGAATACTCGCAAATGTGCCAGGTCTTAATGCCTACAAACAAGGTCGAGATGTCATGTTGAACTTTGATGATGATATCGGATATGCGCTGCGTGATGCGTGTTTGGACGATGCTGATGATGAAGCTATTTGCTTGGCCAAGGCGGCACACATAATCCGCCGAGATATGCTGGGAATATACACACGCTTTTATGGTTCCTTTCCAAGGGGTTGTCAGGAAGATGTTGTGCCCAAGTCGCTCGTTGCATTAATTAGCATGATCATGGATGGACCTAATATCAAGAAGAAAGATACTGACGAAGTAAGACAAGCAACACTTAGTCTTGCTCAATTGCTGGAGCACAACAGTTATGTGAGAAGGCGCCAAGGGTCGACTGGTTCACAACACAGTAAAGACACTACCCATATATATCGGAATGATGATTCATGGACGTACTCGCAAACGGAAACTCATGCCATTTGGCGTTGTCGATATCCTACGATAGAGTCCTTGACATATCCATGGACATGGCCATTGCAGCAACTCAACAGTATGAATCTGATAGGGCTGTATGTCTCTAGAATATATTCAACACTGCTGTCGTGGATAACCATGACCACAACCCGTGCTCGTCAACTTCTCATGGTGCTTTTATTGGCACAGGTATATCACTCTTTCAAAACAGAGTCGCAGAGTCTGATGGAATCATGCGTCACAAATCAGAACTACAACCAAGTATTCCAAAGAAGGAGATATCACCACTTCCTGAATCGTACACAACTTTGACCCCTGTGACGTACCGTGCCGAAGAAAGACCCCATCACCCCTCTTATGGAGAGTACACTGACAAGTGATGGTCAACTTGTTAAATCTGTCATTGAAGATGAGAAGAAGTGGCAGAACACTACACATCGGCTCGTAAGCGAAGCAGTCCGGAGTATTGATGACCCAATCGGATGGGCTGCATTCCATGCAAATGCACAGCAACCACGCGACTTTTATGTCACCATCACATCACTGCTGTCATTGTTCCCAGATGATTCCAAGTATGTGGCTATTATTCGTCACTCAACGGGTGTGGTACAACGTGCTGCCCATCTTCTTAATCCTGGACAAGTGCCTGACTTAACACTAGACCAACCATTGTTCGTGATTGCTAAGCTGATCCAGTGGAACTGGCCAGATGCGTATGGGGAGGAGAGGTATGTCAGATGACTGCCTTGACGACTCTTGGAGATTTGCCGGATGGCAGTGGATGGACAGACGCTCTCACCCAAGCAGATATTGCGACAATAGGAACGGCTGAATCATTCCTCAAGACGTCGCACGTAAGAAGAACAAGACATGCACACCAAGTTACCACCAGTGCATTGTCGATACTCCTGCACAATGCCTACGATGTTTACAGCTGTGCAGAGAGTGAGCCGATACCTTTTGACAATTGGTGCAAAAACGAGATGAGGTCTCTCCACAATTCCAGTACTGGTTTATTGTCATGCAGCTGGAGCTCCTGTCTTGGTGTATGTGATGTATCTGCGTGATTCCAACTTCTCGCTCCATGTCGCTGCCCTGGCAACACTGACACCGTGTTTTTTTCGCACTGGACCACACTCACTCTTCTCGATGGGTGCCGATTCACATTCGTGACATGATGACCTTGCATGAACGATACCCTGACGTAGTAAGCCAGTTCGCCCAAGGAGGCTTTGTTGTGCACAAAACAAAACGTCCATTCTCAACGATAGCTATCGACCATGCACACAAACAAAACAACAAGGTCGTGAAAGGAGATGGTGGGGCAGTCGGTGTGTTACAAAATCCAAGAGCCCTACTGCGCTGGATGGTGGCTAGACCTGAACTGGCGAGGGTCATTCAGGAATTCGAGATCAACTGCCTGGATCGCAGCACTGAGAACACTGATACAAGCAATAGCAAACACCACGAGCATACTGAGTCTGTGCAAGTCACATTTGCTAAGGAGGTCGGGGCTCTTGTTCGAGTAATTGAAGACATGGGAAATCCATTCACACAACTGGTACTCGACACTAGAGACGTCACTGATCCAGCAATAGTCGAAACTGTGCGTGTGGTAGAGAAGACAGGTCAGGAGCAGTATGAAAAGTGCATGACAGAGCGAGTCACACAACGAACAACACCTGTATCTGATCCCATCAGTAGAAATCAAATGCCCTTGTTCGGCCGACCACCATCAAGAGTTCCACCAAAAGCAAAACAGATCGTGTCATCACTCACGAGTGACTGTGCATTGTTTTCACGACTGTACATTGCCTGTCAAACCCGCGACGGCGACTTTGACAATTTCTTCAAGCACGAGAATCATGCATACCCACCATCGTTGTCTCAGCTAGGAAAACTCCGGTTTGGGACGAAGTCTGACCTTGTGGAATGTTTGGAAAACTTCTGCACGTGGTGTGAAGATGCCCCATCAGTCGATGTCATCATATTGGATGGTGCTGCAATCATCAACATGTTGAAGCCAATCGGTGTCAAAACATTCCAAAAATATGCCACACAGGGTTTTTTCCTTACATCAAAGAGCAGCTGAGAAACGTCACAAGAATTGACATCATTTGGGATGTGTACCTGGAAGGGAGTCTGAAGTCCACGTCGCGAGAAAAGCGATGAAAGGGTGTTCGAAGGAGTGTTGCAGCATCCAACACAATCCCAGGAAATTGGCAAAAGTTCTTGAGACTGGAAGACAACAAGACTGAACTATTAAACTTCTTGGCACACCAGGTAAGCTACCAGTATGGCACGAATGATTTTGGAAACAATATACATGCGTTTACACACTTCAAATACATCGATGATCACTGACACAATAATAGCATTTACATTCTAATATAAATATCATTATCTGCAACATGTACAATAACATACAGTTTATTGGTTCTTTTACTTACCAGTATAGGTTGTAGAGAATCTTTCTGCGGAGAAGGAAGTGTACTCAACATGTGGCCAGAATGTGCTTTGCACCAGATAGTATCAACAACGAACGATTTAGGTTGAACAAAAATGTTAACAAAGCTTTCTCACATGAAATGGGTTCGTTGGTAGTATGTCTCACCACCAAAAAAACCCCACCCGAATCCACCCATGGCAAACCTCTTTTTCGGCTCAAATCCAAGATGGCCGACATTATACAGGGTATAATATTCAAATGGACCTAATTTTGGAACTAAGCAACATAAAAAATAATTTCCAACTAACTTTAGGATGTTCATTCGTTTGGTGACACCTTGGAGGTCGTTAGGGCGCAATGTCATGCGATAAGGTCAAGGTCAACGTCAGAATTTTTTTTGGTGAGAAAGCTTTGTTTAACCTCTATGGACCGCGATCACTTCGTTGCTGCGACTAGTCCTAGCAACGAACGATTTAAGTTGTCTGAGACGAGTAGGACCTCCCCCTAGTCGAGCTCCTCCGACTCACCTGGGACCGCTCCTCATGCAAGCACATGCAGGTCAGTTTTGTATGAACTGCACAAACTAGATGTCTACATGCATGCTATATACGTACAGACAGTGACATTTCTATGCAATTAATTGTATTTCCTATCAACATTTATGCGTAATATATATTATAACCTTGTGTCTTTTTTTAGGTGATTTAAACGCGGTTGCTCTTCTCGCTCGTATCTCTCAGCTAGTGAAACATATGCAGGAGAGGAAGATGAGTCTGGATGATGCACTCAAGAGCACCACACTCGGTCACACCCAGATTACGCTTGATGATTGGCGTGCCTCAATGCAAAAGCATGCAACCGCGAGGCTGTGAATGCAGTATCAGAGAATGGTCGCAATTCTGAGGGCCTTCATCCGATCTGCGCGTTTATTTACAGTCTTTGTGTTATATGCAGGCTTATCTTGCAGCTGCTGGGCAAAATAACTACACATAATCTCTTGCGTTGTTCATCCCAAAATGCTGGACCTCGAGAGCACTCATTCAGACGTACATGTAGCTTTCATGAAGGGTCTCTTCCCGGTCTGGAGAAGTGATAGAGCATGGTCAGGTATAGTCACAGATCTCTTCATAGAGCAAGTTCTGATGGCTGGCATTAAGTCACCTGGGGGTCTAACGCACGGCCGTGGCTTCAATGAGAGTACTCGTCTTCTCTTCCTGCTCTCCAGACCCGTATGTGCTGATGGCAGCCAGTCATTTTCGGGATAGTGGGGTTCTCTTCGAATGCGAGTGATGGGCATCGTGACCTGGCAACATCACGCATCCGACGTGACATGTCCGATATACAGAAACTGCTTCAAGTGTTTGTTGAGCGGGGACCATTCAACACAACATCAGAAAAGGTTGTTGGCAGAGGAGTCAGTAAACGTGGTCAATGTTCAAAGTGTCGGAGAGAAGATCCTAACTTTCATGGTCGGTCATTCTGTGGCACAGTACAAGTTCTCCCAGAAGAATCAAGTGAAGACTCTAGCCTTAGTTGTCCATGTCAAAACTGCTTCCGGGGAACGAATCGGGATGGATCCCAGCGTCTATACCAGCATCTTCTTGTTACGGGTATCGGCGATATCCTTATGCATGACCTCTTCAAATATGAGTTGTGCTCTTTTCCCCATCTCTCTTCGATAACCACATGCGCATGCGGACTGGGAACAAAGCGGAGCTCATCCACCATCTCCTGGAGCTTGTCCCTGCATGCATCGTCTCAGCCACGCTCGACAAGGGCTTGCAGTTTATTGTTGATGGGGGAGGATTGCTCCAGAAGTTCTCACGGCCCAAGCACTCCACCTATGCCGAGATCTGCGCTTTGTATATATTCGGCATGTACGCAGCAGCTATGGCCGTGCGTTGGTTGAGTTTGACGGATATCACGGCTCCAGCAGAAAGGACGATGCCCATCGTCGTAGGACAGGGAACGACGTTGGTGCTTCAGTCTCAGTTTCCGCAGAAATGCGTTTAACCATGAGCAAAAAAGCTTTCCTTGCCAACACATCAAACAAGCAGGGCCTCATCAACCTCCTTGCAGAGCATATAGTCAAAGCAGACATCATAGCTCAGCACGCAGAATGGGATGCTGACTACAAAATTTGAATGTTGGCATGCCTTTCTGCGAAGAAGACGCCAGCAAATGTTGTCGCAGAAGATTCAGACATATTTAAACTCATGATTCATCATGCTGATGCCACAGATAAGAGTGATGACATGTATATGGTGACACTCCTCAAGATAATTCTATGCAATTGCGGCGGTCACTGCAATAAGAAAACATGCACCTGCCATAAAAATGGACTGCAGTGCCCACCAGTGCAAGGACATCACATGCATGAATGTGACACAAGTGGAGAGCCAGGATGATGATGACCGGGATGTTGATCAAGATTATACAGGATTGTAAATATACAATTGAAACGTGACTTTTAACTATCATCGCCTGCAAAATGTGGTTTAAATGATTAGGTATAGTAAACTTGGTTGCAATGACACATAAATATGTGTTTGTAACTTCCTTTCGTTGCAAAGTCACGCCACTTTGGTCCGAATCCAGCATATTTTATAGATTAAGATATAAAATTTGGCCTTGACCTTATCGCATGACCTTGACCTCTATCGACCCTCAAACAAAACGAACGGACATCCTAAAGATAGTTGGAAATGACACCTCAAACGTGTTTTTCTGTTGCTTAGTTCGAACATTAGGGTCATTTGAATTTTAGACCCTGTATGACGTCGGCCATCTTGGATTTGAGCCGATAAAAGAGGTTTTGCCATAGATGGATTCGGGTGGGGGTTTTTTGGAACCCATTTCAGGTGAGAAAGCTTTGTTAACATTTTTGTCCAACCTCTATGGACCGCGATCACTTCGTTGCTGCGACTAAGAGTTCATCAGGACGTCTCATCCCTAGCGCCATGTGGGGACAAGCACATGTCCGTTCTCCAGAACTTCCTTCTCCAGAGACCTGCGGATGGTGTAAGCGTGCCATACAAGGATAGTCCAGAAGAAATCAGCACATTTTGTTTACCAAACCCGGACATTTTGGTTAAAAAGCCAATTTTTCTTTTAAAATGATCAGTAGTGTTTCCTGTACTTCCAGAAATTAAGCCACACATTAATGATGGAGTTTAATTAAATTTAATATAAAAATATGATTAACAAATGCAAACAAAAAGTGTTATTTCGAAATTGGACCGAAACATGCACACCAAAACAAGAATTGGGGTAAAAACAAAGTTCCCCAGGATTGATTTTGGTTGGTTTTTGTTTTGGAAATTCAGTAAACCCTACTGATCACCTTACAAAAAAAAAGGCTTTTAACCAAAATGTCCGGGTCGTCAATTTCTACTGGACTAGGATGGGAACCACTGTGGACATTATTCCCAGAAGCAGCGGCGTCATGTTCCGCATTGCTACACTGTGGATGCCAGAAAGGGTGCACAGGACTATGCAAGTGTGCTAGGGCTGTTCTGAAATGCGCATCACTATGCCGTTGCAGTGGTAACTGCAACCACAATGACTCCAACTATGTGTTGTTTCGATATGACATGTACAGAACAGTTTTTTTTTTCAGAAAAAAATGTACAATGACACTTCAACCATGGTTTTATGTAAATTGGTTGGGGAGATATGACATTTGGTAGATATATTCACAATTCAGGTGGCGCCCATCTTGAATTTTACCATTAACCTGTGCCCATCTTAAAATATATGCACTTTTTCAATGAACTGATGACGCCATTGGATTCAACATGTCTTAAAACATACAAAAAGACACTTTTTTGTTGTTGTTAACTATTCACGAAGATAGGACAGTTAATAGATATTTAAATTCGGGCGGCAGCTATTTTGGATTTTCCCATGTTACGGACGTCACGGAAACAATTCAGCTTGACACTATATCTTAAATCATTTAGTACTCTCTTAACATCATATACACCAATTCTGGTGCTTTTACCACAAAACCCACAATTCTTCTTATTATTTACACATATCTGCTCCACTCATGTAATTAAGGCCTGACCCCTGGGCGGAAGCGGAGAGCAGAATGACATAGTTACAATTGGAAAGCTTGTGTTTATATGAGTCTCGATCTGAATTAATCGATGTTTAAATACGACAGAATACTGAATGCACTACACCCCCCGTATCTTCCGAAGTCATATTAGACAGCAGTTGGGCATCTGACTTAAAGGGAATAAAAACATATAATGCTTGAATTCATATTATATTACATCCTGCTATCTACTTCCAAGTCCACCAAGCAAAAAAATAAAAATTCAATGAATTAGAAATTCCACATGTTATGCTGTGCATCCGGACATTTTCGAATATGCATATTTTTGGCGCGCTTTTCGGGATGCCGAGATGTGACGTCACATATGACCCATATTCGCATCAGGCCGACCCTTTCCATGCATTCAGAGCATGTTTACAAGGATAGCTTTCGGGTCGAAACGAGCGTCAAAATTAGTTATTATGCGATATTCCGATGTAATACAAACACTAGTCATCGTAGAGGAACAAGCAGTTATCTTAAGGTTCCACATAAATCCAATTTTATTCAAAACAATGAATGCGAATGGGCTTACAAATCGACTAGGTTTCGTCGAGCATGGGCTCGTTTTTAGAATAATTATATCGGATGCAACCAACGGGAGATCTACACAAATAAACATACATAGCAAACATATATCGTATCCATCTACATAAAATAACGTGTATAATCTCATAATATCACTACAATATGGATGTATGAAGGAAGAGTTGTACAATTTATCATAACAACTTAAATCAGTCAGCGAATTTCTGTCGGTCCTGCTAGCTCAGTTGGTAAACGCGTTGGTTTCGTTACATTTATTTTGCAATCGGGCGACGCCGGTTCAATCCCAACACCAAACCATTGATTTTCTTTACACTTTTTTATGTTTTCACGAAGTAATATAAAACAAATCATTTTTATACTATGATGCACTGTTTGTAATTGTTTTTTTGTTTTTTTTAGTAATTATTATTTTCCTTTAAGTGTGACGGATGTTTGTGGGAAATGTGCAATCCAAGCCGAGTAAATTAAAGCAACACCAACAAAAAATCTACGAGACACCATTTTGTCATGACGATCGACGTAAGAATTGCCGAAATTACGCGGACGTTTCTTGACGTCACAGTATGTCGTCGTCATTCCCGCCAGCACAAAGCATGCAAGAGATCGATGTTTCTTGACTGTGTCGTGGCATATGTCTATATAGGCCTACATGGCATAATCTTTTACCGTGTTTTATAATTATAGCGTCGATGTCAAAGTTTGTGCGCGCGCGCGCGTGTGTGTGTGTGCGCGTGGGTGCGCGTGGGTGCGTGTGTGTATGTGTTATGTGCGTAGGTGAGTGGGTGAGTGTGTGCGCTTGTGCACGTGCGTGAACATGTGTCCGCGTGCGTGTGTGTGCGTGCGGGCATGTTCCTGTGCGTGCATGCATGCAATATATATTTAGCATTTGGTGTAAATGTGGTTGATGACCAAATTATTGGAATTGTCTTTTGTGTTTTATATTACAGAAGACACAGACGCTAGTTCACGGTCAACTTCAAGGACCAACATCAACCACTGTCGTGAAGAATATCCGTGTATTCGACAGTGATGCATTTTGACAAAGAATTTAATTGAATAATTTATTGTTGTGATGTATCGATCATATAATGTGCTTACAATGAAGTTTCAGACATGTCTTTCTGCTCTTACATTGCGCACCCTCAAATACTCGCGGTACTAGAAGCTCACTCCACGAGAAATCCAACATCAGTAGGAAACATGTGTCGCACAACAAATATGCATGTGTTGCGTACAAGGCGCTAAAATGATTTTAATTGATCGCGCAGTCGCGGCTGCGTGTCCAGCTGTTTCTCTTCTTCTTCTTCCCTTTAAAGGGCTGGGCTCTTGCGAGCGTAATTAACCCTGAGATGCATGTACAGTTGCGTTATGGTGTAGCGGCCTGTGCGCCAAATATTTAAAATCATATTAAAAGTTTGGTAGATTAAAATAGTTTAAAATGCACTTTGGCATGTTCCTCAAGGTGTAGTTGGCGGTGGCTGCAGGTTGTGTAAGCCGAGTCTTTTAAAGAAGTGTTTAAGTGAGGATGCTGATGTGGTGAAAGCAGGAAGATGATTCCAGTCTGCTACTGTCCGGGGGAAAAAAGAATGTTAAAGAACTGGGTGGTGGACATGTTCCTGATACAATCGTTGAGTGCCTCTCGTTCTTGGGTCAGAATGGTGGTAGTAATTTGAGCAAATAATATCTACTAATCCATCATTAATTCTAAAGAGCATTCCTAGTCTATTGTGATATCTTAGCTGTAGCAGCATGGATGTAACGCTGCCGGGTGTCCTTTCTGTGTATCTATTAAAAACATATCTAGCTGCTTGACGTGGTACGCTTTCTAAAGTCTGAATATATTTCTGCTTAAATGGCTCCCAAATGGATGATGCATATTCTAAAATGTGGCGCACCATTGCGGTGTAAGTTGCAGACTTGACCTGAGGAGCACATTGTCGAAAATTTCTCCTCAAGAAGCCTATTGATCTGTTCCCTTTTGCTGCCTTGGCTTCGATATGGTTGGTCCAGGATAGGTTGTCTGCTATGGTTACACCAATATATTTGTGAGAACTCGTTGTCTCAAGATACTGATTGTGCAAAGTGTAGTTAGTTAGAATAACCTTCTTGGACTTGTTAGGTAAGATTCGAATGACTGTACATTTGCTGGGGTTAAACTGCATCTGCCAGGTGTTTTCCCATTCTTTGACATTGAGATCTTGTTGAAGCAACTGTTGGTCTTTCATGCTGTGAATTTCTCTGCAGAGGAGGGTGTCATCAGCATATAACCGGGGTGTTGAGTTTTGTATTGCAGTAGGGAGGTCATTGGTATAGGCAAGAAAGAGCAGTGGTCCTAAGACTGTGTCCTGACGCACTCCTGAGAGTACAGGAGCAGGTGATGAGTGTGTTCCTTCCAAGACAACTTGCTGGCTTCTATTGGTGAGGAACGATTCGATCCAGGTAAGGGTATTATGTCTCACTCCATAGTAGTGTAGCTTGTGAAGTAGGCGTCTGTGTGGCACTTTGTATAAAGGCCTTAGAAAAGTCAAGTAGGATAACATCGGTCTGTTGATTCTTGGCTAAGTCCTTGCCTATGTCGTGGGTGGGGATGAGGAGTTGAGTTTCACAAGACCGCTGTTTACGAAATATATGTTGTGCTTCAGATAAAACATTGATGTTGGTCAAAATGTTTCATTACACTGCTGTCAATGATATGTTCCAGTACTTTGCAAGTAATGGAGGTGAGGGATACTGGGAGTAGTTTTCCAGTTGGTTCCTGTCCCCTTTCTTGAAGATTGGCACCACCCAGGCATCTTTCCAGTCACAAAGCACTTCTCTGAGATCTAGAGAAAGATGGAATATCTTTGTTATCATTGGGGCTAGTTCTGTCGCTGCTGTCTTCAGAATGCAGGCTGAAACGGAATCCAGGCCTGTGGCTTTATCTGTACGCAGGTTTTGATGGAATTTGCGTACACCTGCTTCGCTAACTGTGATGTTGTCCATGGCAGGAAAGGGGCTGTCGCCTTTGTCAGGGAGGTTGTTGATGTATTATTTTGTAAACACTGATTTAAACTGGTTGTTTACGATCTCTGCTTTGCTGAGGCTGTCGCTTTTAATGAATCCATCTTGATTCTTTAAGGGATATACTCCTGCTGATTCCTGATGCCTGCCTTTGACGAATGACCAGAATTTCTTTGATTTGGATTTGAAGTCTTGGCTGATGATGTCTTCCATGTATTGTTTACTGGCTTGCTTAATGGTATATTTTGTTTCAGCTTGGAGTCTTCTATAACGATCCTTGTCTTTCTTGTTTCCAGATTGTTTTGCTTTGGCATGTGCTCGTTGTTTTCTTTGTATTGCTCTGCGGATTGCCGTGTTGATCCAAGGGTTGCTGCGTTGATCCAAGGGTTGCCGTGTTGATCCAAGGGTTGCCGTGTTGATCCAAGGGTTGCTGTGTTGATCCAATGGTTGCTGTGCCTGCATATTGTCGTTTTTAATGGGACATGGGTATCTATCACTGGCTGGAGTTTCTGCTTGAAGTCAATCCATACCTGTACTATGGCTGTGGATGAGAAGAGATCTGAATCAAAGGTATGTGCATACCATTCAAGATCCTGCTTTATGGCTGCTGCATTAGCTTTCTTCCACAATTAGATCTGTCGGCGTAGAGGCTTTGCTCTGTGTGGGGTAAGTGGGGTGTCGTATAGAGAATTATGTCATGGTCACTGCTGCCAAATGAAGGCAGGGGTCTGCAGCGTATTTTGAAGCCTGGATGTGTCGTGAGTACTGGGTCGAGGGTTTTATTTTTCCTGGTGGGGAAGTCTACTTGTTGTTCCAATTCGTTTTCTACAATTAATTCAAGGATGGTCTGGTTTACCTTAGCCGAATATTGATTTCCCTTGATGCTTAAGGTGGGCCAATCAAGGTCAGGGGTATTAAAGTCATCGCCTATTATCAGAACATTCTGTTTGGATTTCTTCTTTAAAAGTGTGAATTCTTGTTTGGTTGAGTTTATATATAGATCATCAGTTCTATTGGGAGGCCAGTAGTATGCAGCAACTGTGATCTTCTTTTGTTGAGGAAGTTTGATTGTGCCACTGATTAGCTCGATGTCTTGAGAGATAGTTATTTCACCCATGTTGAGCTCTTAATTGCTTTACTGCGATAAGTACTCCTCCATGAGAGTATGTAGGTCTGTCGCGTCTGTGCACATCGTATCCAAGGTAATTTGGAAATATCTCAGCGGAGTTCACTTGATCATTCAACCAGGTTTCTGTTCCCAATATGATATCTGGTTCAGTTGCATCAATAAGAGCTTCCAAATTTCTCATTTTATTTTTGACAGTTCGAAAGTTTATGTTTAAGATGCGGAGATTTCTTCTTTCTTTCCTTCTGATTTGTTTTTTGTTTGTTTTAGGTGAAGAGGTCATTTCTATTTCGGAATCATGTGGTGTGCTGTTAGTGGATGACTGAGTAGTGGAGAGTTCGATGTCTTTTGTCTCTCGTGATTTAAAAGAATGTTCATAATACTAGCATACATATGTATGCATATATCTAATTTTTTTATTAAAGTATACTGCATCAAATTGTGTTTAATAAGACAGAAACAATGTAGGCGTTTTTAATGTGCCATCAATTTTAAAAAAATGCAAACAAAAACAATCTGGTAAACATCCGTTATTGTCGGCACTGCGGCGGCGATCTAACTGCAGTTATATTTTGATGTTCAGTGTGTTCATTTGGTTCACATACAATCAGGACTTTCTTCAGCGAATTTCATGGCAATAATTACCATACATGCGCGAAAGGATGATACTGGGTAGAGTGATAGAGAAACCTAGCTTTAGCATAATTTTATTGACTAGCATGCATCCTTAATCCAACATTTCACAGCGTAAGTTCAGAGGTCAACACTTAAATCGAAAGGACATGATTTACTGCCGTCCTCACGCGAGGTAGCTTGACAATGACTGAAGTCGAATCTGCCGAAGTATGCATACCATTTCTATAACTGTCAAGACATGACAACTTAAGTCAAATTGACGTATAATGTTGCAGAATAATAAAAATTGCAGCCAGGCTAGGTACTTCCCTATTTATCGCCCACGGTATTCGTGTGGTATGGCCCGCATAGTTTGGGGCGATTTGTTTAATTTTTATGCGATACACTGACAGTTTTCACAATTAAAAGACGAGGACTGATTTAGCGCACTCAAAAGTACAAGATAAAACCCTTAAACACGTCTAGCAACAATGTTTTGAATAGTTATGTCTCTGAAAACATTGACAGTTAAACAAAGTCAATTCAGTCAAAGTTCAACATCAAATGTTATGTATCAGTTTCCACCATTCACTGGCACTACTACTGGGCATCAGTGACAGTGAGCACAGTGAAGACACTCACACAACAGTGTTGTCACTGCTAGACACCCATTCCAACAATGAGTTAGTGACCTATAGCCAATAGACTAGTGTCTTCTTCCGATGTACAAAGGCAAATCACATTCAGAAGTTATTAAGTGATTAATCTGTAAGTGTATTTAGTAACTTCTTAACCAACTTTAAAACTTCATCCTTTTCACTTTCTTTTGCTCATTTTTGATTAAATTTACAACCAAATAAACCTAGATCTACATTATGACTTGAAAGCTCAATAAGACATTAAAGTCATTTGGTCAATACCTGAAAATTTAGTTATCATGAAATCATTGGACAAACTATTAAATTATGATTCATCAAATTCATTCTCCAATCTCCATCAAAAGCTTATGTGTGATATAAATTTGTACTAATCAGCCCGACATTTGATTACCCTTTGATGATGAAACAAAGGCTTTGACTGGTTCACTGTTTGGTTTCAGTTCAGCTGTGAGCCTTCACACACAGTCATGAAGGAGAAGTCCCAAACTGGAACAGAAACGCCGGAGATGACAGAGCAGACGACCAGTGCAACAACAACCTCACCGATGACTAACCTGTTGACAGAAACACAACCCAGCCGTCTGTCATACATCTTCAACAAAGACAAATATGCATTGAATGTGAAAATGAGCGTTAACAAATGCCACCTGTGCAACTACAAGACGACGAACCGAAGCTCCTTGCGCTCCCACTACGCTGTACACTCGACTGACCGGCCGTATGCCTGTGACATGTGCATGTATGAAGCAAAGCGGTTGAATGATCTGCGTAAACATAAACTCGTTAAGCACGGTAAACGAATGCCGCTGATGTTGAGAAAAGGACGACGGAAGTGTAGTAGTGTTGGTGGCATGTTACCTCCATCGTCGTCAGTGCCTTCACTTATTCCCATCTTACCAGAAGACGGTATGTATCTAGGACTAGAGGATGTGTCAATGGGCAATGCTAGTGAAGTTTCCCATACAGACATCACTGATGTGCCATCTACAGGTTTGATACCAAGCACATCCGTGTTTCCTCAACCGGAGTTGCAGAACACAATAACAAACAGGCAGAATGTCGATGGCCAAGATGTCGTTGTTGTTAAGGCAGAAACTGATAACTACAGCATGTACCAAACATCCAGCGACGACCAAATGAACAGCAGTGTAGATCGTTTCACCAGGAACAACGATGCCTACCAGCACGCGGTCAACTACAATGGCTTAGATGCGAGCAATCCGCGGGAAGAACGCATGACACCCTTGCACAATCAGAAGGATGTCGTGAGCATGACTCCAACAAGTTTTTACTGCAACAGTCATGACAACTATTGCCATGCGACATCGCCCTACACACCTAGTCGCAGTCATACAGGTCGTGACTCCTCTGATGGAAGATCTCTCACGGACGATAGTTCACATCATGGTTCGTTGAATAATCACCCAGTTACTGTTGTTATGCATTCTTATAAGCGATCTGTCGGAACGGACACAAGGAAGGGATGGCACTGTAAGCATTGCGATATCTTATTTTTCGACAGCGCCATTTATTTCATGCACATGGGATTACACAGCGCAAACAATGTCTGGCAATGCAACCTCTGCAGTGAAGTGCTGAGTGAAGTCTACAGCTTCACGTCACATTTCATCAATGAGCACAGTGAGAAAAACGCCTACAACGGCGACATGAATACTTGAATGTCTTGTTTGTCATATCTTTCACGAAGTGGAAAAACAGAATGTCTCAAATGAAAACAAAAACATTTCCTGGAATGGCCAATTGTCGTTTTGACTGTGTTTATCTACTTACGTCTAATGGATGAAATTTGCCTATTGCTTTGATGTAAACATAATGTCGTAATTCCTATTTTGTATGTTGAGAATCCATAGATAATGTGCATTGTTTGATGTGTTTCTGAAATGCAGTATGGTATAATAATAAGACAGGTTTATGATGAAATGTTACGATTCTGTCGTGGATTTGGGGAATTTTAGATGTAAAGAAATAATTATTTTGTTGTTATTATAATAAAAAGTTTAATGTTGTTAATTGTTGACAAACCAGCAAATATTAAGAGTAAGACCCAGCCAGGCTGTTGATGACTGTGTGTAACACTGTGTGTGTGCACATGTTACTGTGCATGTTTTGGTCTTCTTCAAATTATTAATTTGCCTAGCTAGTCATTTATGTTATTCTTCTATAATACTATTACTGTACTCTTAACCTGCATGGTTGCTTTAAAGATCTAAAAAAGGTGCTAACATTCTGAAAATGGTATATCTGTATATATGTAAAAACAACATCGTCTTGCTTGTTGTGTACATGTCATTGGTATTTGGATGTACAGTGTAACGTTTGCCTTTGGGTTGGTCCTTGAACTTGTACAATTTTTCAGTACTTACTCTTGGGTTGTTCTACTTCTAGTTGTTTCCAGCGCTCAGCAACGTTCTATTAACCGACTAACTGGTCTGTATTATTGTGGTTACAATATAATGGTCTTACGAGGTCCCATTCAACTAGTCAGCCTTTTTCAGAACATTATCGCCAAACAGATATTGTTGATATAAAAAGTACATAACTGGAGTAATTTACAATACATTGAATGTGTTGCTGTTGACCATGACAACTGAATGTGACTTGTACTTGATCTAATGTACTTGGACTTATACTTGACCTAGTGTACTTGGACTTGTATTTGACCTAACGTAGTTGGACTTGATCTAATATACTTGGACTTGTACTTGATATAGTGTACTTGTACTTGATCTAATGTACTTGGACTTGTATTTGACCTAACATACTTGGACTTATACTTGATCTAATGTACTTAGACTTATACTTGACCTAGTGTACTTGGACTTGTTCTAATGTACTTTACCTCAACTCTGCTTATTAACAGATTATCAGCTCAAAACGCATCCATAGAGCGACTCTTACAAATATATTAACAGTGCATAGTTAGATGTACACCTGTATCAAAGTCTTGCAAGATCCAATCAATACTACTATTTATGTTAATGTATCAGATTGTATAAATACACATTGTTTTATTAGTTATTGTTGATGGTATAAAATGTTGTAAATGCAAAATACTAGTCAGTTCTGGTGCTTGTGTTTGCTTGTAAACTGCTGTTTGGACTGGCTTATTGTCTATGGTATCGCACTATTGCTCCTAGTCAAAGGTAGTACACCGAATGTCAATTAATGTGTAATAAATTTGTGATATCCACCATTTAGTATTTCTCCAGCAAGAATTAAAATAATATGTATACATGTTTAAAGATGTTTATGAAAATGTTTCTACCACTTTACACTGTCTTGGTGAAATTCATATATTTCAGATGGTGTTAAACTACAAACAAGTTGAGTGTTTGTTAATACAATATTCTTTTATTGTTATTTTACAGTTTTGTACCATTTTGTATAGATAACCTTATCATTAGTTTGAACAGCTTTAATTAAGGGCAAGTTTTATACTATTATCCATTGTTGAATCCAATAAACACTTTTTGCAGATACAGTTGTGGAGTTGTCATTCAGAAAACAAGAAATGTTACAGCAGTTTGTGCAAGTTTAACTTTTTTCTCTTGGTCTTGTAACTAGCAACATATCTGACCTTGTGTGACCCTTTCTGTGGGCCATGTGGTTGTGACATCACATACCTGGGAGCGCAGTGATGTGGCTAGAGCTTCGAACTCTCAAACGAGAGAACCCCGGTTCAAATCTTGTGCTGCGGTGTCGAATCTTGGGCAAGTTCCTTCACTCTATGTTGCTCCAGTTCTCTCAGCTGCATGGATGAGTACCCGGCTATAGACAGTGGTGGATATATGTCCACATACGAATAGTCTTCACGCATTAATTGTTGCGTGGCTGGATGCTTCCCAGAGTAGTCGAGATGGTGTTTGATAGAACAGGTTTGTCGAGGAGTAAAGCGCTTTGAACAGTCCTGAGGACTGGATACGGCGCTATATAAGAACTTACCTTTTACCTGTGATCTGCCATCTTTGACAATTATCATTTGATCTTCGTCTTAACAGATGCGATTACTCATACATTATGTACTTGCAAAAATGCTCATTCTCCGGATAGCATTCCATACACACACAGATAGTCTCCCATGGTATTCGCAGTCGAAGTCTAGCAAACATGATGCAAATTGAAACCATTTTTTACATCCAAAGTTCTAGCTCTGCACACTAAGCTAGCAATTCTAGGGTATCCCAATATAATTACCAGTTTCATAATTCTCATGAGCGGCTGAGCAGGATTGTGTATTCAGACAATTCTACTTTCTGAGTAAAAGTGGAAACTCTTAACAGCCAAATCTTAGTCGGCAACAATATTATTGACATTATTTCGCAAGGTAGATCACCTTGCTGGGGGTATTGAGAATGATGTGCCTGTGGTGTGCGAGAATGTCCTCCACTTTTCTTTCAACCCTCTAAATGCAGTCTACCCATCTCCTCTGTAACCTGGCGACCATTTTAGTAACATCCTTAAAAGCTCACAATAAGCCCAATTTTGCTCACTAAAATGGAATTTGCTCGTTAACAGTGCTCTTGTATACTGAAAACTTTCAACACCAGGGGGTGCCACAAGGACACTTTCACTAGTGTGTCACAGAACCTGTCCTTGGTGATACGGCAACTTATGCCCCTTAAATATAAAATGGATTGTTTAATGATGGATTTTCCTCATCTTAGTGAAACGGTCCCCAGTCCACATCCCACATCATTCTATTCTTTGTGTTAAACAGAACTACATCTCGATCTCTTTCCTTAGGTCATTCATTTTCATGTCCACTCTCAGATCCTGTTGGAGAAACATTTATTTCATAATCCACTATTAAATATCAACGTACTTTGACTGTACTGACAATCGCATATCTACAACGATTAAACAGGTAGAGTGACAGATTTCTGAACTTTCTTTTAATATTCATTCCTGAGTAAGATAAGTACCTTGCTTTTGTCAAGGTACACATACATTTAACGTAAAACATCTACAAATAAACACACAAGTCCTTTATTTCCCATCATAAACAACCCACAACAAAGACTGCCTTACATTTCATGGCAACTCAAAACAATTGTTTACTTAATTTTAACAAAATGTTTCTGAATAACATGTAAAAGAATAAAGCAGCATGTTTTCTAACATACCATGAAAACACATAACACTGTTATATACATCAGTCAAATTATATATAAGTCAGTAAAATGCAGCAAAAAAAACATACATGCATCAAATGAAACCATTACGTTACCAGGGCAAAAGTTTGGCATGTTTCTCTGCACTGTCATATAGGAAATCAAAACAGGAAGGTGTACGAGTGTAAAATCATAAGAAAACAAAAACTGTCCCACTTATAAGCATTTACATTTGTAGAAAAACACTCAGTTTGTTACAAGAATGAGTTAGTGAAAGTCACTCTGTAATTACATAAGACTTCTTCTACATACATGTCTAAACCAGTAATCCCTACTGATGACATAAGACATTTTTTCTGATTAATAACACTCAAAGTAAAAACATTACAACAATTTATGTTCTAATATATTATTTTGTGTGAACATAAAATAAATTATAATTCTAACACAATAATTCTCAAACAGAAATATATTTTATATTGGAGTTTTACAAAGGATACCATTTTAAAATTCATTTCTGATCGTGGCAAATAACAAAGGATTTAACAATGGTTATAACAATGTTAATAAAAAACTACAATCATTTTGATTGGCTGTTGATACAAAGTAAACCCAATACCACAAGTTGCTTGCCACATTTTATGTAAAATCATATTGGAAAATGCACACCGTTATCAAAACCACTATAGCACATAAGTATATATAGTATATATGGAGGAAAATTAGAAGCAGAAATACACTTACCCTTCAACAGGGAGATTAACAGCAAAAAGCAATGTCAACAATCTGCTGCACGAAGAACATTCATAATGTCAGTTACCCTAGTAGACGCACACGGGAATGTAAATTTTCCCTGCATACACAATGACCATGTATGGCAAATTAACCTTAAACCCTTAATGACAAGCACACAGTATTAAAGCATATAATACAGTGAACTGGGGTAATAAAAAGTGAACAAATTCTGCACATTTTGAACGGCAACGAGAACCATACATGACTCAAACATGTCTGCTACGTACACACACCAGGTATATCACAACAAACTGATAAAAGTCAGGTTTGTTTGCATCTTATTCCAACAGTTAGTAATTAATATGTTATCATAGTCATGCAGCTGTAACCTGTGAATGGACAATTGTTAAGCCGCTATTCAAACAACATTTAAGGTCTTCAAAAAATAACTGTCAAGAGAAACAATGCAGGATCAGTAAGCTAATAATCAATTTGATGGTACACTGATAATCATCCAAAACCATTTCATGCCAATTTTCTTCACACTGCGGCAAATTGACCATATCACTGGCATGACATACCAATGACATCACATCTTGAGAAATAACAATTGTCACCACATTGCCCAGGTTTTATCAGGATTGCATGCAGTACTGCTGTTGAAACAAATTAGCATTTAGTAAACCACGCAGCTTTGTTTTAAGAGTAGCAAATTTTCAACACAAAGTTTACTTGAGGCATCATGTTTAAAGCAACCCTGTCTGTTTCTCATTTTATAATATCCGGCTCTTAATACTAGAATAAATATACTGAAGGTTTACTGCCTGACAAATTACATTGAATAGTCCTGACACAATGTCTGCAATTTGATGGTGAACCAGCGAAATGTACAGGAACCATTTAAATTATGAACACAGTCACAGAGAAAGGTGATGCTAACCTAAACTTCTTGGATATGGGTGCGGCTGGCAAAAAACATAAATGGGACAAAGTACTACTAACTCTGTGAACTTCCTGCTAATTATTACCACCACTAGGAATGGAACAGGCAAGGTCGCTACACAGCCATGGACCCCCTAATCATTTTTTATGCCCACTTTTCGTTTCACCTGGGACGGCCTGACATTTGGCACATTGAATGTGACATGTTTCTTACCGGAGTCGACCGACGGCTGCATCGAGTGCAATGACTCTGACATGTCAGAATCCGACACAAGCAACGACTCCATCTCTAGTGTGTCTTCAGGATGTCGACTTGGCACGAGGCGATATCTCTCACCCCTGTTTGCCGTGAGGTTCAGCATTATGACAAACAGAAACACAGTGAATATGGCCCCGGCAAGGAGTATGTACATGAGCCACATAGGGCCCTTTGTCTTGAAGAGAAACCCGACAAGAGCAGGTACAGTCATCTCACCAAGAGCTGAGCCTGCCACGAACACCGCGGCTGTTTTCCCGCCGACTTCTATGTACCGCTCCGCCCATGTAATCCCGGTGGGAAATATGGATGCCATACTCAGTCCAAGAACCGCCGTGCAGAACCACAACATCTCTGGACTCGTTTTGAGCGTCAGCACAAGTCCACCCAAAGACGCAACCGATAGTACGAGATCAGCAACGAGCATGACGGTCGGACTGAGACACCTGGTGAGAAAGATGGCGATGCCGCGGCCGAAAGCAAACGTTCCCCAGAATACTGAGGTGAGCATTGCAGCCTTCAACTTCGACCAGTGCTGGTAGGTGACGGCGAACTCCACGATAAAGCCGCCATAGGTGACTTCTGCACCAACGTACAGGAAATAGAAAAAGAACATGAGAATTAGCAGCTGCACGTGGAAACCACGACTTTCCTTTCTCACAGTTGTCTCGTCATCATTGCTGGCTAATGCCGGGGTCGTGCCAGTGATGCACTCGTGACACAGGGTTCCAAAGAACATGAGTGACACGATAAAGAGATACAAGGCTATCACGAGATATGCATAGTGGATCTTGGTTATTTCACCCAGTGCATTTTTTAAATTCTTTGCAGTCACTTTCATTTGAATCCGTATTTTATTCATGACCGTATCCGATGATGCCACATTTTTTGTGTCACTCAAAGTGTCTGCTGATGTTCTGTTTGTGCTTGGGTCTGTAGATGTTTCTAACATTGCAGCATTTGTGGTTGAGCCTTTGGCTGTTCCTGACTTTGTTTCTTTTGTTTTTGGGTTCTTGGATGTTTCTGCTGATGTATTCACAAGTTTTTGTACTGCACTGATGATCCGGTGGTAGTCTGCATCAGTTAATCCCTCTGCATCAGGTAATCCCATCAATGACCTGATATTACTGACCGATTCACCGCCAACTTTGCCAACAGGTGTTATGACAGTAGTTGTGAAGTTCGGAAGAGGAGTAGTGATGTTCGGCAAAGTCATGTTTGTGGCGACGGGAACTGTGGAGAGGAAGGGCATGGCCACAAGGGGTGCAACAAAGGCACCTATGCCAAAGCTGAAGTGTAGGGCCTGCATGTAGGGTGCGCTCTGTCGCCCCCACAGCTCCAGACACACCACGTTCCCACCTGCAGCAACAACAGGACACATTGTATGACATGGGGCAAATTAATAAAGGATCGTTCGCAATATTTGACATTTACCTATTCATGCAGGGTACATGAATGATGGGGGAATCATGATCCACATGCAATGGAACTGCACTCTTAAGGTCATCCTCCGGACTGGGCAAGTGTCCTGAATGGCAAGGTGGCTGTATTAGCAGGACTAATTTTGTATACTCTGCTGTCACAAAAGTTATTTGAGCCTTATTGCACAGTGGCTGTATTACTGAGGTGACTGTAATGCAAGGTTAGACTGTATGTAGTACTGCTATGTACTAATTAGTAAAATATCAGTTGCATGTGAATTGCATAAAGTAATTGTAAATTTCAAAAAATATAATAGTGATGGTTGCTATTATATGCTTTGGATACATACCGTGTTATAACACTGTTACATAAGAATTATTGACATTTTAAAGCACTAATTCGGGGGAGGGACTGAGAATTAATATGTTTTGTATGAAAAGGTAAATGTCAACAATTCTGAATGACTCCTAATGCATGGCAGACAGTTTCACCATATGTACAGTGTATCTAAAACTACTGTTGTAAACCGTGTATGACATTGGGGCTAAAAACGAAATTGTTTGATACACAAAGTTGGTAGTTCAAGTTTGCAAAGTCCAAAAAACATTATGAGTTAGGCATTGGTTCTACCCCCTCATCTGCCGTCAATACGTGGTGTGGCACCTGCAATTCTGAAATTGCCATCAGTGTCAATTTGCATTAACATATGTTTCACTCACTAGGTGGTGCCACTGTAGCCATTTATTTTTTACACAATATTTGGTGATAACCAAACTACCCCTCCACATAATGATTACCATATTTTAGGACTGCGTGAACTCCCGTGACCACTACTATGTGGTCCGCATATTAAATGAGACAAATTGTAATTTAAAAACATGTTGTAAAGTTATTAACGCACGGTTTTGGCTGTACAGAATACAAATCAAAACTAATCTATAAATTATTCTCCTTTATTTTTACTGTAACTTTAGTAATCTTCATTTGATAACTGTTACATGTTGCAGTGATTTGAACAGAAAATATGCAAATTTTTTTAAAGATTGTGACCCGAAACAAAAGTTGGCCATTATTGGAGGCTTACGGAAAATATGTTGTCTAAAAAAATGTACATCTGACAGGGGGAAAACAGCTTTAGAATATCAAACTGTTTTAACCTTTTCACCCATACAGCACCTGTATATAGATCTTGCAAATGTTATCATGATTGGAAATGAATCGGGAAAACCTGCACTAACAGAAAAACAGGATAATCTTACATAGCATAGAAAAACTTGGTTCAGTGAATATGTAAAATGACACAAGAAGATAGAAAGAAAATAAGAGAATTAAAAGAAGTGAGATTGGGTGAGGAGAGATTGAGCAAGAGAGAAAACATAAAATCAATGTAGGAGAAGAGGAAGACCGAAATTAAGATAAAGAAAATAGCAGAGGATGGCGACATTATGGAGACAGAAAGGAGTCCTACAAGGATCCTACAAGGAGGAAGAAGTGAATCCTGTTGGGATCTGGGAAATGCAAACTCACCGGTATCGAGAAGTCCCATGGACACGCCCACAAAACTGATGCACGCCATTAGTTTTGACAGTTGTTGCCACCAGGGGGCGAGAGCGGTGCCGACGGCGGTGAGCAGAAGGAAGAGTCCGACCAGGCAGGTATGGTTGAAGAGATTGAAGAGAAAGCCGCCCACTATTGACCCAACGAGGTAGCCGACGGATCGGATCGTGAACACTCTGGAGATCTCTTTTATGTTAGTGTGTGTTCGTTGTTGAAGATCTATCAAGGTTGGGCCAAGGATGGCGATACACAGGCCCTAAAACAGATACATATTTATGTGTTAATATGCAAATGTTGGACTATCGTAAGTGCATCTCCTCTTGCTTTTTCCATGTCCGCTCACTTCCTGGGCCCTGTGGCATGTGATTTACCAATTGATGATGTATTTGAAGGTAGTTATTCAGTTGTTTAATTTTTCAGTGAACAAATAGAATTGTCTGTCATTCCCCAGGTGTCAACACTGTGGAGTTGTGTTACAATGATGACCTGCTGTGTGCATGCACTATTGTAATTTGTGACAACAGAAATCAAATGTTCAGTGGAAATGGATTAACTATAATTGTGACACCAATAACAGTTGCCCATGGTTTGTTTGTTTGGTGTAAGCTAGTAGGAAACTATTACTTTTATTTTATGTAATTACTTATATAAATGCATGTGCATTAAATTATTGTAAACATTAAAAATAATATATCCATAATTTTAATTTAACTAAAG
This sequence comes from Paraescarpia echinospica, assembly GCA_020002185.1. NCBI lineage: Eukaryota > Metazoa > Annelida > Polychaeta > Sabellida > Siboglinidae > Paraescarpia > Paraescarpia echinospica. The sequence continues at coordinate 26,231,076 of CM034536.1, read as the reverse complement.
CATATTAGTAAAATGTAAATATTATTACAAAATAATACATAACATGTGTTTTCTAAAAATAAAACCAATTTTACGCAACAACTTGGGTATTATAAAGGTTTCAAAAACATGTTTGCAAACTTGTTGCTAGCAATATTAAAGGTAATGTACAACAATATGTCTCTGCATGTTGTTATACAGAGCTTTTAACTGAACTTTCAACATACAGGTACATTAACTAATTCTTACCAGACCAAAGAATGCAGCCAGCAAACAAATTGTTTTGAGAATGCGTTGTCTATGTCTGTGCACTGATGCAGTTTGACCAGGAAGTAGAGAAGAACGATCAAACATGACATCCTCTTCTTCATCATCGTCGAAATGTCTCTGCATGACGGCAGCTGCCTGAAGCATATTTTTAGTATAAAACCAACATGTAAAAATCTAATTACACCATAGAAAATGTGTTGTAGTGGGCATACATTGTGACAGTTCGATGTAGGTGTTGATTTTATGGTAACAAATGATATCAAGTGAGGCAATCCTGTATATAGAGCATTGGACTGTTCATTGAAAGTACCAAAGTACAAATTCACTTTCAGCAATTTGGTTTACTAAGTTTTCTATTTCTGTACAGGTGGCTTTTAGAGGAGACACTAAATGCTGTTAGTACCTTCCACTTGATGTCTAAGCCAGGGGAAGTAAATGATAAAATTAATCCAACTTAAATCCTTTATTCAAATTATTTCAATACATATATATGATTTGTGCTGCCCAACATATTTGGGAGAGACTAGGAAACACAGTATACCACAAGGTGTACTTCAGGCTTGTATTGACGACAATATCAATGTTTTGGACATATACCAAGTACATGCTGTAATGTCTGATCATGACTCATGAAATGAGTCAAGCTCGTGTGGTCATGGTCTTTTATTAGGCCCATTAGCATAATTAGGGAATTGGAGGGATAATTGATCAGGGGAGGCTGGAGGAATTAGTGGTGAGCTCAATTTTTAGTTCACAGATTTAGGGTACATGTGTTGGATTTCAGACTAGAAATTATAGGACGTCACAGATGTGGATAAGAGGGGGGGGGGGCATGTATGTCCCCTCCCATTGTGTTTGGATGAGAGGCAATGGAAGGGGGTTAAGCTGGATGTATCATATAGATCCAGGGGTGTGTATTGGGGTGCATGCAAACCCCCCGTTTGGCCTGAAAGGGTGCTGTTTGAGGTTTTTGGTAAGCTTCAAAGCCAAAGGGAGTGCAGTTAGAGGTTTTTGTTGAGCGTCGAGGGGGAGGGGCAGTTGGACGTTTTTGATGAGCCTCAACTCAAGACATTGGTCAAATCTAGGCTACACCATTCAGCCCAGGCTACACTTAAATCTGTCGATGGCGATGGCCCAATTCAATATTTAATTTTAAATGCACAACATTTTAAAATGTTGCTAACCTTACAACACACAAACTAGGTTTAGGGGGTCAGATCATATCACTGTACATTTTGGAGTGGGTTAATTTTGGTCTTAAAATCAGGTTGTAAGCTAGTTCCTACGGCCCACCCCTGATAAATAATAACTACTCCTTTAGCCAGTTTAGGCTTAGCCTTAGCCTTAGGCTTAGCTTCCCCAAAGGCCAAACATGTCATTGACATGATCAAGTTCAACTAGAAAAATAGGTACCGATATCGACACTTTGTCTTTGACTTTTCGTATGCAATTCTGGTCCAAACCACAGATTCAACGAGTTGTCACCTAATAAACGGCTCTGCAGAATGTTGATATCGCGCACCATAAACAGCTGGTAGATCGCAAAACAGTGCCACTCAGTGCCTGATAGTTATCGTGAAATACACGTATACGACCTATCCCTGGACAACGTCCACAAACTTGTCAACGAATAATTAATCGTTAATAATACTAATAATCACTAGGCGGCGCTGTAGTCAGTTTCGTAACTATTTATCAGTCCATCATGTGGTGCCACTATTGTGATGCTGAAGCTAGTCTCGCTTAACCGACTCTCGCCTGGCTGCGTGACTTCGCCAAGAAGATAGTCTGGCTCAGAATCGCCTTGTGACTGCTCACTGCCAGTTGACACGTCTATCTCCCAGAATTTTTTATATATATTATGTATGTTTTCGATAAGGAAATGAAATTACGAAATAGTGCCCGAAATAGTAATATAAAAAATAAAATTAATCAAACTAAATGAACACAAAGTTGAACAACAGTTTCGAGTACTCGACTAGGCTAAGCCTAAGAGCCTAAGGCTAAGCCCAAGCGGCTACGCCGGATACGCCCGAGATTCGAACCGACGACCCTAAAAATTAGTTACTCGACACGCTAACGACTTAGCAACCAAGATCAGCACGGTTTGGTTGTACTTTTGGCGACTACGTAGTTAGCAGTCTGACTGTTGTGCGCGACATCGATTGCACTTTGTTTAGTTAAATATTTCTCCTTAGAAATAGGCAGATGTGATAGACCAAAATGTGCTGCCACCTCACGGCGCCCGCGTAATCGAGGGTATGCTGAAAGGCTAAAGCCCACTGGCTGCTGCCACCTCTCGAATGCAGAGGAATTATTTTATTTTTTAGTAGTTACTCATGAGTCATGCGTTCACTCACAAAGAAGTTTAGCATTTCTTTGAGTAAACTTTGAGTAAAACTGACCGTTTGGATGGGAACTTTGACGCGGTGGTCTCGTGTGCGCATGGCGGCAGCACTGAGCTACACCCGCGATCGATCGAGAGCTGTAGCATCGTGGATCGCGTTGAGAATGTTTTCTAAATCCAGCGACCGACTGACAACATTTCTCGTTGACAATGCCTTGCCATTGTGCATGAGCATCACTTTGGTCGGGGTGGTAGTATTCATGAGAAAGTACGATGTCTTGTATCGGTACATGCACAAGGTAATACATGCACTATTGGGAGTCAGGTCCGAAGTGGGCGAGTCCAAAGATGACGTATTAATACTGTTATTAGTTGTATTACCGTAAACACTGTAAATGTAATACACACCCATTTACACGCCTGATGGGTAGGTCAGTTAAAATAATTAATCAGTTCGATTCTTGTGCTAATAATGTTTCAGACTAACTTTGCGAACCTATTAACCCACCTATTATTTATTATGACATAATAATTCGTTTGTGTGTGAATATTTTTGTTTTGGTGAAATGATAAGACAAATGATGAAATTATAGTTACGAATGGATCCATAGGGAAAGATGGGAATTAAGGATTTAGCCAAACTTGTGGATACAGCTTCATAAAGATATGTGTCATGATTTTATATGGCGTGTAAATGCATTATCTGCTAATTTTGGGTTTTGTAATATAAACATAAAACGTCAATTATATATGTCGTACTGTACATCTTTCTATGGTGTATGTCTGTGGAACTTACAAAACAAACATCTTGATATGTTTTATACTACGTGGCGCAAAGGTATCAGAAAACTGTTTAATCTACCAGTTTGCACACATTGTAATATGGTGCCACTTTTAGCAGACTGTTTACCGATTCAAATTCAAATTATGAATCGAATGGTACGATTTATGCAGAGTTGCTTGAGATGCAGTAACTCCAGTTTGAAAATGCTCTCTCATCTAGCCCTTCAAGGTAGTGGGTCATACATGTCTAAAGGTTTTAACTATATCATGTCCAAATACAAACTTGATGCCATGACATTCTTTCGAATGAAATCTAATCAGTTTTATGGTATGATTCAAGACCACTACCAGGAGGGGCTGGATGATGAACTAGTATGTAGAGTCTCATTTGCAAAAGATGTATTACGTAATATAGATAATGCAGGTAGCTCTTCTTTTTTAGCCATTGATGAGCTCCGCTCATTGCTTACTGTTTTATGTACACAGTAACTTATATACATTGATTTAGTCGAATTGTACATTTTTTAGTACTTACGAATAAATGTATTATTATAAAAGTTCAAAGTTCATTGGGTTGTCAGCTTTTTTTTTACATCATAAGCAGGGCTAGGTCCAGTTATGTAATTGTATTTGTAATTGATTACACACAAATGCTGTAATTGGTTCTGGTTTTGACATTCTATAATTGTAATTTATTATTTTGTGTAATCGAAACAATTATTACAATAAATATGGCCTGTAAGTGTGTCACGATACAAGGCGAGATTTTGCGTCTATGAAGCCCACTGGCGATATGCACAATTATTGCCCAGTGATGTTATCATTCCGGAAGCCAGGAAACAGCTGTTGGCGTTTAGTTTATCGGGTTATTGTAGCTTTGTTAATTGTGTGATGGCATTGTCATTTCAGTTTTATATGAACTATACATCAGGGAAATTAAAAATGCAGAGAAAGAGCCAGGCAGCAGCTGTTTTTGATCCCGAATTTGTTTTAATTTAAATGAAATAAATAATAATATTAGTATATATTAAAATATAACATATGTGATGCAGCACACCAAAACCAGGCGCTTTTCACAAGGCTCCGTTTGGTGCAATTGCCGGCAGACCCTCAAAATTTTGAAAGTGGGTTACCGACGGAATCAGTCATCCATATTTCCAGAATATATGTGCAGAAATAATGTTGAAAGCAGTAATATTTAGCATTTTATTCTAGCCCCTTATTAACTTCGCGGCTGACAAGTCTAAAACAAAGCATTTTAGTTTTAGTGCATTTTTGATCGACCGTCTTCGCTTGTTTATAAGTGGGAAACCCTGCATGTTATGTCATCAGCGACACGTTTGCATGGGAATCTCTTACTCTGAAACAATGAAACAGCTCTCAATTAACATAATTTATCCATCAACAAACTGCCTTTGTTGCTAAGAAGGTCACGAATATGTTCGCTGATTGGCCGACAGTGACTGCACGCATGCGCTGTCAGCTCGTAACTCCAGTTTAACCCGGCTGCACTGGCAATCCGTTATAATTTGGTTATGATGGAGGATGTCAATTTTTCAATGAGATTTTTTAAGAGCTGATGTTTTTCGTATTTTTTTCATCTTGGTATCATTTAAAGCTATGAATGTCCTCTCTATGAATCAGTAACAATATGACCTTCTCCATTTGACTCGAAGAGCCTGGTTTTGGCATGCCTCATCACATATGGACTACAGAGCATGATTAAATGGAGTCGATGTCCCTAGATGTCTCCAGATCGAAAACGAGTCGCGGGACTTACAGGCCCTATTACAGTCAATTACAGAGTTTTCTGACATCACACGCGTAGTCTAAAAAATTACTTAAAACATCTCTTCCACAGATTGTTTTCAATCTAACCAATGCCAAAGTTGTGACTCCAATGTGTCACTCACCAAATAGTACTAATTACCCTGGCAGTTTCCAATACTACTGTTTGCTCAGAGGGTGGATTAGCACCACTCAGTGTCCATAGGTCAGTATCCCCTTTGACCTTTAGCCAGGCTGCAAGGTGCTATACTCGTCTGAGTCAGAGTAAGTCTTCAGTAGAAGATTCTAGCAGTTCTTAGCAGTTTGCCTTGTGTCTTTTCAAGAAAAGCATTTTGGATTTCCTGGCTTAATTTAACAAGCCTAGGGAGTACTGCGTTTCAATTACTTGCAAGTAGGGATATTACTTGTAGTGAGAAACGGCTTGTTTTCTTTATGAAATAAAGCCGCTTTTAATTTTGTATTATGTGCCACGTAAGCCACATATAATAATTATGATACAACAGTATGATGTTACCCGACATATTTATTTATTTTTAAGGACTAGCTACAAAAAATCAGGACTAGATGTTTTGTGAATCAGATGGTTGATAATCTTAAAAAATACATAATGTCTGGTCTAAATAATGTGCCTGCACACCCAAAAATAAACTAAAGTTCCCTAACCTTCTAGAATAACTTAGCCATGGCTCGTGGATATGTTATGGTTAGTATCTTAGACTGGCCAGTTAAGTAAAAGATTGCTGATTTTCCTTGAATCTGGACTGTTTATTTACCAGCGCTCTTTGTTTCTAGACTGACAGCAAATGTACACGGAATGGAGGTGAACTTGTTGCTGAAGTATTGAAGGTAATTAACAATGTATTATGTACACGTCAGTTTATATCCACACATTATAAACCACTGTGTCTCACAAATTTGTGTATGTGTCATCAAAATTATATCTAGCTTGTAAACTCTAATGTAAGTCATTCGTTTATTGTCGTTCAGTGGGAAATTGTGTACATTCTGTGATTCACCTTGAGCTCATTGTGTTAATAGAACTTAAAGTTCATACCGGGAATTGTGGTACCATACAGCGGTATATAACTATTATCATTGATTGATTATTGATCAATTAGATAAACCAATAATTGATCATTATCAAACACTATTAAAAAAACCTTACAGACATGGCTCAGTTCTTTCTGGTTGTATGACTGATACTGAATAGACAGGAACTTGTTTAGGGCTGACTATTGAGGATAGTCGTACTGTTGCAGTAATGTTGTGATAGCTTTATCATTAACACAATACTATTGTTAATTTGTTGCGATAGTGTCACCAATTGTGATAGTATCGTGATAGCATTATGGACTGGCGAATTGCCTAGGAAAAGCAGTCCCAAATCATACTGTAATTTAAGAGAGGTGGTTGATTCCCAGAATGGTGAATCCCAGAATGACACTGTTATAGTCGACAACTGAACATTGGTCTTAGGTTGGTAAATGAGGAAGTTTGACAGTTCAATCTACTGTCAGTGATAACAATCAGCAGTTAAATTTACTATCGATATTACACTATGGTCACACCAACTATCATGATGCATCGATAGTTTGATGTATCATTCCACCCATACACCTATTGCTGTTCTAGAGCCATGGGGTGAAGTACATATTTACCCTGGTGGGCGGTCACATCTCCCCTATCTTGGTGGCCTGTCAAAACGCAGGGATCAGAGTTGTCGACACGCGGCATGAGGTAAATTTCCATACTGCTAGTTCCTAGGCAACATATTTTATCTTGGATAACTACAGTTTAAGATTTTTAAAATATAGTTTTTATTTACATGTTGTATATAAAGTAAAAGGTAAGTTCTTATATAGCTTAGTATCCAGTCCTCAGGACCGCTCAAAGCACTTTTCAATTTACTCCCTGGATATCATGTTGCAACATTTGTAATTAGTTTTTGTGAAATCATTGGGCAAACCAGTAAATTATCTTTGACCAATTCCGGTCAAAATGTGTCAAATTCATTCAAGTGCTCCGCTTGAGAGTTATGAAAGAGAAATAATAACTGTTCTTGTGTCTCTCACCAGGTGGCTGCTGTGTTTGCTGCGGATGCTGTGTCACGTCTGTCGGGCACTGTGGGAGCGGTCGCTGTCACGGCCGGACCTGGTACGATTTCCTTCAAATATTAGTATAAATTCATTTTATAGAATAACGTACACCAATGAGGTATTCTGTTTCAGGCAGAAAGTAAATTTAGCACCTGGTTTAGGGTGTGCAATAAAGTAACTGTAATTTGTTTTTGCTACACAAAATATTCCTAAATCTGGTCAGTGACTCAGTTATACAGAACAGCCCATACTTTATGAATGTCATTTCTCAACTTTATACATACTGACATTCTGTAATGGGCATTTTTTATGTTTATAAAAAATTATTTTAGGATCATTGAATAGCTGTCGTAACAGGTGTTATAACTTATATCGCAGTATCATCCTGAATTTAATAGGTATCTCTGTTAGAACAGTGTAAGACAGTTACACATACTGATAAAGATGCAGAAATGTTATTGTCAGTCCAAAGAGCAGCCACTGTACTTGGTTGAGGAGATATAACAGTGATCTAGTCTAGTTTGTTGGTTGAACAATGGTGGATTGGACTGTCACATAGTGTATTATTGACAACCCAGAAAATGTGGACTTTGCCATTCCTAATCTTGACCAAAAAACATTCTAAATGTGTTTATTTCTGGGAGTTTTCCCAACACAACCTTTCTCAGACTTTTATCATGCCTACTCTTGACAACTATGGTTTTTTGACAAAATGGTCTAAATCAAATGGTTTCATAGCCATTTTATTATGACATATTTACTGGTGATCAATACCTTGTCTTTAAAATACATTTCCTACAGTGCAGTGAAATGTTGCATTACACTTTAACTGAAACAATTCTGATTACAACAAGATAAATCCTTTTATAATTATATATCATTGCAGGTCTAACAAACACAATCACAGCAGTGAAAAATGCGCAGATGGCCGAGTCGCCACTTCTGCTGCTAGGTGGCGCTGCTGCCACTTTGCTCAAGGTTTGCCAACTATTTCCTTTTGGTTTTCTTGTCATTACTATATATCATATATACTGGCTTAGAAAATGGTCACATGATTGTCGTTTTGCCATCACTGAGCACTGGCTGTTCTGTACTGCAAACAGCTCAATGGTGTGCTTCTTTCATGAAATTATATAGTTTGATCACTGCATAAATCTAAACTACATCGTTGTTTTGTATTGAATTCCTAATGGAAAAAGTTTTACATTAATTTGTGAAGTATTGGACTATTGGTTTTAAGAGGTCTTAGATGTGTTCAGATGAAGTCACTCAACAGTGGTGTCATGGCTAAGCAACTCTGAATGATTTGTATAAAACTGTGAAAACATAAATAATTGATGAGTGTCTGTGCTGCCCACAGGGTCGTGGAGCCTTACAAGACATTGACCAGATGGCGCTGTTCAAGCCCCTGTGTAAACTCTGTTCGACCGTGTCACACGTGCGTGACATTGTCCCGACTTTGAGGAAGGCCCTGCAGATCGCTCAATCAGGGACCCCAGGTACTGCCCGACAACTCAACCAAAATGATAATTACTTAGAGATATTGTTCTAAATCCCCCAGATATGAGATTACGATGGTGATCATCAGTTGCTGTGTCTGCTGCAGGCAAAGATGACCTTGACCCTCCATTTCCCACAATCTTAGGTGTCATGTAATAGGAGACATCTGATTTTTCCCCCTCAATCTTTCCCATTGTCACAAGATGTTCTATTCTTCTCTTTTTTATACGCTGTTCGTTGTTTCTTGATTTTATACATGACCTCTCTTTGTTTGCTGTTGAGTGGTTCTAAGAATGTCTTCACCACTGTCGTGTTTGCACTGATTTATTTTAATTAAATAACCCCTATTGTACACTCTGTCACTGTGTTCTTCTGACAACAAAATCCTAAAATGCCGTTTCTTTTCATTTCTCCAACATGTTACTGTAATTGTTTCTGTGTAGTTTAAGAGCCAATGAAACTACTGAAATGAGTATGTTTTTTTGTTTTGACCAGGGCCAGTGTTTGTGGAGCTGCCTATAGACACTCTCTATCCCTACCAGATGGTCAGCACGGAACTGGGTATGAAGGCAGGCGTCAAGGGCCTCACACAGAAGGTCGTCAACTGGTAGGTTAATTCCGTCAGCTGTTGTGGCGTCTAACACAAATAAGTCCTAGCTTACACCCACCCTTGGAGCAACTAACCACTTGTTTACATTGGCACCAGTGTTGATCATATCTCAGTTCTCACAGGTAGGAGAAAAGAGTTGATCACATCTCAGTTCTCTCAGGTAGGAGAAAAGAGTTGATCACATCTCAGTTCTCTCAGGTAGGAGAAAATAGCTGATCACGTCTCAGTTTTCTCAGGTAGGAGAAAAGAGTTGATCACATCTCGGTTTTCTCAGGTAGGAGAAAAGAGTTGATCACATCTCAGTTTTCTCAGGTAGGAAAAAAGAGTTGGTCACATCTCAGTTCTCTCAGGTAGGAGAAAAGAGTTGATCACATCTCAGTTCTCTCAGGTAGGAGAAAAGAGTTGATCACATCTCAGTTCTCTCAGGTAGGAGAAAATAGCTGATCACGTCTCAGTTTTCTCAGGTAGGAGAAAAGAGTTGATCACATCTCGGTTTTCTCAGGTAGGAGAAAAGAGTTGATCACATCTCAGTTTTCTCAGGTAGGAAAAAAGAGTTGGTCACATCTCAGTTCTCTCAGGTAGGAGAAAAGAGTTGATCACATCTCAGTTCTCTCAGGTAGGAGAAAATAGCTGATCACGTCTCAGTTTTCTCAGGTAGGAGAAAAGAGTTGATCACGTCTCAGTTCTCTCAGGTAGGAGAAAAGAGTTGATCACATCTCAGTTCTCTCAGGTAGGAGAAAAGAGTTGATCACGTCTCAGTTCTCTCAGGTAGGAGAAAAGAGTTGATCACGTCTCAGTTCTCTCAGGTAGGAGAAAAGAGTTGATCACGTCTCAGTTCTCTCAGGTAGGAGAAAAGAGTTGATCACGTCTCAGTTCTCTCAGGTAGGAGAAAAGAGTTGGTCACGTCTCAGTTCTCTCAGGTAGGAGAAAAGAGTTGATCACGTCTCAGTTCTCTCAGGTAGGAGAAAAGAGTTGATCACGTCTCAGTTCTCTCAGGTAGGAGAAAAGAGTTGATCACGTCTCAGTTCTCTCAGGTAGGAGAAAAGAGTTGATCACGTCTCAGTTCTCTCAGGTAGGAGAAAAGAGTTGGTCACGTCTCAGTTCTCTCAGGTAGGAGAAAAGAGTTGATCACGTCTCAGTTCTCTCAGGTAGGAGAAAAGAGTTGATCACGTCTCAGTTCTCTCAGGTAGGAGAAAAGAGTTGATCACGTCTCAGTTCTCTCAGGTAGGAGAAAAGAGTTGATCACATCTCAGTTCTCTCAGGTAGGAGAAAAGAGTTGATCACGTCTCAGTTCTCTCAGGTAGGAGAACAGAGTTGATCACGTCTCAGTTCTCTCAGGTAGGAGAACAGAGTTAATCACATCTCAGTTCTCTCAGGTAGGAGAAAAGAGTTGATCACGTCTCAGTTCTCTCAGGTAGGAGAAAAGAGTTGATCACGTCTCAGTTCTCTCAGGTAGGAGAAAAGAGTTGATCACGTCTCAGTTCTCTCAGGTAGGAGAAAAGAGTTGGTCACGTCTCAGTTCTCTCAGGTAGGAGAAAAGAGTTGATCACGTCTCAGTTCTCTCAGGTAGGAGAAAAGAGTTGATCACGTCTCAGTTCTCTCAGGTAGGAGAAAAGAGTTGATCACGTCTCAGTTCTCTCAGGTAGGAGAAAAGAGTTGATCACATCTCAGTTCTCTCAGGTAGGAGAAAAGAGTTGATCACGTCTCAGTTCTCTCAGGTAGGAGAAAAGAGTTGATCACGTCTCAGTTCTCTCAGGTAGGAGAAAAGAGTTGATCACGTCTCAGTTCTCTCAGGTAGGAGAAAAGAGTTGATCACGTCTCAGTTCTCTCAGGTAGGAGAAAAGAGTTGATCACGTCTCAGTTCTCTCAGGTAGGAGAAAAGAGTTGATCACGTCTCAGTTCTCTCAGGTAGGAGAAAAGAGTTGATCACGTCTCAGTTCTCTCAGGTAGGAGAAAAGAGTTGATCACGTCTCAGTTCTCTCAGGTAGGAGAAAAGAGTTGATCACGTCTCAGTTCTCTCAGGTAGGAGAAAAGAGTTGATCACGTCTCAGTTCTCTCAGGTAGGAGAAAAGAGTTGATCACATCTCAGTTCTCTCAGGTAGGAGAAAAGAGTTGATCACATCTCAGTTCTCTCAGGTAGGAGAACAGAGTTGATCACGTCTCAGTTCTCTCAGGTAGGAGAACAGAGTTAATCACATCTCAGTTCTCTCAGGTAGGAGAAAAGAGTTGATCACGTCTCAGTTCTCTCAGATAGGAGAAAAGAGTTGATCACGTCTCAGTTCTCTCAGGTAGGAGAAAAGAGTTGATCACGTCTCAGTTCTCTCAGGTAGGAGAAAAGAGTTGATCACGTCTCAGTTCTCTCAGGTAGGAGAAAAGAGTTGATCACGTCTCAGTTCTCTCAGGTAGGAGAAAAGAGTTGATCACTTCTCAGTTCTCTCAGGTAGGAGAAAAGAGTTGATCACGTCTCAGTTCTCTCAGGTAGGAGAAAAGAGTTGATCACGTCTCAGTTCTCTCAGGTAGGAGAAAAGAGTTGATCACGTCTCAGTTCTCTCAGGTAGGAGAAAAGAGTTGATCACGTCTCAGTTCTCTCAGGTAGGAGAACAGAGTTGATCACATCTCAGTTCTCTCAGATAGGAGAAAAGAGTTGATCACGTCTCAGTTCTCTCAGGTAGGAGAAAAGAGTTGATCACGTCTCAGTTCTCTCAGGTAGGAGAAAAGAGTTGATCACGTCTCAGTTCTCTCAGGTAGGAGAAAAGAGTTGATCACATCTCAGTTCTCTCAGGTAGGAGAAAAGCTCTCTATAAAAGTATGTCATAAACACATAACTAAATAAGTCTAAGTAACTATCATGTTTTCTGAAATGCATCACCGATTGGTAGGTCAGAAGTCAGTGGTTGAAATGAGCTAATGCACATAGAAAGGAGCGAGTGGACCTCAGAAGAGATGCACCTATAATATGCCAAAGTTCACATGTTAAAATGTGGGTGATACTAATTAAAATGTGTGCAATATTCTTCTTCCCCCTGGGTCCCTTGTGGGGTGAGGACCATATCAACCGGTCTCTTATGCCATCTTCTCTGCACCCCAGCTATGGTGTTCTGCAATCATCTTCCAGTATCTGGCGTTTTTAGAGATCTCTCTTGGTGCTGCCTCCCTTTTTAGTCCTTTGGCCGAAGGTCCAAGGGACTATTGCCATCACTCTGCATCCGCCCTCCGCCGTTAGCTGGCGTATCTCAGAAACTGTTCAGCAACTTTTTCTCTAATTTTGCATATACATATCTTAGGGCACTGCCACTATGCACGGTAAATCTGTAAAACTGGTAAAAATGTAACATTTGGCCTATTTTTTTAAAAACTGTTCAGCAACTTTTTTTCCAATTTTGCATTTATGTATCTTAGGGTGCTGCCACTATATACAAGAAATCTGTATTTGATTGAATCATTCTAAGGGCACCTAAAGGGCCCCCAAAGTGCAAAAGTTTTACGTTATCTAGTGATGTGGTTTTGAGAAGGACCCTTGAGACCACCCCAACAGTAGATTTGGGTTAATGTGCCACAAAGTCAACACTGTGACTAAACTCTGCAGCCTAGTGCTACTGTTCCATTGAGACCTTGACTAATCTTTAATTGGTCACAATGCCCAGGCAGAGTAGACACACTTGACCCCTGTTAGACTGAACAGTTGCCTAACACTTTTTATCTTCAAAACTATTGATTTTCTATAATTGCAAGTTGTGTTTATTTTGATGTTCATTTAATTATTATAAAATGGTGTGACTGTGGTGTCTATTGGTTAAAGATGTATTGTCTGTAGAAACCTGTAGGTGACAAACATAGAAAATTAATATTCTGGACAACTATAGAGTGAAATATCCTACACTTTATTGATATAAAATGCATTCTACTGTTCTGTTTATGCTTGCCATGCCTTGTGTAGACATGGTAGTGTGTAAATCAATTGTGTCAGTATAGACTAATAATTACAGATTCACAATATAGTTAACACCTGAAACAACCAAATGTCAACCATTAGAAGAGTTGACATAGTTCCGCTATACACAAGCAAGAAATCTGTATTTGATTGAATCATTCTAGTGTCATCAGCATATAGTAGAACATACATTTTCTACATCATCATCCCTAAGGTTGTTGTAAATTTCACCAGCTGCCATGTCAAGTCCGTTATAATTGTGACTAACAGTGTTCAAAATGATTCAGGTAAATAGCAAATAACAAAGGACACAAGTTTTCTCCTTGCCATACCTATACATCACATGAGAAAAGGCTGACACAGCCTGGCCCTGATTTATATATGATTTCGCATTTTTTTATATGTTGTATACAACTTTCAACACAATACCATTAATACCGCATGAAATTATCTTAGACCACAGGGAGGACCGGTCTACTAAATCAAATGCTTTCTTATAATCGATGAAGGCACAATAAAGCCTTTTGCGTCGAGACAAATACAATTCAACCAATACCCCTATTTGAACACTGCCTGTTCTTCACCTATTACATTCGCTTTGTTTAGGTATGTGGTCAGTCTGGTGTTCTGAACAATCACTAAGGATTAATGAACACTTGTGCAGAATGTCACCCACTTGGCAGGTTTAATTGATCTATTCAGCAATGAGGACACTGCTTAGGCCTCACTCTGGACACTGTCACTCACAGTGTTGTGTATTGTCTTAGTTGGTGCATTGAGCTAATCTACTTGACCATGAATCAGTGGTGGCTCTGGTTGTGTATTACACCCAGCTGTGGAGCTAAGATTCTCTGCCTGCTATTGTTTGATGGAAACTGTGACTAATCTGTAATTGGTCACTGGCAGTAGCTTGTGTCAACAGACAGCATTAAGCCACTAGACCCCTGTTAAACTGGACAGTTGCCTGTAGGTTTTAAACTGTGTCAAACAGTGAGTCTACCTTTTACTCTCAAATAATCTGTCCTCTTAGTTTTACACATGAAGACATAATCTGGCATAACTCATAAGTCTTTGTAGCAGCACATTTGTACTTCCAGTGTATCATTGCAACATAACATACATATTACATACTGTGTGCCACATTTGAATGTTGTGCATGTAATATTTCCATGCAATCCATTTGCATATATAATGTCAAACTTCAACAGCCGTTTTCTTCATTTTCACTTTTTGATCCCTACCATGTTCAATGCTCCATAACTTTGCCAATTTTTGTAGCAGTCATATTTTTTGAAACTGTAAAGCACCCTACCAAACCTTTATAAGGATGTAAGAAAACAATGTTACAATTTGTCCGACTTATCACTCATTTGGTCAGCCGGGGTCACATATAGACATATTAGTCCAAAGGACTTCAGGGCCACTTGGCCCATTTTTTAAGTCACTCTCTCCCTTCTCCTTCTATCACCCTCTTTAGTTTGATTCCGTCTATGTCAATCCTTTCTCACCCGTTCTCTCTATGCCCTGCTGATCTCATTCTGCTACCAACACTTACATTTTTTAGGTATTCCGTCATTCCAAAATAGCACAAATGCTGGTTATTAACCTTTAGTTATCTGGAGAAAGTGTTGGCATATTCTTGTTAAGTATGTACTTTGACAGTGTCTCATCTTGAGTGGCAATGATTAATAGACAATTACAACAAACACCAGTAAATGTGTGCAAGTGTTATTGTGATATCAATATGTAAATACATTTTAGTACAACTATCTACTGGTGCATATGACAGGCATACATTTGCCACCTCTTTATCCTGCACTGGGTGTGTTCTTCCAGGTACCTCAGCCAGCACTTGGAGAACCTGTTTGCGGGTGCGTGGGAGGAACGTGATACTTCTCCCCTGCCAGTCAGCTTCCCCGCTGTCTCCAGCAGCAAAGGTACTCTCGGCTTAACAACTGAACATAGCAGTAAACATTTGCCCTGTCGATTTCATGACATTATTGGCTAGCACCTAGTCAAAGTGCTTTATAGGTACTAAAAATGATTTTTGAAAAAAAATTATTTATCGTATATTTAATGGTGCATTTTTGTCATACATTGTAGCATGTATTTAAGATTTTTGATTAACAGTTCCATTGATCTTGAATAATAATAAAAACAATAATAATAAACATCTATGTCAAGCATGATATCATGAAAAGAGACACACAGGTCATTAGCTGAGGGAGGGTGTAAGTACTGAGGAATTAGGGTGGAAATATTGATCACTTGTATTGTTTGTATCCAAGTTATGAGATTGCATTGAGATTGATCAGACGTGTGTTACGAGCTCCGCAACAAATTGTGTTTTTGTCCGGTTGTATGCGTGCGATGAATATCATGATTGATCTTTGCGCAGGCGAGTAAGTGAATCTTCATATCTGTGAAGGAATTCACAACTTATACAATCAAACACGTGAACATTTGTATATTTACTTCGGATACTGTACTGTTGTGCTGGGAATAGCACCATCTGGACAGAACGGCGCGGGAAATTTCACCTTCACTGACACGGAATCATTGCGTTCACCTGGGTGCATTGACGACGAAAAATAGCAGCTGAAGTGGTGTCCACTCAAGTGCGTTAACAGTAAGCCATTGTTTGAGGCTAAGCGTCTGACATTTGCTGGGTGTCAACCAAACCGTGATGCCTAAGGCAAAGCCGCCCAAGACCGGAGTTGGCGTAAGTGGTGCAGCCGCGGCCCCTGCTGCTGACATCCACCTAGAAGTAAGCGCTGATGCGGACGAAAGCCAGACCTACAATACGTTCATCGAGAAGCTCCTGAAAGAAAAACAAGATGCGTACCAGGCTTGCAAAGTGCAGTAGCTGAGATCAACTGGAGGGTGGACTGTTTTATGCATGAGACAACCACGGTGCTGACCGAACTCCGAGTCAGCCTGCAGTACAAACCCAAGTCGAAGAGATCAAAGAAAAACAGTCAAAGGAAAACATTGACGATCTGTCAAAGAAATGGTCAAGAAAGTCGAGCACATGACTGACTACCAAGAAAACCAGTCAAGATGCTGTAATCTACGTTTCGACGGCATTGCTGAGGTCGACGGCGAGACGTGGGAGCAGACGGAGAAGAGCAGGCGCAGGGCTATGACAACCGCCCTAGAACTCCCTGAAGCTCAAGTGCACGCCATCAACATCGAGCACGCACACCGAACTGGCGGCACCATGGACAAGAGCCCAGACCATCGCTGTCAAGTTTGAGTCATTCAAGGACCGCGAGCTGGTACTGCAGGCGGCGAAGAAGAAACAGGCTCATGGCATCTACGTCAACGAGGACTATTTGCAGAGAGTCATAATGAGGATAATAATAAAGAACTCCTACCAAAAATGATGAGGGCTAGGGAAGAGGGCAATCTCGCATATTCACCGTTTCACAAACTGGTGGTAAGAGAGCAAACCGTGGTTAGACAACCAAGTACAGCTGACTATCCTGACAAACGTTGTTGTGATCACTTAACCATGGCATCAACTACACAACAACATGACGGGTTAACGCCTATGTATGATACACCGTGTGATTATAATGAACACTGTTACAAACATAATATTGATACTGATTGTTTGTTGTATAACGATTTGCCCACTCAATGTAAATACTACACCCAGCACAGTTTTCAACAAACTTTAGCAGTGCCGGCAAAAACCAACCAAACAAACTGAGTATGATACACTTTAATGCCAGGAGTTTAAAAGCTAACCTATCCAAGACTAAAGACACTATCCATAGCATGGAGTATAAAGTATAATTGCTATATCAGAAATGTGGTTGAATGAAAACAGTCGGGACGGAAGTGAAGTAAACTGTAACGATGTCATATTTTCAGGTTACAAACTGTAGAGTAATTCCAGAAAAAACAAACAAGGTGGTAGCATTGCCATATATATATATGAATCTCTACTGAACAATTGCCAGTCTTCTGATATTTGTTTATGAAACATATCGTTGTTGATGACTGTTTTGAAAGCATCTTTATTGAGATGCAGATTAGTAAACACGAAAAAATCAATGTTGGTTGTATGTATAGAGCATCGAATCAGCAAATTTAATGACAATCTGTCATTCATACTGGGAAATCTCACCAGTAAAATTTGTTATATATGTGGTGATTACAATATAGACCTATTGCACTGCGAAGAGCAAGCTGAATCAGAATACTTGATTGATCAAATGTTCAGCTCTGGATTATATCCCTTGATCACCAGGCCCACACGAATAACAAGCACGACTGCTAGTATAATAGATAAAATTTTCTGTTCTGAACTGTGTAGAAACAAAATGTGCAGCATTGTTTTAAGCGATGCCACAGATCATATGCCAATTTTCGTCCTGTGTGATTACTTATGCGGTTATTAACGATGATCCAACATATAAATATAACAGAACATTAGATGAGGACTCATTAAACAAATTTGAGAAGGATTTAAATGATGCAAACTGGGACACTGTAATGAATAAGTCATACCCTGATTTAGTGTTCTCGCTCTTTATGCAAATACTAAGTAACACTTATAACTATGCCTGTCAAAATAACAATGTATTCAGGAAACACAAAAAAAGAAGATAAACCTTGGTTATCAAGAGGGCTAAAAATGCTTGCTTAAAGAAGAATAACCTGTGCTTAGCGTTTCTAAAAAATAGGACAGAATAAACAGAAAGATACTAAAAAAATTACAAAAATAAGTTAACAAAATCATTACATCTATAAAAGAAAAGCTATTATAGAAAAAACTTGACGATTGTAAAACTAATATAAGAGAAATTTGGAAAACACTTAACAGCATATTAGGTCAAAGAAAATGTGAAACCACTTATTTGAACAAGTTTTGTATTGGTGAAAATCTAGTAGCACTGGAAAATAAAGAAATAGCTAACCATTTTAACAATTACTTTGTTGACATAGGTACCAAATTATCCAACCTCATAGAACCCTGCCCGGGAACAAAGCCAACTGACTTTGTAAAACGTACTGTATCACAATCAATATATATTTCCCTCGTTAATGAGCAAGGAATACTTGAAATTGTGTCTGGGTGCAAAAGTAAAACTTCATACAAACACAATGAAATCGGCATGAAAACAGTTAAGCATGTAATAAAGCAAATTGTACAACTGCTAACCGACATTTTTAACAGATTATTGATCTGCGGATCATTTCCAAATGATCTGAAATTAGCAAAAGTCATTCCTATATTTAAGTGGTGAGATCGTTTTAAATTTTCTAATTATAGACCTATATCTCTCTTATCCCAGTTTTCAAAAATACTTGAAAAAATATTCAACGAAAGGCTAACGTCTTTCATTAAAACACAAAGCATATTGACAGATGGGCAGTATGGCTTCAGAAGTAATCATTCAACTTCACTAGCTTTAACAGAATATGTAGAAAAGGTTACTTCCGCAATGAATAAATGCCAAAGTACGATTGGTGTCTTTATCGACCTAAAAAAAGCATTTGACACTGTTGACCACAACATATTGCTAAGTAAGTTACTCTGGACTGGATAAAAAGCTACTTAACCAACCATAGACAATATGTATGCTATAACAACAATAACTCAGAACTAAAGTAAATCAAGTGTGAAGTCCCGCAAGGTTCATTCCTTGGCTAGTAACTCTGATGATATAAGCACTGTTGTTAACAACGAACTAAAAATATTAGACCTGTGGTTCCGTGCGAACAAATTATCGCTCAATGTGAACAAAACATTTTATAATGTTTAACAATAAAAACAACCGAGAACATATGTGAATATAGTTTTGAATGGAACTAACATTGAGCAGGTATCGTATACGAAATTCCTTGGAGTAACCATTGATGAAAAGTTAACGTGGAGAGAACACATAAAAATGGTTGAATCAGAATTAGCAAAAAGCTTAGCAGTTTTGTATAAAACTATGCATGTTCTTGATTGGCAAGCATTACACACATTATATAATTCACTTGTTGAACCACATATGTCATATTGCTGTGAGATCTGGGGAAATACTTATCATTCTAGACTCAAAAAACTATCTCTGTTACAAAAAAATCTATACGGATTATTTATAACCTTAATTACATGATCATACATCTGTATTTTTTATCTCTCAAACCTGCTTAAATTTCATGAATTAGTTAAATACAAGACTATGATTATAATTTATAAAGCATACAACCATTCATTAAATGGTCGTGTTCAAACATTCTTTGAACCAACTGCAGCTATACACATGCATGAAACCAGACAAAGCAAACTGTTCTATGTTATAAAGACAAACACCACCCTGCGACTGCTGTCAATCACCGTCAAGGGTATAAAAACATGGAACAATTTAGCAAATAAATTGACTCAGTTTCCAAGTTTAACACGGTTTAAAAACAACTTTAAACTTGGCATTACTTTTTGCACATTTGTGAATTGTTAATTGAAGATGATATTTGGTTAAACCCATCAATTAGTAACACAAGCACTTTAGTAACAAGTTTATATGTGTTGTATTTATTCAGTTTTTTAGTTTGAGAAGGGCAAAGCAACATATAAGCCTATGCCTTCAGCTATGTCCTTTCAGCAGCAGCAGCAGCAGCAGCACACCATGTTGTGCATATACTATGTTGTTGTTGATGAATAAACTTTCATTCATTCATTTCAAGTTCATCTGCAGCATTGTCCATTTGGGCGATCATCTTCTGCGAGACATGAATAATGACTGACAACCAGCTATGTGTTGACAGTGCAGCAATGTGTCAACCTTCTGAGGAGTGCCAAGAAGCCAGTGATAGTGCTGGGCAGTCAGGCCACCCTTCCTCCTACCCCGGTCGACAGTCTCAGACGCGCACTGGAGGTACCAATGTTCTGTGAATGCAATAAAATCCCATTAGTTTCCTCACTTTTCAAGGGAACATAACACTGTTTTACTCATAGTAGTAGTCATAGTTGTGGTATTATTATTATTACTTGTAGGAGTAGTAGTATTAATTAGTTATAGTAGAAGTAGCAACAATGTCTTAAAATGTAAAGATTTGAATTATATTTTCTACATTGTTGTGAAACCTCTTAATAATTCCATGCCATATTGTACTGATGTTTTTCTTCAGTAAAAATTTCACAAATTCTAAATGTGTCTATTTTAGCTTTTTGTTTATAATAATCTTATAAAACATGTCTAGCAATGATGGCTTTCTAAAAATACTTCATCCCTGTAGTTCTTTTAAGGCATTATTGTACTTTGTATCAACATTTATTTTATTATTAAATATCACATTTTACACAGCGGAAATAGTTTAATTTAATTCTACACTACTAAACAGCTGATTTTATTATCTTTGATTCTTAAGCTGAATCCACACCGACAGATATTACGTCACCAGAGAAGACTTATTTGGATTATCATTTCAGGACATTGGCATCCCGTGCTTTCTGGGCGGGATGAGCCGCGGCATGCTGGGAAGGGACAGTCCTCTCCAGATTCGACAGAAGCGACGTGTTGCTCTACGAGAAGCTGACGTCATTCTCCTGGCAGGTCAACAATAATTTGTGATACTTTGTATATGTATTTAATTAATTTCTTCTAAACATATTCAAATATTAGGATTACTTACCTATGTAACACACACACATACTCTGTTTGTCTAAAAACTACCGTATTTGTTCTAATTAGCATACATGCCCTAATTAACGTTACACCCCCTTTTTTGCGATATCGGGAATCTGTAATGCAATGTCCTCTCCCCCGGTATATAACTACTGCGACAATTGACGATCTTTTTAGATACAATTTTTTTACACATATCTGGAGACTTAGCAGCGTTCTTGTATCCTCTTGACCACGGGTGAATATATAAATAGCTGGTAACACTAAGCAACCTACTTTAATAGTAATAAACACGTAGTATATTTGAATGTTTGATTGAAATGTGACACGCTTACTTCAGTAAGTAAGAGTGAGCTTCAGTACTATATGTCTTAAAACCAGTGTTTAGTTTTTAATATATTAATATACATTTATTTTATCGCTTGTACAGCGCATCGATCCGCTATGCGGGAATTAGCGCTAAAGAAATACCGTATTATTATTATTATTACTTGGAGTATGCCATTAGCATGCACAAACAGTGAGACAATGGTGCCACCTGGAGAATATACTACTAGCTATATAGTAAGGGACCAGTTAGTATTTATTCCCTTGCAATAGGCAATTTGGTTGTGGCTGAGCGGAGCAACCGAGTGTTCGAAAAATATTGTCTTGATTGAATAAAAATAACTGGGATAATACAAACACAATATATTGATAAATGGTCAAAAAATAATGTTACGATAAGAATGCAAGGGTATAAATTATGTTTTAAATACCATCACCATCATCTTAACATCGTTTACATAAAGTTAAATATTGAAAGTGATGCAAGACGCAGGGCAATCTCACAGAGGTTGTAGGAACCAATCCTACACAGTTGCCTTCAAAATGAAGATGGTAGAGTTTGCGAAGGCTACCAACAACTCCATGGCAGCAAGGGAGTACAAGGTCGCGCGACAGGGAGTAATAGAGTGGCGTTGCAATGTGGCGGCCTTGAGGGAGGCGAGATCTGGCAGAAAAAGACTAGACGGTGCTGGCAAGAAGGTGCACTACTTTGATATAGAACACCAGCTGAAGGCATGGATTCCGCACAGAAGAGATGCCAGCGCTAGAGTGACAGGAAGGAACTTGTAAATTGAATGCCTGCGTCTCCACAGACAAGACGGGAACCAGGGTTTGAAGGCAAGCTATGGATGGCTGCGCTGTTCCATGAGAAGAAACCACGTGAGTTTCCGGTGTACAACGCACGTGGCACAGAAATCTCAACAACAACTAGACCCGACATAATGCAGGGGTACCTATGCTTCGTTATACGCCTTTGTCAAAGATGCCATTACATCGACGCCAACATAGGTAATATCAAAAATAGATAAGCGAGCGAAAAATGAACAACTCAGAACACGTCCAAAACATGAAATTCTACAGTCACTAGCACCCTCATGGTTCGTCCTGTCCCGACGATCTTGGTATCATTTGAAAGGATGCACTTTTTGTTATTCTAGCGTCATCTAGATTTCCTGGTAACCGTTCAAAGAACACCGATAAACAGACCTACCATCTTGCCGTTTTCGGTGTTCTGTACGGTTCCGAACTATGTTGGCGGCGGGTACTCAGTACACTTATCTTCCGATTGCGGCGCTGTTTTCCTCATTTGCATAGGTTCAAACATGCGCACTTCACCATTTCTTGGTTTCATGTTATAAGCTCCACCCACTTTTAAACGCGGCGAAACTGATCTATATCTACGTCAGCGTGACGTCACAATAATGTACGCCAACCAATGGGTGTAAATTTGTTGCGTTGGTTGGTTGATATATGTGATTGTGACATCATGCCTACTTCGCATAAGTCATTTTAGCAGCGGTTTGAAAGTGGGTGGAGCTTATACCATGAAATCAGATAGTGGTGCCTCAATCAGTCGATTTGTGAACTGTGTCTACGAAACAACATCGTTCGCAGTGTCTAAGACACCGGAACGGGCACGGTTGTAGGTTCGTTTTTAGTTAATTTTAGGAATGATTACCAGGAAACCATTTATATGTCTGAATAGCAGAAAAATTATCTATTTTTGGTAATATGGATGAGACCCCAGTCTACATCGACATGCCTGAGCATTATACCACGGAAACAACAGGAAGCAACACCATGTCGATGGGATCCACTGGCCACGAGAAGGAGAAGATAACTGTCAAGTTGGCGGAACCAAGTTGCCGCCCATGGTCATTTTCAAGGGTGTTTGCCAGCCACGCAACGTCGACATTCCTACCAGGATCATCGTCGTCATGGCACCTTTGTCATGGGCCAATGAAGAGATTGTTGGCAAGTGGCTGTGGATGGTCTGGCGACGTGACAACCAACAGAGGTGACTACTGGTGTGGGACTCCTTCAAGGCACACTTGACCAACAGGGAGAAGGAGGAAGTGCACACAACCTTCAACACAGACATGGCTGTCATTCCAGGCGGCTGCACAAGCAAGTTACAGCCAGCTGATGTTAGCTGGAACCGTCCCTTCAAGGATGCCTTCAGGGACCTCTATGCCAACTGGCTGGTTGATGGGCCAGTAGACTTGACCTGAGGAAGCAACCGGAAGCAGCCTGGTCGTCTGCTGATGCTGAAGTGGATTAAGCTTGCGTGGGGTAATGTTACTCCTCAAGTGGTCCGCGAGTCATTCAAAATGTGTGGCATTTCGACTGTAATGGATGGCACAGAGGACGACATGCTCTTCAGTGTGGACAGCAATGAGGAGGACCCTTTTGAAGGTTTCACAGCAGGTGACGTCATGGGTGGCCAACAGATGGCAGAAGTGCTGACAACAGAAGTAGCTGCTGCGGAGGGCCCTGCTGACACCCCTACTGACGCCCCACAAGGCATGGTGCTAGACGACGTCAACAAATGGGATGATGCGAGTGACGACGAAGATGACTACGAGGACGAATACAAAGCAGATCCTGGATCCCCAGGACGTTAAGATGACATTGAATTCTGGACACTCTACAAAACTCAAGCTATAACGGCAAAACTGAGGTGGGTCCAGATTCGACACAAGTGCCCCGCATCTTCAGATACAAGCATTAAGACCATTTTAGTTGGCTTAAAACAAATAACAGTCACCTGGAAATTAGGTCAGCTACATCCACCAGATGACGCTGTACATACGGGAATGGTTGCTACTTCGAGTTCTAACGTAGACGTCGGTGATTAACAATTTCGGATAACATACAACTTAGTTACTTACAGTGGATTATGTTGCATGTGTAGGACACCATTACTTATACAGTAATCGTTTGTACGTCAGGTGGAATTAGCCAGGTGCAGTTACATCTGCTCTTGCATCATCCAAGTGACCAACTTGGTTGGCAACGACGTGGTGTCTATTTAAACATGGCTCTTTTGGGTGTTTCCATGAGTTACTGTACTGCTCTGTGTAGCATAGACATATTTCATGCACAATATTATTTTCACAGGTTGATACAGATTTCTTTTTTATTAATAATTAAGTATATCAACATTAATGAAAATTATTTTTGAAATAAGTATAGAATGTTTACATCTTAGTGATAAAACTAACTTATGAGGGATTTTTCTTAATAATATTTCTGTAAAGTGGCATCTGATGTTCCGCCTGACAGGTGCCGTGTGTGACTTCAGACTTGACTACGGTCGAGTCCTCAGCAAGAAGGCCAAGGTGATTGCAGTTAACCGAAACAAACAGCAACTCTACCTGGTAAGTGTTACTACAGTAATAAAAGGAAAACTACTGTTGTGGCTAAATCCTCGGACAGTTGAGCTTATAGATGTGTCAGAGTTTTGCCATCATCTAAAAATCTATCTTTTTAATATCACCTGTCCTCCTTGGCATCTTAGCACTACGATCCATCTGTTGATGACTTTTGCATTGTATACAATCACAAGAACGCCTAATCCTTTGGTTTTGTTGCGCTAATGAACTTTGATTTTCTGATGATATTGGCACCAAAGAAGTCCTTTTTAGTCCTTTGGGCTGAAGGTCTAATGGACATATGCCATCACTCCACGTCTGCCGTGCGCTGTTACCTGCCATATCTCAGAAACCGTTCAGCAACTTGTTGTCTAATTTTGCATAGACATATCTTACAGTACTGCCACTATGTACGAGAAATCTGTAAATGGTTGAATCATTCTAAGGGCTCCCGAAACTGGAACAAATTTCACATTTTGCCTATTTCTTTTCAAAAACTCTTCAGTAACTTTTCTCTGATTTTACGTAGACATTTCATGTGGTATTGCTACAATACACAAGACATCTGTATTTGATTGAATCATTCTAAGGGCACCTCAGGGCCCCCCAAAATACAAAATGTTCCCACTATTTCCCTACTGCTGTAAGCCTCCTGCACTATTTATAACTTCCACTGATCTCTATTTATAACTTCCACTGATCTCTATTTATAATTGGATAATGGACTATGCCCTATCTCTGATTACTGGGGTGTGGTGGCTTGGGTGTCAGAGATTATGCTGTAAGCCTGTGTATTGGTCACTATTGGACTACCCTCGGCTCACTGCCTGCCAATGTTCTAGTGTCAAACAGAAGTCCAAAGGACTTTAGGGCCTCTTGGCCCATTTTTTTATATTATTTTGTTGCTGTGAATCTTACGAAGACAGTTAAAGGGAATAAAGACACCTATTGCTTGAATCCATGTTATATTACATCCTGCTATCTATTTCCATGTCCACCAAGCCAAAAAAATCAAAAAAATTCAATGAATTAAAAATTCCACATTTTATGTTGTGCATCCGGACATTTTCAAATATGCATATTTTTGGCGCGCTTTTTGGGATGCTGAGATGTGACGTCACTTATGACTCAAACTCGCATCAGGCCAACCCTTTCCATGCATTCAGAGCATGTTTACAAGGATAGCTTTCGGATCGAAACGAACGTCAAAATGAGTTATTGTGCAATATTCCGACGTAATACAAACACTAGTCATCGTAGAGGAACAAGCAGTTATCTTACGGTTCCACATGAATCGAATTTTATTTAAAACAACGAATGCGAATGGGCCTACAAGTCGACTAGGTTTCGCCGAGCTTGGGCTCGTTTTCAGAATAATTATATCGAATGCAACCAACGGGAGATAATGTACACCAATAAACATACATAGCAAACATATATTGTATCCAGCTAAAGAAAGTAACGTGTATAATCTCATAATATCACTAGAATATCGATATATGAAGGAGTTGTACAATTTATCATAACAACTTAAATCAGTCAGAGAGTTTCCGCTGGTGCCGCTAGCTCAGTGGGTAGGCGCTTTGGTTACTTGTCATTTATTTTACAATCGGGCGACGCCGGTACAATCCTGACAGTATGCAAACCATTGATTTTTCTTTACACTTTTTTGTTTATGTTTTCACAAAGTAATATAAACCAAATTATTTAGTATACTATGATGCACTGTTTATAAATATTTTTTTATTTTGTAGTAATGATTTATTTGCATCAAAAATGAAAATATGGTCATTATATAACGATGTTTCTAAATTTTATTTATCCAAACAAATATAATGTAATGGATATATAATTTATTAATTGTAAATTTATTGTACGGTAATATATTGTAATTATATATGTGAAAACATATTGTGATCTGTCTGGATAAATAAAATTTAGAAACATCGTTATATATAATGACCATATTTTCATTTTTGTGGCAAATAAATCATTACTACAAAAATAAAAAAATATTTATAAACAGTGCATCATAGTATACTAAATGATTTGGTTTATATTATTTCGTGAAAACATAAACAAAAAAATGAAAAGAAAATCAAAGGTTTGCATGCTGTCAGGATTGAACCGGCGTCGCCCGATTGTAAAATAAACGACAAGAAACCAACGCGTCTACCAACTGAGCTAGCAGCACCAACGGAAATTCACTGACTGATTTAAGTTGTTATGAAAATTTGTACAACTCCTGCTTCATATATCGATATTCTAGTGATATTATGAGATTATATATGTTTCTTTTTGTAGCTGGATACAATATCTGTTTACTATGTATGTTTATTGGTGTAGATTATCTCCTGTTGGTTGCATTCGATATAATTATTCTGAAAACGAGCCCAAGGGCAAAGCAAGCTCGGCGAAACCTAGTCGATTTGTAGGCCCATTCGCATTCGTTGTTTTGAATAAAATTTGATTCACGTGGAACCGTAAGATAACTGCTTGTTCCTCTATGATGACTAGTGTTTGTATTACGTCGGAATATTGCACAATAACTCATTCTGACGCTCGTTTCGACCCAAAAGCTATCCTTGTAAACATGCTTTGAATGGATGGAAAGGGTCGGCCTGCTGCGAGTGTGTGTCATAAGTGACGTCACGATACCACGTGATCGCCTAGCTCATTAAAATTTTATTTTCCACGGGAATCGCTTCACAGACGGGCTTAAAATCGAATTTATGCTACAAATGTATTTTTCTATATTTGTTTAATGTTGTCAAATGTTATATACAATGTTAAACTGTGTGTACACATGGAAAAAGGATTTTAGCTAATGCCTTATTTTTATTTCCTTTAACACTCTTGATATTGATGTAATCTATATTTGTGGGGCACAGTGACTTGTTAGAGCATCACACTCTCTAATGTGGATATTCCGGGTTCAAATCCTCCAGTTCACTCAACTGTATGCATGAGTACCTGGTTATAAACAGTGGTGGATGTTTGTGTACAAATAGTCTTCCCACAGTAATTGCAGCTGAATGCTTCCCAGAGAAGTTGAGATGGGGTACAAATGAACAGGTCTACCAGAGAGTAAAGTGTAAGCTGTGAACTGTCCTAAGGATTGCATACCACTGTATAAGAGCTTTCCTTTATATGATAAAGTGCATGTACAAATATATTTTCAGAACTCGGACCTATTCTGGAAGCCCTCTGTGGCTGTCCTGGCTGACGTGGGGGGATTCGTGACATTGCTGGCCAAGAGCCTTCAGGGTTATGAGTGTGATGAGGCCTGGCTACAGAGTCTGCGAGCGAGAGACAGTGAGAAGGAGGAGGCAAACAGGTAAGCAACCAGACATGCCACATCATACAAATTTTCCAGAAACAATACACATTTTTTTAGGAATACATCCATATCCCATTTTAATATGGATATGCTTCAGATATCAAAATGTGGATTGTATTGATTTTCTTTGATTTGTGACAGAAGCGTAACTTTGAATGACGTTCATTGCAGTCAGAGAGTAAATACTGGTGATGCCAGGCAGATTTCCAACAAAATCCACAGTGGAATTTGTTTGATATAAATACCTGGGTATATATGTAATAAGTCAGATAATTGCATATAACTGGACAACCATGCATGAAGAGGTTCATCAGACAGGTTGCTTCAAATAGTTTTAACGTTTTTCACAGTCAAATTTGCCTGTTTCTTGTAACATTTTTATATCTCTTAGTGATCTTCATCAGACCCCTGACACAGACAGCTAAATGCCATCAGATTTGTTTGAGAAAAAAGGCACATTTGACTGTAAAAACATAAAAAGAAAAGCAGTGTGGTCAGCCATGTTTTTTGTGGGAAACTTCTGAAGTGTGACACAAACAAAATTGTATTAGCTCGTCCTTGCTGTGAGAAAGTGATTGGCTTGCAGACATCAATTATAATATTTGTTTAATCAAATTAATATAACAATAGATTACGATTAATCAAAATTATAATAAATAAATAAATATTTTGTACCAATGAGTGGCCTTGCAGACAGATGGCTGCGACCCCGACGGCAGAACACCTCAACCCGCTGAAACTTCTCTACAAGGTGGAGGAAATGTTACCAGAAAACAGCATCATCATCGTTGATGGGGGAGACTTTGTGTCCACCGCTGCTTACATTCTGAGGTAAGAAGACAGGTAGATTCACAATGCTGCATCCTCGCAAGCCAGGGTGTGACTACGTACACCTCCCCTGGCTGATCTCCTATGCATTGTATGGAAGTTAGCTGAAATAAACTCATAATTGACTTCACAGTACCACCCGTGAGAACAGTGCAGACACCTGTCCAACCAGGAACCCCAATATAATTACCCATTCGACCATTCTCATGAGCCGCTGAGCAGTATTGTGTATTCAAGTAATTATGTCTACTGTCCAAACAGTCCACGAAGACCACTGGAATTTGCAGGCAAGCTATATAATTGGCTGAGCTTCGGCAAGTGATCTGTCAGGGGGTACTGAGACTGATGTAATCAGCAACGCCCCCTGGCATGCAAGGATGCCTGACTGACGTTATGCCGTTCTTTCTTGTGCACACACCCCCTCACTAGCTCGCTCGCTTGTTCACTCACTCGCTCGTTCACTCACTCACTTCCTCATTCATATCGAGTGCCAAGCGTTTAGGAATTACTCTATCACCCTTTGGAAGAGAATTAATGCCTTTATTTTTTCAAAATTCACTGTCGATATGGTTCTTACCAGTTTTCGGGTTCGTACTGTACGTTAGAAGGAAGTAAATTGATTGTTCAACATGTTACGCATACTTTCTGCTATTTTCCGAGGAGTTTTAATCAGTTTTGGTTATTTTGCAATAACACGAAAATTGATTCAAATTTATGTCATAACCAACGTCATTTACAAATAATTTGTCTGTGTGAATATAGCACCATCTGGAGGATGGGCATTTTTGCTGGTATAAGAAATTACCATTGATAATATAATTTCCAACATTGTTAATTCATATGCAGTTTTCTCTTGTGTAATTTTGCAAAACGCTTTCTAACAATACTTGTGTTGTTGTTAGACCAAGGGGCCCTCTCCGATGGCTTGACCCAGGGGCGTTTGGCACCCTGGGAGTGGGTGGAGGGTTTGCACTGGGGGCGAAGTTGTGTCGCCCTGACAGCGAGGTGTGGATCGTTTATGGGGACGGCTCCCTCGGCTACAGTCTGGCCGAGTTCGACACCTACACCAGGCACAAGGTACATCACTATGTGTGACAGGCGTCATTCAACTTGAGTGTTGTAAATTGCATATTTGCAGTTAAAAATTTGTGAAATGTAAATTATGTATTCATTGGAACATTATGTCACAATAGACCCTCCCCCCAAAATAGCATATATTGGGCCGTGCGATGATCATCCCCCTTAATATAAATATGTCATTTTCATAAGTATCTTAAGAAACGTCTGCAAAATAGATCCATGATATTATTGTAGCTTCCAACCACTTATTTTTCCATGTTATGCAAGCAAGTTGTTACACAAGTTGGTCTTAGTGAAATACCAGGTACGTGCAATTTCTGTGCAAAATATCAGCGTCCTGCAAAATATTTTACACAGCATTGTTATTTATGTATGTAGACTCCAGTGCTGGCGCTGGTTGGCAATGACGCCTGTTGGACCATGATAGAAAGAGAGCAAGTTCCCATGTTGAAGAGCAACGTCGCATGTCCACTCGCTGTGAGTTACCGCATGATATGTACAGCACAGTGAAAAATTGTAATACTTAATAGCATTTTTGTGACACCAGAAACAACACACCTCGCACACCACGCGCGGGTGCATGCATGTACACACGCACATGTACACATACCATCGTACACAGACTCTCACTCACGCACTTTTATGTGCACACATGCACGCACACACACTAGAAGAAATGTCTCAATCTACCACCACTTTTGGTATCAAACCTCCACGATCCACATGTTTTGAGGACCAACATCTCCACTTCCCACCAATCTCACCTATTTTTGAGGCCAAACTCCCATTTCCTGCCATATCCTCCTCATATTTATTGGCTTTCATGTAGCTTACATTGTGAAGAAGCTTATTGGGCAAGTATGGCAATATGACTATATTTGCCATCTGGAGCACAAATGCTACAGACTAGATTTACCATCGTCAATGCTAATAGCGACCTATATTTTTAAAAATCTGCATTAAATCAATGAGGTGCACAGTTTTGAAATGTCCATTTTGGTCACATTTTATTTCATTCCAACACGGTTTTGTTGCATTTTTACTACATATTTCACAATCTTAACTTCCAGGCAGTTTCTTTGTGAAACCATCCCATCACAGAATTGACACATGTTCATCACCCCCGAACTTGCGTTTTTCTTTCAGTTTTCTGATTATCACCTTGTCGTCGAGGGTTTGGGGGCCAGAGGATTCAAGATTGACAAAATGAATGAAGACAAATTGGAGGAGATCTTAAGAAAGGCCCAAGAAACATGCAGGGATGGACAGAGCACACTTGTGAACTGTCTCATCGGCAAAACCAGCTTCCGTGACGGAAGTCTGTCTGTCTGAGAGATTCTACATCCTTTGCGGTGTCCACCGACTTCTGCAAGAAAATTACAATTTTTTTCAGAAATTGCAAGTAAGCACAGGTAAACGAGGACTAACACTATCCAAGCTAATAATTTAGATACTTTTTCAAAATAAGAGAAAACTGTTGCATATAAATATCAATTATACAAATATGTAACTTTTGTAACTTATTTTTAGCTGGATCTCATTTATATAATGCTATGCAACGCCTACTGCCATTTCTGGAATATGCAAATTTCCATTTTTGGTATGTATGCGACTGTAAATTTGTTTTGTGTTTGTTCAACTATGAAACAGGTTACCATGGAGAAGGTAACCAAACCACTTTTCTTTATTTTTATATGTTTATTGGTTATTTTGTATTGCCAAGAATGAGTTAGCCATTATTTATGCATCCTTTGTGTTTCTTTCTGGATAGGCAACAAATCTAGTGTATCGGAATAAATTATCACTGCCACTGGATGTTTTGAACATTTTTGAGTATATCAGGTACTGCATCTTTCTATGTGACCTCACTTGCAAATGAAGAACGTTGAAATGTACCGACATATTTTGACATATACTGCTTAGAGCTCAGTGCACGGACACATTTGACTTCTGTATAAATATACCAGTTTATATGACTGAGCTGTCCAAAATAAGTGAATGTGTTGTTAATCCTGTTGTAATTTAAAAGGTAAAGGTAAGTTCTTATATAGCGCAGTATCCAGTCCACAGGACTGCTCAGAGCGCTTTACACTTTACTCCCTAGCAGACCTGTTCACTCGAACACCATCTTGACTTCTCTGGGAAGCATCCAGCCCAGCTGCAATTAATGCGCAAAGACTGTTCGTACACAAATATCCACTGCTGTCTATAGCCAGGTACTCATTCATACATCTGAGTGAACTGGAGCAACGTATAGTGAAAGAACTTGCCCACGGTTCGACACCGCCGCACAGGATTCGAACCCGGGTTCTCTCGGTCGAGAGTCCAAAGTTCTAGCCAGTGCACCACACCGCTACACAAGATTTCAGTATTTGCTATCACGTTGTTTGAGATGACACATCACTGCTAGAAAACAAAAGGCAGCATCTAGATCTTGTGAGAATGTATTTGTATCTATTACACACATATTCCTATTTCACTTGTGGGTATCTGATTCTGATGGTTGATAGTGCAAGACCCCTACTGGGGCATCGCGCGCTAGTATGGTTGGTTGATGGTGCTTGTTCGGTCTCAGGATGGCAGTGCAGTGCTGCAGTGGTGCAGTGGCTAGAGCTTTGGGCTCTCGACCGAGAGAACCCGGGTCGAATCCTGTGCTGCGGTGTCAAACCTTCAGAAAGTTCATTCACTGTACATTGTTTCAGTTCACTCAGCTGTATGAATGAGTACCTGGCTATAGACAGTGGTGGATATTTGTGTACGTAGTCTTCGTGCATTAATTGCAGCATGGCTGGATGCTTCCCAGAGATGGTGTTCGATTGAACAGGTCTGCCAGGGAGTAAAGTGTAAAGCGCTTTGAGCAGTCCTGATAACTGAATACTGTGTTGTACAAGAACTTACCTTTAGTTTTCACATAACTGTCTGTAAAAAAAATACTATGTACTTGAATTGGAATTAAATCAAATCAAACCTGAACTTTAAAAGCCAAAACACAACAATAGAAGTATGGGTATGGGTTTCAATTTCATCCATAATCATTATGTTATACTGGTCTGAATATGCAGCACGAGGGTCCATTTGACCATGATGCTTAGCAAACAAACATATTCATTACAAGAATTATTTTGTATCATGTATTTTTGTATCTATGTTTTTGTACACGAGGTGTAAAATATGGATCTAGAATGTGAATAATTAATTATGGCAAAGATAAGTTATTTTGTTATAGCCAAACAGCTTGAACTCCGAGGTGTTTTTGTAAAGCAAAGGTGCATTGAACATGTGTAATAATTTCAGCAATGTTGCATTTCCACGGTACTTTTATAACTTAAGTCTTAAGAGTATGTTTTGAAGTTATTCACTGAAGAAGTCGTTACTTGGAAGGATGATAAAAGCGGATTATCTTATTATTGTGTTATTTAGTGTTTGTTATTCAATTGTTGCAGCTGTTAACGTTGTGATGTCTGCTTAGTGATTCATTATGAAGTGCCTACTGTTATAATGAACTGTTGTAGTTAATAATAAATTTATAAATAACTTTGTGTGTTCACACGGACTGAATATTGTTCATCGGTCGTACAGTTTTTGAATGAATGATTTGTTGGATGGCAACTGTTCCTACTTGGAATGTAGCTGCTGCACAGTGCAGGGGCTCTGATAAAAAAAATGTGCATGTTCATCTCCTAGCTACCAGTGAATAATGCGTCTTCCAAGTTCAATTCGAAACCGGGTGCTACTGAAGGCCATGTATGATTTTCAATGTTCCAACTGTTTCTAGTCATTGCGACACTAAATGTGTATTGGTAACAGTTCGGTGGGTTAAAATAATATTCATACATTGTTACGATGGTGAACAATCGTTATTTCAATACTTTCAAAAATACACTATTTGGAGATACAAAAATGCCAGCTTTATTAAATCTTGGGTTTGCTTATCCATTTCCGGACGTTGCAGCCTTGATGGATTGTCTATAGACAGCTCTTTCGTTTGCCAGTCTCCCCACTCGCCAAACGTCTGCTTCCATCCATTCCTCTATGTCCTTCCCCCATTGTCTTCTAGGTCTTCCTCTGCTTCTGCTGCCTTCCACTTTTCCTTCCATTATTAGTCTCTCTAGAGACTGATGCCGTTTCAGATGGCCGAAATAACTTAGTTTCTGTTTCTTTACAAAGTTCAATAAAGTTCCGGGTATAACACCAAGCTCATCTGCGATGGATTCGTTAGTTCTACGTTCAGTCCACGAAACTCGTAATATCTTTCTATAACACTTGTTTTCAAATGCGTTTAGTAATGTTCTTTTTAAGAGTCCAGGTTTCGCATCCATATGTAGCCGTTGGAAATAGGCACTCGGATAATTCGTAGTTTCATATCTTTGTTCGTTGCTTTCCACAGCTTCTTCATCTCCGTCAACTTTTTACCCGCCATTACCAACCTCCGCTTGATCTCTTTCGTCCCATCCCCATCCGCTTCTATCAGTAATCCCAGATATTCAAAATGTTCCACTCGTTCTATTTCGTCGTCATCTACTGTGACTTCTGATGGTTCTCAACATCCCTTCACATCCATAATCTTAGTCTTCTTTACGTTTAGTTTCAATCCTTTCATCTCGCTGTGCTCTTTAACAGGAGTTATCAGTTTATCCAATCCTTCTTTTGTATCGGATATTAACGCTGTGTCATCGGCATATCTCAATTCATATATATACTGTCCATTCACTTTCAGTCCATTAAAAAACTTGCTTCTCGTGACCGTCTCGACTTCTCTCATGATATTCTCTGTGTAGACGTTAATAGGTGGGGGGACAAAATGCACCCGTCTCACTCCCTTGCCGACTGGGAACCAATTTGTGGTACCACGCTCTAATCTCACTGCGGACTGCTGTCCAACATATAAATTTTGGATAAGTGATGTAATTTTCTGGTCAAATCCCATGTGTATCAAGGTTTTCCAGAGTTGTTGATGACTAACATTATCAAAAGCTTTTGAATAATCTATGAAACAGATCCTACGGTCATGGTTGAATTCTCTGCATTTCTGAATAAACATCTTCAGGTTGAAAATGCGATCTCTTGTTCCTCTTCCAGTCCAGAAACCAGCATGTATTCTGTTGACTTCACATTCCAATTTTGTTGTGATTCTCTTCATGATTTTTAGCATAATTTTGCTCGCATGGCTGATGAGGGATATAGTCCTGTGGTTTGAGCATTCTTGTATGTCACCTTTTTCGGTATTGGTATAAGGATGGCTCGTTTCCAGTCCATGGGCCATGTTAAATTTTTACATGTAAATAGAAACCACATATATCGAGTTTAAAAATCTTACAGCAGATATTGATATAGTGAAACCTTCCTTAGCAGACACTTGTCTATAATGGACACACACAAGTCCAAAATGAATGGTTGACACTGTCCAATACCCATCCACAGTGCTAATCTGGCCATAATGGATAATATTACATAGTCCCAATGATGTCCACCATGGACTGGTTTTATTCATTCATATGGTAAATACTGAGGTACCATGCAAATGTAACATTTCAGTGTTAGAACTGGGGGGGTTGTGGACCCCCCAAATAATTTATATGGATGGCAGGAGATAGGATTAGCCCCCAATATTTGGGGTGCAATTGGGAGATTTTGGCAAGCCTCAAGGGGATCAATTGGAGGTTTTCAAAGAGCTTCAATGTGTTTTTAGTGAGACAAGGGGGAGTGCAAAAAATGGAGGTTTTTGGACATCCTCAAGGTGTTTTTTGACAGGCTGCAAGGTGGGGTGCAATTAGAGGTTCCTGGATGTTTTGGAGTGGAGGTTTCTGGTGAGCCTCAGCCCCCTCCCCACAAATATTTACCATGTTTTGATGCCAAAGATAAATATGCAACAGACTGTTTCCAGAGTAAGAGATCACTGTTTATTGCCATACACATTTCATGTCACACAACTACAGCATCCTTGTATTACCAGTGGTTTGTCACATCACCATCCGGTAGACATCCCACAATAATTCTATCATAAATCACCCACTTATGCAACCGAGGGCAATACAAAAGGATTTTAGTTTTCACAAAACAAACCAGACGACAAGCACAGCTTGTCAAATGCATGAAATAAACGACATGTCAAACGACGCATTAAACACTGGAATATAACACGGTGAACAGATAAGTTACTACCCCCCACATATGACTACAAAATTACTGCCGTTTGAAAATGAGAGGAATGCTAGCAAAGAATAATTTCATTGTTAAATGCCCACGTCTCAATGGCTACATTACCCCTGGCGTATATCCAATATACTGTCCAGAACTTCGCTGAATCAGTTATACTTTGTCCCACTTGTCTTCATCAGTCTTGATTGTGAGAACCAATGTGCCACACAACATTTCCAGGAAATCACAAATTACATGTACAACCACCCTCACGAGCCAGCAATGTTATTATGATTGGCCCAAACACAAAATGCCCAAATCTGAAAGGTCTTTATATGATTACTTCAGAGCTGTTGATGTATTCAGCATTCCTCAGCCACGAGGACGGTTACTGCGGAAATTGGTGAACTGGGCATAAAATATGTTCAACAAATGTGCCAGTTACATGTATTCATAATATTGTATGTATGTACATCATTTCATGGTTGTGCCTAATGAGGCATGAAAATATGATGCGAGATGGAGACGCAGTTAATTATATCGTTTCTAACACTGATTTAGCTCAGGATATCGTTGTATGATTGGTGAACTCGGCAACCAATCAATCCACATTTCGCTACGTTGATATATCGGGGATACAGATAACAGATGTATTCAGCCCATAGCTCGCAAGGATCGATAATGTTGAAATTGGGCATAAATTCAATTCAACAATCGTGTCAGTTATGTTAATTCATAATACAGTATTGCCACTAGTTCATCAGGATGGGTACAGAGAAAATCTAATGCACCCTCGTAGTAAATCTATCAACTACAACATGCTATGACAATATCACAATTCATAATAACAAGTGGCATATCAAGCACGGGTTGTAGCATTAAACAATGGCAGTGATTTGACTACCCTGGTACGTGAGTGTTAGTTATCTGATTACACTGTGAACATTCCGTATAAAATGTATGTACATCATTTTATAGTACAACGATTATGTCTGATGAGGCATAAAAATATGAGATGGAAATGCAGTTAATTATACCGTTTCTAACAATGATTTAGCTGAGAATATTTAACAACTGGCAGTTTGGACTGAAAACGTGACTATAAAACAAGGCCACATTACGCTGCTGGCAAGACAAAAGTAAAGCACTTATAGTATCATATATAACAAAACTGCTGATAGGCTCCTAGACAATACACCAACAATATATATTAACCTCTATATATATCACACAATCTACAATAACACAACGTAAAACTTGCTGCAACTGTACGAGTTGAATATGTTCAACGTCTACAGAGAATTGTGTCAAACGCAATGGTTCTGAACCTGAAACTTAAAAAACCAGTACCGAGAGTCGGTCGGTAAACGTCCATTAAAAGCACACACGATTCCATGTATATAACAATCTATTTAAAACACTGTCGGCAAATGCAGTAACAATAAAACCCAATATGCTTCTGACAAAACGCTGCATGGTATATATTATATTATGCCTGTAATAACGAGATCTTCAGTAAATATCTGAGATGTACGGCCTCATATCAAGTATGCCTTCCCATGATGGCTTGCAGTAACACCGCACGCGGCCAGACGTTGGACTCGGTTTACCAGACCTGGCAAAACAAATGTCAACATCTTATAATATGTCAATAATCCAACAAAGAAAATAGACATACAATGTTTGTATACTTCTTACATAAAAAGGGCATACTGAAAGTTATTGTAAAAATTATTGACCTTTTATTTTATATACCACTGCAGTTTGCTACTAATTACATATACACTGAAATGCTTTGCAACACAGTGTAGCCTTCACATTAGTGTTTGTTCAATGATACATAATCCTGCACTATTTCTAGTACGTTAACTGATAAGTGTTGAGATGCAGTACATAAAATATAACCATACATTAATTTGGACATTTTCCCAGCCATTTATTAAGCTGCGGGAGAAAAAACAAAAAAGGACTCCTTAACAGAATAGGTGAAAACAGAATCGGCCATTTAGAAGAATCAACTATATTGCCTGGGGTTGAATCATTCCATATTGCCAATGTACTAAATTTAATGTGCAGCTCGTGTGAATCGGCAGTTTCATAGACTCAAATTTCTCGTGTCTAAAATTATTTTTATTATGTCCACTGTACTTCTAAATGTTATGTTGGTCATCATCACCATGTTTCACAGGAAATATAAATTAATACAGTGGCACTGCCTACTAACTGGAATAGATATTTTATGTTTGTCATCATCACCACGTAACAGGGGAATATAAATTAATACAGCACACTGCCTATTGAGTGGAATAGATATTAATGCTCCTGCGGATAGGGCTGCGCGGTGGGTAGTGTGTCTTGACAACTACGTGACATAAGTTGAATCCAGTAGGTACTGGCTGTGCTACCAAAACCTGGAGGGTTTCGATAGCTTTTTTGGATCAACGAAAATCGCAAGTCCCTCACCATATACAAAACTTTTTTATTTTTATGAGGCCACCCATAAGTCAAGCCACATTTCCCTTACAATGGTACCAGCCATTTACATTCTAAGGTGATCATATTGGTGTATCACTGTTATGATGTTGTCATCTCTAAAACTAGCTTGGGGAGAAAACCCGGCCAACTTACCCGCAGTAGCCCCATGTGTTAGTGCACACCGGGGGATTATCGCTGGGTGTGGGTCGGGTGTCATACTGGCTGGGGTCAGGGGTACAGTCAGTGTCCATCGACAGACAGGCAGCTTCTGTTTCCGCTATCAGGATGGCCTGCTCGTTGTATGTCTCTCCATTCAAGTCCATGATGTGGTCGCCCTGAAAGAAATGCACACATTTGGTTTAAACCCATATTTTCTATTTGAAATTCTGATTAAATTCATCTATCACATATAAAATATACTTGCATAAAACAGAATCTGCTAGTTTTCACAAGAATGTATCGAGTACCATTATCTGACAGGATACACAATACAAAATATGGCATATACCTATATCAAACCAATTTTTATTAGAAATATGTATTTTCTCTTAAATCATTACAATTCTGTCATTTAATGTTACACTTGCATGATGAACACAAAGAAAATATGAACTTTATAAAAACATTCAATTTGGAGAAAGTCTGTAGATACATAATAAAAAAATTGCCATATTCATCCTAAAATAATAAAATGTGCATTAAAAATAATTAATAACTGTAAACAAAGCCCTCTAGTCATTTAGAATTGCCAATCTTTTATGTAAAAAAATACTTAAGTGTCATTAATTAAAAATGACATTAACAACTTTCCTACAATACAGTTGAGAATGTTTGTTTACAGAGTTGACAACTTCACAGTGGTGTTGCTAATCAGATCAGTTGCACCTAGACTAGGTGCGACCTTTCCACTAAAAACGTACAGAGCTCTGCCAAACAACACAACTAAATGCAAACATAGAAAGCACAATCAGAGTCGTACCATTGAGACCTCTGGTACCGTGGAACCAGCTGCCATGGGAGGGGTGGGAAGGTTGCCAGCTGGCCAGGGCGATGGCACTCGCACAACCTGCGACCTGATTGATGGGCCACTGCAGCACCAACTCTGCAAAATAAAGACAAGTTCTTATGTACAGTGATATCCAGTCCTTAAGACTGCTCTACACTTCACTCCATGGCAGACCTGTTCAATTAAATATATCAACTTCTCTAGGACAGTTCGTACACAAATATCTACCACTGACTAAAGCCGGGTACCCATTCATGGGCTGAGTGAACTGAAGCAATGTACAGTGAACAAACTTGCCCAAATCACCAGGCAATGAAATGGTAGGTACAGCAATGCCTTTTAAACAAAAGATGAAAACTGATAAGATAACACAAGACTTTGAGGTGTAAACAAATCGTGGAGTTATCAGGAAGCAGGTCAAAAGCAGATCCAGTTTTTGGTGTGTGAAGAATATATCTGCATAACTGGAAACAGTGTAATATATTTTATAAAAAGTGTTGCCATATTTTTAGACATCCAAAGGAATTAAAAGTAGAAAAGACCAGATTTGTTAGCTATTTTGGTGAGCTCTGCCTTATGTGCAAGCATATTTATTGTGCAAGAGATCCATATAAACATTAATTATTTTATTATTAGAAATTTTTTTCAATTCAAAATTACACAAATGCAACTAGATCTTGACATAACACGTGAATTTCTAAAAACTTTTTAACCCTTTTACCTGCAGGTGCCTGTCTTGCTGCCTCAGTATTTCTTCGTGAGGGTGCACATTGTTATGGTTTATCTCCATTCCTGACTGCAACTGTGGCTCGTTTCTGTCACCCCAAGTCCATTCACACTTCCTCTTGGCTGCCGGCACATCCCCATCCTAACATTAGAACAAAATGTGCAGTTCCACAACCAGTATTCATTTCACCAGAAATAAAACATCTCCATCCTAACATTAGAACAAAATGTGCAGTTCCACAACCAGTATTCATTTCACCAGAAATAAAACATCTCCATCCTAACATTAGAACAAAATGTGCAGTTCCACAACCAGTATTCATTTCACCAGAAATAAAACATCCCCATCCTAACATTAGAACAAAATGTGCAGTTCCACAACCGGTATTCATTTCACCAGAAATAATACATCTCCATCCTAACATTAGAACAAAACATGCAGTCCTACAAACAGTATTCACTTCACCAGAAATAAAATAAGGTATTGTTAAAAATCTGCACAGTAAAAAATATATAAAACTATATCAACTTGCTATGCGATATTAGCACGTAATGAAATGTGATCTCCATTTTCCAATAAACAAATAAGTTGGTGGAGCACTTACCATGAAATACCTGTTTAAACTTACAATACAATTCACGTAAAACTATTTACACACACCACATTAAAATATGTTCGCCTTATCTCTCTATAACCCACATCAATCAGACTTTAACCCCTATTTTGTTGTCTGTTTTCATCCAAGGATCCAGTAAAGGCACTGATAAAAACACTTGTAAGCATAATACATATAAACTACAGCTAGATCTATATAAATAATAATAACAGTATAAAATCATACGATTTTTCTAAGACCTAACCAGGTTACCTGTGTAGATGTGAAGAGATTCAATTGTTGTTCTGTTGATGGGTCAGATGATGCTTTCCTCTTAGTCCTGTAGACATCAACAAAGAATGGTGCCTTTGGTGGAGTAGACCAGCCCAGTTCAGAGGCAGGCATCTTCAAATGTTGTGAGGCTAATGAATAAAACATATGTATCATGATTACATTGTGGAGAATTTGTTTTGCAAAATGTAAAAAATAAATAAATACTAAATTGTTAATTAAATATCAACTTTAAATAAGATGAATGGATAGTTGGATGCAACAATTTGCAATGCCAATTTAACATAAAAATGTAAATGTTGATAAGTCATAACCAAGACAGTCCTAGACCGTCAGTCAGGTGGTTTTGTGGATTTTATTTACTGGGTAATAACGCTTTACACTGCTACCAGACCAGTTGATCATATCTATGTATCATATGCAGCGTTCGAAATAGCACTTGTCTGTGACAAGTGATTTTTGGCCCGGACAAGTAAAATGACTCGACATGGTTATCCGGCGGACAAGTGAAAATTTACATTAAATAGTGATGAGTGCAACATTGCAAACTTTTTATTTGAGGAAATTCATACGTAAATGAAGTT
This sequence comes from Paraescarpia echinospica, assembly GCA_020002185.1. Classification (NCBI taxonomy): domain Eukaryota; kingdom Metazoa; phylum Annelida; class Polychaeta; order Sabellida; family Siboglinidae; genus Paraescarpia; species Paraescarpia echinospica. Next base: position 26,189,379 of record CM034536.1, on the reverse strand, counting down.
CGCTAGCAATCGCGTGCATTCCAATTTTGTTAGTGTGTCGGCGTCTTGTCGTTCCACCGCCAGTGTTTTGTACGTCAGTGTTCGACCGAGTTTAGTGCCTGCGTTAACAGGGTCATCCGCTGAACGCACCGACCTACCTGTCATACGCGTAGGACAGACTCTGCATCAGCCATCGTTGATCGAGGCTGTATTTCACACAATTGTAAATCATTCAGTTTGGCCGACGTACAAATTGCTTCCACTCTCGGATCATATTTGATGAACTTTGGAAATAGTAGACTTTGTATCACTACCTGTTTTTTCAATAAGTATATAGTTTTAACCATTATTACACCTAACCCACGCGGACTCGGCAGTCTTCCAATCCAAGTCATTGAATGTTAGACGATCCAGATCGATGACATTTTTCAAAACTTGTAACTGGCTCTCCGGTAAATCTATGGTGCAGATTGATAAACGGAATATTAGTGACATTTCAGAAGTGTTGTTGTATCTATGTAACATCTATTTTAACCATAAATGGCGAGTTTTCGAAACCGAATTATGCAAGACGCGCGGCCGGGGACGGGGCGCCAACCGCCGTTGATATGTTGGCTTCTGCCAACTATGGCGGTCTGCGCACGGCAGCAACGTTACGACGTAACTAAATCTATAAATTATTTTCCGCCTGGTAAATGTAATTCAGACACCGTTAAAACTGTTTTATCATCATTGAAATGGTAATAACATTTAGGAAAAAATATGCATTTGTTTGGTGATGATCAATTGAATATTATCTTTGTTTGTAAAATACATAACTTTGTTAATATTGAAGTTCATAGAGGTTTAACAAAATAATATCAGCTTATATAGTTTATTATAATTTTTCGGACATTTCCCGGCTTCGCATTGGTCGTGTTCCTGGATGAGTGGCATCTTCAATGACAAACTGATGCCAACATTTTACAGCAGTGTTATATGTTTTATATATATATATCATATTAAACATAAACAGTTTTTGTAACATTATAAAACAAATAGCAAGGAAAAAAATTGTCTCATTCCTATCATTGTAATAATTATTTGTTATTAATAAAAGCGTTCAATATTCAAAGCGTAAAATATTGGTATACAACATGTAGCATGTCTACTTTTAATATTCGTGATGAATAATAATTGACCAGAAAATAGTTGCAAAAATAATTTAGCAATTTCAAATTTTTTAGATTAAATCAAATTGTGTCTTTGATCACAAGTCACTCAGATGTACGTGCAACGAAACAGCAGGAACATTGTGTTGTCATAAAAATAAGACAGACTTTTTATGTTTTTTCCGAAGCTTCGATTCCCCTTCACAACCAATCGGACAAGTTAAAATTTTGGCGGACAAGTAGATATCAAAACTTACTTGTCCGGTGGACAAGTAAATATTCTGGCTTATTTCTATTGCTGATATGTAGATTGTCAACAGCTGTAGGCTAGCAAAAGCATCCAAAATACAAAGGCCTCGTATTTTAAACATCTTTAATCAAATATCTTTTAAAAATAAGACCTACGTTCTACGGTTGATCAATAAAACGTTTATAAACAAAATGATTTAATTTTAATGAAAATTGCGACACTTGTCGTCTTGTGTAGAATCCGGACCCACCTTGATTTTGCCATTATAACTTGAATTTTGCCTAACTTTGATACCTCTGTACGTTAGTTCCATTATTCAACATTATCCCAGGGATATCTACGTTTAAGAATATTGCGTCTCAGCGCACTTTTGAGGCCTAAATAACGCCCCGGTTTGCATCAACATATGCTGCTATATTATTACATCGCTCATTTTACGCGTGTGTGAGATGTGGTAACGCACGACTGCAGCGGTGCAGACTAGCGCAAACCGGGTCGCTATTTGGGCTTCAAAAGTGCGCTAAGACACAATATTTTCGTAATATAAATATGCCTAGGATGATGTTGAATTTAAATTTAACTGGAATGGATCAGAATGAAATCCCATAAAATATTTATCAAGACCTTTATACAGTCTTTCATATTGCTGACATTATTGATGTTAAAACTTGAACCATTCGGTAACTGCATGGCAAACAGACATGTTAATTACATTTTTTAATTCACCTGTCACTATTTATAATAAAGCTCGTTTATTATTTTCAGGAAATAAAACTTAATTTGTTTCCAAAATAAAATGTTTGTAAAACACAAACCAGATTATTATATGTATTGTATCATAGCTGTGACGAATTGCCTCTGGTAAACAATATTAAAATGCACCAGTATTTACACAAACCAATAATCGTAATAAACCCCCATTTGCTGTGAACACTGGATTTTAGGTAATCTTATTTAATTAAATATCACGTATTTTACTGACTTTATTTTACAATGATATTGAAATATGAATTGTGATCTATCCCCACGTCTGAAGTCAACCATAAAGTGGCGCCACCTACCGGAGTTTACGATGGAACTAATGAATACACGCAAAAACGAGTGGATTTCTTGTACATTTTGATCGATATAAGACAGTAAATTTAATTGTTTGATAACGTGACAAGTGTATATGTGTAGAATAGGTGTTGTAGTTATATGATGTGAAGTTTGGTGATTGTAGGTGACCGTTATCATGTTTGTATCGAGGTGCGGGTCTAAGCTAAGGCTAAGCCTAAGGCTAAACTGCAAAACTTAGACTTAGTACCCCGGATTCTACAAGTGCCAAAATCGCTGACGTCGGCAGACAACCTACTTAGATTTAGTTCATACACAGTTAAAACTGTACATTATTCCAGCCATATTTGAACACATAGATAACACTGTAATGTCACATAAACACGATCGAAGCCGATGCGTATCCGGTATCACTAATTCAATTACAACCAGGTCGCAGCCAGGTGTCAAACACATGTGTGGCCGGGGGAAGCCAACAACAAACAACCGGCAGAAAGATCACAAAACGAAAGTACTTACGTTACAACTTCACACAATACACCGTATGATACTTCAACTACTTATTTAACCAGCAATAATACAATAAAAATGTGTGGTCTTACTACGTTGACTGTTCGAGAAATAATATCACCTTTGAACACTCCAAACCAGACGGCTTCAAAATGGCAGTTTCTATTTTGGTCTTTGTTTGCCGCGGCAGACGACTATATTTGTGCACGTGACATATAATTTTTTTTTTTTTTATTAGTACACTACAATTAACAACTTGTAAACATGGGGTTGCATTATATTATTTGAACATACCATAACTTTCTATTAAAAAGTAAAAGAATGAAGTGTATTTTGGTTAATGGGAAATCTAAAATGCACAAAAGGTACACGATAAACGGAATGTACAATCTGATCGGTGTGCGGGCGAGGATACGGACATACAGGCATGCAGACACACACCCACATACACACAACAACACACGCACGTCTGCACGCCCGCACACGCGCGCACACACACTCACAACACGTACGTACACACACACGCGCGCACACACACACACACACACACACACACACACATGCACACACCAGGTCTGGGGTCAATTACATTGCAATGTTATCTATTACTATTATTATTACTTTGTTTCCTTCCTGTTACTATTACATTTGAAGCTATACTATTACTATTACATTTTTTCTCTGCACAGTATGCATACAATAGGTACAATTGTTTGACTCACAGTCTCAAGAAGTTAAACAAGAAAGGTGGATACAAAAATCTAACTTGCCATTTATTGATATACTCATACCCAAAGTATTTGAAATCATATTTGAGAATTCAAATACTTTCATCATCATCATTAGGGAAGTATTACAAAGTATAACAAATCATAAATATTTACAACAAAATATATATATATATATATAGTATATACCATGTTTAGTACAATCTACTAACTACATTGACTAAGGAACGTATATGTTCCATTTTATATTTAAATGCCATATTGGAATGAAAGACAAAGGCAATAGTCAATCACATAGCTTGGTGGATTATATTACAGTCTAATTAAACCACATTGCTCTACTGCTGTTTGGTGCTTGGTGGACAGTTAATTATTGGCTCAAGTACAAATACATCAGGATGATTTTCACACCTGCTGTATAGTTTAGGCTCAGTTGCACCATGTAGGCAGTCACTAAACCCATAGGCTTTCTTGAAAAGGGTATAGTTGGCAACTTGGCACTTGGCAGAACAGGCTTCAAAGCAGTGAAAGTCCAATTAATCCCTTCAGTCGATGCATCAGTCATACTGTACCAGTGTCTCTTAATTGCTATGTAAACGCTCATAAAATTCTAGGATAAAACTTCGCGAGGGCCATGCTCAACTTGACAAAGGGGGCAACCATAAAACCTGGAGAAATTAGTGAAATATACAACCTATTAAAATTGAATTGTTATATACTTGAAATTCGATTTAAATGTACAATAGTAATATAAAAGTAATATGTTAATTATTATTACATTGTTACCTATTACTTTTACATTGAGTTTTTGCTCAACGTATTACTAGTATATTATTATTACTTCAATATTTGTAATCGCTACTATTACTATTATTACATAATTATTACTATTAATATTACCCCAGGCCTGCCACACACACACACACACACACACTACACGCCCTAGTCCGGCGCAAGCGATGTAAATTAACGTGCACGGCACTCTCCTCTCCCTGCGTTGTTTCTCTCAAATGTGATCGATCCATGAAGAATAAACGTGAAGAGCTGTTTATTTGATGAGAACCAGATGTAATTTTAGAGACTGTTCCGTGTATTGTTTCTGAAGACTGTAGAAGTGTTCAGCAACGATAAGCCGTGGTTCGATCACCAGAGGCTTTCAAGAGTGGAGACCGTGCAATATCCAAGAAAGCCAAGAACGGGGAGCAATGACTGACTACATGCGCAAGCTTGAAGGCCAGTTCCTCTCCAACGATACCCACGCATCCTGTTCGTAGATTACAGTTCCACGTTCAATACGAATCGATTGTCCCGCAGAAACTCCTCGACAAGCTGTGTATGTTGTCGATGAAGGTATTGATGTGTTACGTACTGGGTCCTTGACTTTCTTCTGCTCGGACCCCGGCCAGGTCGTCAAAATGAAAATGAATTCCATGGTTTCCAACACTATCATCTTGAACACTGGAACAGCCCAAGGTTTTGTTCTCTCCCCGCTCCTGAACTCGCTCTTCGCGAATGCCTGTGTCCCGACTCTCCTGCGTTCAGCTTATGACGTTTGCAAGTGATACCACCTTGGAAGGGTTGGTGAGGAACTCAGATGAGTCTGAATAACGAAGTGCCTGTTGCATGCGCGTGTATATGTGTGCACGTGTGTGTACACGTGCGTGTATATGTATGTGTGTGTATGTGTGTAACATGGTGATGAACAGCCTATGGAAAGTAATGTTGTGTTTTTTCGTCCTTTATGTGTTATTTTTAGCTTAGCCTAGCAATGTTATTGCATTATTTTTAACAATGTTGTTACTATTAAACAATGTTATTACTATTTTGGTAAAAGTGTATTGCATGCGGTATATATATTATGTATGCGGTAACACTATTTTGTTGTATGTACGTATAATGATTGATGTGGCTAAATGTACAACACATAACACATTCCTAATCGACATTGTTAGCTTAGGTTTATAATGAGTTAATTGGTGTACGTGTGTGTGTGTGTGTGTGTGTGCATGTGTGTGTATCGTGTGTGTGTGTGTGTGTGTGTGTGTGTGTGTGTGTGTGTGTGTGTGTGTGTGTGTGTGTGTGTGTGTGTGTGTGTGTGATTGTTCTCAAACAGCGAAACGGGTAAAGGCAGCTATCAAGCCGTTGACTGCCTATGGAACCTTTCTATATTCCTGTCAAACCAACCACACGCTCATACGGTACTTGAATCGCGGAAACTCCTCTGGCCAGTACACAGGTAACAGAATAAAGCTGTTCCGTATACCCCTTCTTTGATTACTATTTTAGTAAGTTACTATAGACCGCGCACCATAAACAACATGGCGGTAGATGTGAGACGGCCGGTGGTTAGGCTACGTTTTTATATTGCTGTAGTCATATCGATGTTAGTTATGAAGTCCGAAGCACAAGTTGGCACAACTTCTACACCAATTAAGTCGAATACAGGTAAAATACAAATGTAGTTCAGCGCCATGATTTTTCTGAGAGCGAATCCTTATGCCAAGTACAGACTTGTCTTGAACAAATCTTGACTCCGATATCTCGGTATACCCAAACCTTCCGTGCCCTGGCTCCCGTGTTGCCTAGCCTTAGGCTAGGCTGACGCTGCCGGATCAAGATCGACTGGCACAGTTAGACTTAGAGTAATTAAAAGTTGTAAAATATATCTAGGGTGGTCGGACCAAAATTTTGTTTTGACTTTTGTAAACATTTTTTTCTTCAAATTTTTCTCTGATAGTAGTCACTATAAGAAGTACAATGGTACTTGTTTCATGTATCTAAGTGAAATATAAAAAAAACTACAGCTTGGTTAAGTTTCGAATTTCATGACATTTTCTGACGGTTTTCTGACAGATCTAATTTTGCATATAAATCACAAGAATTTTTTTATTATTTTCCCCTGATAATAATCACTAATAGAAGTGCACTGGTGCTTGTTTCATGTACATAAATGAAATATTTAAAAAACTACAGTTTTGTAAAGTTGAAAATTTCATGATTTTTTCCAACAATTTTCCGGTGGATTTGATTTTGTATATAAATCACAAGGACAATTTTTCTAAAATATTTTCCCACATAGTGGACACTATAAGAAGTACAATGCTATTCATTTCATGTAGCTAAGTACAACAATAAGGAGCAAAGTTCAAAATTTCATGAATTTTTCCAAACGTTTTCTGACAGATCTGATTTTGTACATGAATCACAAGAAAATTACTTTTTATCATCTTGAGTCTTTTGTCATCTATAAAGAAGGCCAATACAAATTTACATTTAACAATAAATACACACATAAAAAAGTAAATACACACACACACACACACACACACACACACACACACACACACACACACACACACACACACACACACACCATGCATTACAACATCATTAAATCATGAACACGACACAGCAACTGAGCAAAGATGATCAGTGTGGTTCTATCTTCATAACATTAAAACAACTGTATGAAGTGGCAACCACATGAAAGGCATTGTTGATTGGGCTGTGGATTAGAACCACAAAATGACAATACTAGTCTCCCATTACACAACACTTGTTTTATTGGGCAAAGCCAATAACTGCTATGATTAACAAGCCAATTAACTCGTAATACATTGTGCCACAAAATGCCAATAATAGTCCCCCATTACACAACACTTGTTATATTGGGCAAAGCCCATAACTACTATGATTGACAAACCAATTAACTTGTAATATACTGTGGTTAAACCCATTGTTATCATCAACAATAGGATCTACTATTGTACTTATTTGTCTATATCATATACAATTAATAGATACAATAAATCATAATGTTTATTTAATGTATATTATTTTATGTATACTATATAGTGGCAAATCCAAAGATATAATCTTATTCTGTAATTTTAAATAAAAAAATAAAACTGGTATATACATATTAAATACAAAAATAGTAGGCCCTTTATCAAAATAATTTATAACGATACACAATTTTATAAACAAATAATAATACAATAAATGAATTGAAACATAAATTATCATAAATTGTAATAATGTAACCAACACACAATATTATACATATGCTAAATAGCTCAACAATTGTATAATTAAACTAAAATAATACCAAGAATACCAATAAATAAACTAATAATATATTAATATAAACATCAATCAGTTACATTAAACATAGCAGCAATGAATTACTCAGGTGTAGGCATAGGTACTTGGCAGTATTAATCAAAGTCACCCGCTGTCAATCACATCGCTATCCGAGTCACGAGTGCATTGTATACCATGATGCACTGCGTGCGTACGGGGAATAAGACAAAATGGCGATGTCTTTTGAGACAGGGGTTCCATAAACGGACGTTGTGCATGTTTGTGCTATCAATTGGTAAGCCATCACTGTAATCACGTTATCGTTGACACAATTCGTTACCCTTCTGCATATGCTTTCCGCTGACATCGTCAAACATAGGCCATTTTAAATCCATAATTACTATAACTTTTTATCAACGGATTACAATGATATTTTCAGATTCATTTTCCTTTGAATTTCCTCTTTCTTCATCACATTTCGATATGGATGTACTCATTAAAATAATCTCGCAAATCAGTTTGATAGGTGGGGCCTGTCAACATGATCCAAGATGGCCGCACGCATAAATCAAGAAAACCAAAATACGACACTGAGAGTTAAAAAATCATTACCGCTCATAAACACCGCCAAAAAATCATTTATGCAAGCAACAACACAGAGTCCAATATAGTGATGAAAAAAGGCCAAATGAATGACGTTTATTTATTAACGTGATAAGAGAGAAATGTGGACTCGACATCCCAAGGCCAGGCCTGTGACTGAGCCCATGCTAGTCTCCTGTACCTCAGGTTGACCGAGCCCACATTTCGGCACATAAAACAAGCAGTATTGTGGTATACATGATATCATATATCAAACAATGTCATTACTGCTAAAATCACCATAGACCTACTGCACAGTATAATACTAGCCAAGCACACCAGTCAACCACACCAAATCTAAAACCAACACTACCCGCTGATGCATTACACTATATATAACTGAGGCTAAACCTTAAAAGTGGGGACGATTATGCCTGTCCTACCTAACTAAAATCATCAGTGGAAGAGAAGCGAGCTGTCTCCGCATCAAAACCCCGTGAACACATTGTCCACCTGAACTAAGAAAATGGGGAAAGCATTGAGATATGCTGACGACCCCTCTTCCACTAATGATGCACATGTGTTATTAATGCTAAACTCTACAGAAGTGGGCGGGATGGGAGGGACGCAAAACTCTCGACCGAATAGTTTGCTCTCTCGAACCAAAGTGGCCGACTTCTAGCGCGCGCTACAACTGCTCGCTACTACTATGCGCTGATTGGTCCTTTGCGCCCACGGCTAAGTTGAATTAGCATATAATTAGAATAATCCACTGGGCCAATCATCACTTGTCTGCATTGTTGCCTGCACAAAAATACGTATGCCGCATCGTGCCGGTGCAGCATACTTTCATTTTTCAGCGCAGGTACACACATTAACATTATTACAACATAAGAAAATTCACAAACCAACAGGTAGAATGCATGATAATAAACTACGGCCACTAAACTGGGACCCCTGTCTCCCATGTTGTCAGAAGGGGAGGTAAATCGGTCTGACCTCCCTAATATATCAATGTAATGTAAGTAGACATGTCCTCCAGATAATCACGGTATGACTAAAACTTAATAAAAGGCGCACGACCAAAATGTATGTTGTGTTAGTAACCAAGCGGGCTGTTGGTGGCACGTAGGAGGTATGTGTGTGCAGCTCGCCAAATTTCAGATATGTTCTTCGCATTGCAGTAAAAAAATTCGCAACTTTTATCATCGCTTGTAGTAACTCAGCGGTTCTATTCGCCAGGTGGCGCTACTGGGCCAAGACTAAATACTCGTCCGGAAGATCGAATAAAATGCCAAAATTGTGTAACTCCTGGGCGAAATACAGACTCAGAATTTTAAATAATGCATACACAAACCATATATATACCATCAAAGGCCACACTATCCACCAACATATTATATTACATTGTCGTGCATGGTCGTTCGTCAACTGCGTGGTCGTGCGCCTTTTAGTCAAACCCGATGATCAAACTACGAATTACGATGGAAGAGAAATAAACAATTAACAAACAAAATAGACAATACTGCACAGACATTTTTTTTCACACTGGATTTTAAAGTTGTTTTTTATTCTGCTTCCCTCTGCTGCAAAGCACACAGTACGCCAGTACTCCAACAGGAGGTCTGTACTTGAGTGGAAGAAAAAGAAGCTGGAAGCATCTACACAGACTGTAGGCACTTCAACACAAATTTTTGTTTATTTTATTAAGATATGTTTAATAGATCAAAATATATTGCACTTTTAAGACAGCGAAACAGCATAATTGTTGTGTATCGCTTACAATGGCAGAATGGACTCATTTTTGTGTTTTCTGTGGATAAATATTTGTTTTAAAATGTCACAACTTTTTAATTTATATATATATTTAAATACTGTTTTCAGGGTTTTCAAACACATTGATTACAGTAATAAATTTACAATATTTAATATTTTGAGTACTAATTATAACCAAGTTAATGCAATTTATTAGTTAATTTTAGTTATGTCACATGCAAACTCAACAGACTGACACATTTCAATAAAACACCATAATATCCATGAATATGAAGATATTTACATATTTTATGCAAGGTGTATAACCACACTAATTATGGTAATAATTATATATTAGCTATTAATTTAATAATAATAATATCTTAATTAATAAGTCAATATTGGCTAATTAGCACACTACCTCGACAGGCTGACACATTTCAATAAAAGGCCATAATGTCCATGATTATAAAGATATTTGTATAATTTATGCAAGCTATAAAACCACATGATTTATGAAATAAATATTAAATACATAACCATTCATTTAATAATAATATAATTAATAAGTCAATATTGGCTAATTACTGTGCTACCGCAACAGACTGAGACATTTCAAGAAAAGGCCATAATGTCCATGATTATGAAGATATATGTATATAACATTTAATAATATTAGCAAATTTGAACATATCTCAAACTAATTTCATGTTATTATTACAATTATAAAATTTAACTTTAAAGTTAAACCTAGTTCCCATAGCCTAGGCTGGGCAGCCATGTCCAAGGCTATAGTATATTTCTAGCAAATATTATGTAAGAGTAGTCTAAAGTCTGTAAAGTATTGCAGAATTGACATGGATTATATAAATAATATAAAGATACTATTCGTTTTGCAAAGATTTTAATTTAAAGAAAAAAATTAATAAATCACATCTGGCTCCAGCCGCAGTGATGCGCGTACTGTGTTTCACCAACACAGAACTATCAAATGTCATGATTTTTGAATGGCGCAAAACCATATTTCTCGACGGAGCATGCCACCAATTTTTTCAACACAGACTAAATAAAACTAATAGTAATAGATAAGGGTAAACACAAAATATTACAGGTTAGATGCAGTTATAAAATAATATCTGCAAATGAACGCAGATGTGGTCATAAAATAAATGTAATGTAGCTTAATTTTGGTCAAATTTCAAAATTTAAATGACTTAAACAGAGTTGAACTTAACTCCGACAGCAGCAAAGCAGTGAATGTAGTAAATGACCGGAAAAAGCCAGACAAAACATGAGTTGAAACAAAACGCTACCCGCGTGCCGAATTCGTTAGCAGAATTCGTGGAAGTGCCTAACACAGACAATTTATTAACCATCATTCAGTCAGGACTCCAAATCGATCGGTGTCATTCGCATGTCGCTGAAGACAATATCTTACATGTGTCACTGACGATGATTGGAATAACCTCACGGATTCTATGGCCTTGTCTAATGTCCACCGATTCATGCTATATGAATCGATGAAATGTATACTGTTTACCTACTGTATTTGTCAACACTTCCGATGCAAAAGACAATTGTTAGATCATTCATGTGTTAGATGTATTAGATTTCTTCTGAAAATAGTTTATATATTCTTCATCGAACAAAAATTTACTACTTGTTTTTAATGCTTGCAGATTTGGCGTTGTGTACCTGTGACATGACAGAGAAGGCGTGTGACGTGAACTGTTGTTGTGACAACGAGTGTGACAGCGGTGACAGGAAGGCATTCAGTCGGTGCGTCGAGGAACAACAAATGCAAGTACTTGCACATTTCATGTGATTTTAAGTATTAGTGATTTAATGGTGAAATGTTCTTCAAATTAGGAGATAATCCAACGAATTACATTTTAAAGATTTAATCATCACTCGGTTATTTTGGGTAGGAGAATTATACAGTACAAACAAGGCAGAGTTGGTCTACCATCACACATTTTACTATCTAAATGACCAAAATAGTTCGATTTCATGATGGTAAGGCGTATTATACCACTTTGTTTAAGACCTGAGCTGCTGGTCTTAACCAACTAAAATATGCGCAGATGGTACATATGAAAACTTGAAGACTATACATTGAAATTTTGCTACAAAACAAGATAAACGAATGTATGCATACAACCAGCCATTACAAAAAACAGTTAACAGTAACTGTCATAAAGCCAAAATAACATTGGATGATTGAATGTGCTAATCTTGTGCTGGTGATATGTACACATCGATGCATATTCCATTATGTGGGTAGTACCTAGATACAAGTGTGTGTTTCAGAATGAACAGCAAATTAGTTATTTTTTGTAGTTCAAGTTTTGGATGCAAATGGCTCAGTTGTCCGACAGACAACCAATAAGAGCAAATTCACTAGTCCGATGGCTATTTCACTTGTCTTGGAATATTGAGAAGTGGGAATTTTGACCTATTTAAAAATGTTCATTTTTTTCTTTGCAGAAGTGATAGCCGGATGTGTGTTAGAAAATCGCTCATCTTTGTTGAAAACTCTCCTTACACGAAGTCTGTGGATGGCAACTGGTTATGCATCCATATCGATAACTGTGAGTAGACAAGCATTTAGATGATGTAGTGTGTGGGGTGGTAACATAGTGGATTTGTGTTCAAGGGCATGGTAGCTTAGTAAATAATACATTGTGCACTCAGTCGAGAGAATGCAGGTTTGAATCATCATTTCCATTTCAAAGCTGGTGCGATTTTGTTCGCTCCACGCTTCTTTGATTTTATTACGATGAGAGTTAATTTTAAAATGAGCACTGTTCATTATATTGTGAAAATGGAATCAATTTGCAGATGAGTAATAATATTTGCAAGAATGAAAGGAGTGTAGGTATTACAAAATGTGTTCACGGAAGTTGTGTGTGATTGTGATTAAGGTATAGAATACTACTACTAATAATAACAATTGATTTCTTTTGGAATCATGAGATCAAATAAATAAGCAATGACATCTGTTGATGCAGACCAAGAAAGAAACTTCTACAAAGTGCCACAAACTGTTGTCAGTGTGGCTGACTTTGACAAGTTCCAGGCGACGTACGGTGGCTACTCGTACAAGTATGAGGAACCGACACCGCCGTTTCATGCTGACTTCTATCGGGTGTGTAGTGTTTCTGCATCTTCTGCCCTCTTGCACAATTCTCCCAATGGTGCACTTTTTCACTCTAAAAGTGTTGTATACAATGAAATATTGTATGCAGATTTGTAACATATTTATTCTCGTCGTGTGGCACATAAGGCTCGCACAAGGTCTCATCAGATACCTCTGTCTTGGGCTCTCCCAGCTGCTGCACCCCAGGTCAGCCCAAGTCTTCAGTTGTCCTATTGTTTGTCATCAAATTGTTTTTGATCTGGATTGTTGCTGTTTCCTTCTGTTCTGTTCTATCTTATGTCGCAGGTGGGAATCATATAGTAATGTTACTACATATAATTTTGATTACATATAAATTATAAAAAATTGTATATATGTTTACATGAATGCCTATTTAGTAAAGACCCAGGAATGGAGCATTAGCCTCAAATTTTTTGGTGTATAGATAAAGTGTTATTATTATTTTTTAAATATCCAAACTTAAGTTTGTTGGTTCCAGAGTGGAGATCCCATCTTGACAGTCTACCAGGGAGAAGCCCATGGAGTGCTGGGATTACCCGCCCCGTTGAGCACCTCGCAGTGTGCAGACAGCAACCCAGCAGGTAGGCACTGTTTCAGATACAGAGTTTCATAGTTCTTATTGTAAAATCATGTTAGGTCGTATATTAGGAGCCAGTCCGTTCCCCAACTTGGAATTAGTCAACGTTGTAATTTGTAACAGTGAGTCCGCCGTGTTGAACGTGGGAGAATGGGAAATCAATCAAAATCATCAAAGGGCACTGCAGTTAACTCGGCCCACCTTGGCAGTATTGCCAATAAGGCTTGTTTTGAAACAGGATGTTTTGTTTACAATTTGAACATGTTGCGGGGTCAAAACTTTCAAATTGTGAACATTGTAGAAGGTTTACGAAATACAGTTTAGTGGGCAGTAAACCTTTAACATGTTTGTTATAGTTTTAAGAACATTATATTAATTAATTAATAAAAAACTAGAAACAGGCAGTCTCCTTTTTAAAATAAGAAATGTGTTGTATAGAAAAACAAACTGTCCTGAAAAAGGTTCAGTAATAAGCATGGGCAGCGATTTAACAGAATGTAGCATTTTCAGTTGGTTTGTCCGTGCGTGCTTGCAGCGTTCTTGTACAATCAAGAGTTTGAGTGTCAGCGTCAGATCAACATGAAGACCGAATGTAACAACAACCCACTCATCGACGCCAATCTCTACTACAGGGGCTTCAAGCTCGTTATAGTAAGTACAAGGACAAGACTGAAGAGGTTCGTCAGTCTGAATGGTTCCGATTTGTAATATTTTGATTTATTTCGCAGTCTTTTCCTGTGATTATCAGCAGTCTTCATAAAACAACTGCCACTAGATGGTGAAACTGGACTCTCGACTGAGAGAATGCGGGTTTGAATCCTGTGCAGCCGTGTCAAACCATGGGCAAGTTCGGTTACACTACATTGCTTCAGTTCACTCGGCTGTACGAATAGTTTCCGTGCATTAATTGCAGCATGGCTGAATTCATTCCAGAGAAGTCGAGATGGTGTTTAATTTAACAGGTCTGCCAGGGAGTAAAGTGTAAAGCACTTTGAACAATCCTGAGGACTCGATACTGTGCTATATAAGAACTTACCTTTACTTTTACTTTAGAGGTAGTTGCCTGATGAAGGTTGCTGGAATGTCACAGGAAAAAGACATTTGGGAAATAAGTAAAAATATTACCTATAGATAAAAGGACATTACCTCTCACATTCTGTTTCATGTTATTTGATGTCAATTATTAAACTTAGCATGCTGCAACAATATTTATGGAACGTCCTTGTTATCAAAGGCCTTTACTGGTCCTTTAACCCAGAAATGGGTATCTAAATATGCTAAAAAAGCTGTTTCCTTTTATCTCAGTTAGTATGAGTGCGTGCTGTTTGTGAGTGTGCCATGTGTGTGCGTGCCATGTGTGTGTGTGCCATGTGTGTGTGTGCCATGTGTGAGTGTACCATGTGTGTGTGTGCCATGTGTGTGTGTGCCATGTGTGTGTGTGCCATGTGTGTGTGTGTGCCATGTGTGTGTGTGCCATGTGTGAGTGTACCATGTGTGTGTGTGCCATGTGTGTGCCATGTGTGTGTGTGTGCCATGTGTGTGTGTACCATGTGTGTGTGTGCCATGTGTGTGTGTGCCATGTGTGTGTGTACCATGTGTGTGTGTGCCATGT
Organism: Paraescarpia echinospica; assembly: GCA_020002185.1. Lineage (NCBI taxonomy): Eukaryota > Metazoa > Annelida > Polychaeta > Sabellida > Siboglinidae > Paraescarpia > Paraescarpia echinospica. Next base: position 26,173,936 of record CM034536.1, on the reverse strand, counting down.
GTGTGTGTACCATGTGTGTGTGTGCCGTGTGTGTGTGTGTGTGCCATGTGTGTGTGCCATGTGTGTAGTATTGCCATGTGTGAGTGTACCATGTGTGTGTGTGCCATGTGTGTGTGTTGCCATGTGTGTGTGTGCCATGTGTGTGTGTGCCATGTGTGTGTGTGTGTCATGTGTGTGCGTGCCATGTGTGTGTGTGTGTGCCATGTGTGAGTGTACCATGTGTGTGTGTGTGCCATGTGTGTGTGTGCCATGTGTGTGTGTACCATGTGTGTGTGTGTGTGCCATGTGTGTGTGTGCCATGTGTGTGTGTGTACCATGTGTGTGTGTGTAGTAATGCCATGTGTGTGTGTGCCATGTGTAGTATTATACCATGTGTGTGTGTGCCATGTATGTGTGTTACCATGTGTGTGTGTGCCATGTGTGTGTGTAGTAATACCATGTGTGTGTGTATGTGTGTGTGTGTGTGTGCCATGTGTGTGTGTGCCATGTGTGTGTGTGCCATGTGTGTGTGTGCCATGTGTGAGTGTACCATGTGTGTGTGTGCCATGTGTGTGCCATGTGTGTGTGTGTGCCATGTGTGTGTGTGCCATGTGTGTGTGTGCCATGTGTGTGTGTGCCATGTGTGAGTGTACCATGTGTGTGTGTGCCATGTGTGTGTGTACCATGTGTGTGTGTGTGCCATGTGTGTGTGTACCATGTGTGTGTGTGCCATGTGTGTGTGTGCCATGTGTGTGTGTACCACCATGTGTGTGTGCCATGTGTGTGTACCATGTGTGTGTGTGCCATGTGTGTGTGTACCATGTGTGTGTGTGTGTGTGTGTGTGTGCCATGTGTGTGTGTGCCATGTGTGTGTGTACCATGTGTGTGTGTGTATCAATGTGTGTGTGTGTGTGTGTGTGTGCCATGTGTGTGTGTGTGCCATGTGTGTGTGTGCCATGTGTGTGTGTGCCATGTGTGTGTGTACCATGTGTGTGTGTGCCATGTGTGTGTGTACCATGTGTGTGTGTACCATGTGTGTGTGTACCATGTGTGTGTGTGCCATGTGTGTGTGTGCCATGTGTGAGTGTACCATGTGTGTGTGTGCCACGTGTGTGTGTGCCATGTAGTAGTATTACGTGTGTGTGTGTGCCGTGTGTAGGTGTACCAGTATTATTAGTGTGCCATGTGTGTGTGTACCATGTGTGTGTGTGCCATGTGTGTGTGTGTGTGTGTGTGTGTGTGTGTGTGCCATGTGTGTGTACATGTGTGTGTGTGCCATGAGTGTATTATTGCCATGTGTGTGTTATTACCACCATGTGTGTGTGTGCCATGTGTGTGTGTACACCATGTGTGTTAATACCATGTGTGTGTCTCCATGTGTGTGTGTGTGCCATGTGTGTGTGTAATGTGTGGAGTGTACCATGTGTGTGTGTTCTGCGATATTAGTGTGCCATGTATGTGTGTGCATGTGGATGTGTGCATGTGTGTGTGTGTGCCATGTGTGTGTTGTCATGTGTGTGTGTGTGTGCCATGTGTTAGTATTGATAGGTGTGTGCCATGTGTGTGTGTGCCATGTGTGTGCGTGCCATGTGTGTGTGTGCCATGTGTGTGCATGCCATGTGTGTGCGTGCCATGTGTGTGCGTGCCATGTGTGTGCGTGCCATGTGTGTGCGTGCCATGTGTGTGCGTGCCATGTGTGTGCGTGCCATGTGTGTGCATGCCATGTGTGTGCGTGCCATGTGTGTGCGTGCCATGTGTGTGCGTGCCATGTGTGTGCGTGCCATGTGTGTGTGTGCCATGTGTGTGTGTGTGTGTGCCATGTGTGTGCGTGCCATGTGTGTGTGTGCCATGTGTGTGCGTGCCATGTGTGTGCGTGCCATGTGTGTGCATGCCATGTGTGTGCGTGCCATGTGTGTGTGCTGTGTGCATGCTCGATAAGACAAAGCTTAACACTGGAAAGACAGCTTTCTCTGTAGCTGCACCCAAATTTGGAAATTAATCCCCAATTACTTTAAAATCATCTGAACATTTAGCCACCTAAAAAAATATACTTATTTGTTTGAAGTTACATTCCCACCCTGAATCTTTGGCACCTCCTTGCTCTAGTGCTAACTCTTGTGCAAGCCCGTGTTCATGATTTTGCATTTATGATTCTTGTTTGTTGCACCTTTGGGTTCAGATTCCTGAGGATAGAGGTGCTATTGTTATTGTGTGTATTGTTATTTTTATACACATAATAACAGTATCATGTGTATAATAATAACAATTAGTTGTTATTGTACCTGTGTGAACATTTCCCCTACAGAAAAAACATCAATGAGGCATGACTGCAACATTTTAGTGAAACATTTAAAAGTACTGCTGTTATAGTCAAGTAACCATTTGTTCCAGTCTCCCTCGGCCTTGAGCAACTACACAGTATCAAATACGACCAGTGGTGGAATCACCACCCCTAGCTTCATGACTACTGCTCCTCCAGTGGTAACAACTAGTGGGGGGGGTAAGTGGCATTCAGTTTGTCCTGGGGAATGCTTGAAGGGAGTTAGTCTGTTCATTTTTATTGGGTGTTATGTAGTAGAAACTATACATGTATTCTAATGTACGCACCGTCCAGATACGTTTTAACGAAGCAGAATTTTTTTGAAATAAGCAGTTCAGTGTTGACAAAAATCACAGGGTTATCACTACAGTCCACAAAAGGAGCATGCTGTTACGAAAACAAACCATTTGCCATCCAAAACACTTAAATTTCTACAATAAATGTTTCATTAACATGCATTTTGGCAGTTAGTATGTTAAACCAAATATACATTACCACATGATTTTGCGAGAGAAATGAACGGACAGCCTTCCTTTAAACCACCTGAATATTGAAAGGGACATATTGCCCAAAATACCTCGGGGTATGTTGTGCTTCACAATTTACATAATTGAACCTGATGAAAACAGTAAATTTGTTATACAGCCTATTGATCCAATAAGTGGATATTAGAGCTTTGAAAATACATTAATCTTTTTAAATGCTCATTACGAATCCAGGGTCTATGAAGAGTTAATGTTTTAATGCTATGACAATATTGTACGCATCTTATTTTTAATAAAAATAATTTTATTACAATGACTGAAAATGTTGTCAGGTTAGCACTGGTCTGTCTAGGGCCATTTGTGAAAACTACAGTAAAGGAAACGTGTTGATCTAATTAATTACACATTTCTTTTCCATAGAAGAAACCTCACATTGACTAAGAATTACTAAAATATTTCTTCCAATGAATGTACACAGTGTTGTGTTATTGTTTCTGCAACTTGCACTGAGGGTACCAAACCTTCATGGATTAATTTAATATAAAACCTTTCTGAAGAAAAATAACATTTTTTTTTTAAATTTGATGTTGGTTAATGGTTTTGTAAGTTTTATTGTTCATACCTGACATTAGTCAGATATAAATTAATTGTTAATGATGCTATGTATGGGTTCTGTGATTATCTCAAGACACTGAAATATATACCAATCTGTTGAGCACGTTTTACATAACTTGCGTTGCGAATTATATCACAATAAACTTCAAACAAATAAGTATATTTTATATACAGTGCAACACGCTTATAATGAACACGGATACAACAAATTGACAGATATAACGAAACAATTTCTTATGTACGGATTTTTTCCCTATCTTTTCCATTATAAGCGTTCACGCATATTACGAACATGGGTATAACGAATTCACGGTTATTACGAACACCTTTTCCCAAACAAATTTCGCCATATAACGAATTTCTGTCCAACTGAAAATCGCCCGGTTGTTCGCAAATACTTCCCACCCGTGACCTGGAAGCCATGCCGTGGCCGCGCAGAACGCCAGTGCCAAAGTAATTAGGTAAATGAGGGAAATCATTCGTAACAGGGCTATGCGGTCAGACGACGCTGCAGCGCACTGCGACTGGCTTGAGAATTTCCTTTTGTCTGGTACGTGTCCTAGTCAACAGCAAACAAACGTCAATGGAGGAATTCTTCAAAGCAGATTAACTGGTGTCATTCTGTGTGTGCTAGGTCAATGAGGGAAACCATCAAAGGTGATTGTTAGCTGCGTGTTTTCAACAGTTCATCCGTAACAGGGCTACGCAGTCAGACGACGCTGCAGCGCACTGCAACTAGCTTGAGGATTTACTGTTGTCTGATGCCCTAGCCAACAGCAAACAAACGACAATGGAGGAATTCTTCAAAGCAGATTAACTGATGTCATTCTGTGTGTGTTGTACAAGAAGTAGTAGTTACCGTGGGCGTGGCTCCATGGGACCATGATCCATCCTGCCACGGCACAGATCATGTTTTAGTGTGCTTGGACGCGACGTGCTCGCCTATGAGTATGACTATGTGTTTACATCATACTGTATTTCGTTACTTTTTCACAGAGGGTGGTCTGCGATCTTACACTATAACTACACTTAATAGTAACGTTTGTAACGGTTTTATTTGTCATCTAAATAAATGTTACACAACAAAATATCTTTGCGTTTGATAGACACCTGGCGAATAGTTTAAAAACTGTCATATACAACACTGCCACCTAGTGTGAAAATTCGTACACGCATATAACGAATTCACGGATATAACGAACTCATTAGCTACCCACAAAGTAGTTCGTTATAAGCGTGTTGCACTGTATCATCATTAGAGGATAGGTATTTTTGGTGGTATCACTCTTTGACATTGTCTCACCATTTGACGAATGTGTTTCTTTATAGCACAGACAACACCATTGACGCTGTATGACAGCAATGATGTGATCGACATTGAATTATTTAGCGTTACATGCTTTGATGAGAACGGTCTTGAGTTTGATTGTAAAGTGAATGCAACCAACACCACAGTAGTGCCAAGTCCACAACATCTACAGTTTGGCAAGGGGGATGGACTATGCCACTCTGTAGTCACCGAGGTAAAGTTGGATTTGTTCTACACTAGCCCTGCGCACAAATTGTTGAAACACAGCGTAACTTTCGTAGAGTTGATCGCTGATCTGCACTGTGTTAGTTAAATTGTACATGATTGCTGGATCTTGCGTGTCACTGATGTCATGACCAGAGAGGTATGTCATAGACTGGGAGTTAAACACAATGTATTTTATGCAAGCAACAACACGGAGACAAATATAGATATGAAAAAGGCCAAATGGATGACGTTTGTTTATTATGGGTAACCAGTGTATAAGCCTTTTTGGCACACTGTAGTATTTAAATAAAAGAAATGTGGACTCTACAACCCAATGCCAGGCCTGTGACTGAGCCCATACTAGTCTCCTGAACATCGGGCTGTTAGAGCCCACATTTCAACATATAAAGCGGCAGCGGTATTCCTAGAACAATTGAAAGGAATGACATGTAATCACAGCAGAGCTTGTTATGTGTAGAGTTAATTTTAAAGCCAACATGATTAACTAAGCCAACATGATTAACTAAAAAGTGTCTTTCTGAATACCACGCTATCTGCTGCCAAAAACACTAAATCTAAAATTATACTAATACCAAATGTGGGGGTATTTCGCCACAGGTCACCGAACATGTGACCCCCCCACATAAACAAGCGTGTCACTGATGTCATGACCAGAGAGATATGTCATAGACTGGGAATTAAACACAATGTATTTTAGTAGTTCCTGAGGGAAAAACAGATTTGTGAATCATATTTTTGTTCAGTAACAGTGAACAATGCTAGTGGCGTCTTTCTTACATTCAATTATTGTAAATATGTCACCCAAAAGAACTTCTCATATTCAAACAGTCTGTTTGCAGCACCAGTTGATTACATTCCTGTTATTATGTCAGTCCATTTCAGGCATTGTGTAATTGGACTGCTGCTAAAAATGACACCAGGACGGATGAGGCCAGTGTTTGTGTTAAATGTCAACAAAGGCAGCAACCCCATTTCTCACAAACTGTTGCTCTGATACCACACCTCACATTACCATAGTACTGTAGGGATAGTACATTCCCAGGGCGATTATCGACTGTGATGTTCTCTAGAATTGTTGGTTATGTTTAAACCTCTGTGTACGTGGACTTACCACATATCTGAGAGTATGCCTGATGTTGAAGTATTTACAGCAATTTAATTTGCTCTGCAGCATAATTGTTACAAAATTGATCAGTTGACTTGAAAAGTTTTCGCCAATATTGCTAGATCTTGACTACAGAAAAATTACAATGCTAGTATAGTATGATAAATGTTGTTACTAAATTTAGGTGGAATATTTCATCAAGCACCAAGGCAAGTCGGGGTTGGAGAAAGCATATGTCAAGATCACACTAACCGACATACCAGAAGACAAAACGTCGATTACGCAGAAATTCAAAATCACATTCTACAAGGTGGGTGTCTATTTTTGTAAAACAAATACGGGTGATGTTTCACTTACAAGGTCCTTATTATCACGTCTCTGTATAGAAAGAAAGAAAATATTGACGTATACAAGCCAGCCTCACCCCTGAAGACAGGGACCGATGAAGAGAACAACAACATATATCATTCTTACCTTGTTTTATCTGTCCCTGTTAATTCCATCATACTATAATATGATCCCCTCAGTATTGAGGTTACCTTGGCCCAGTCCAGATGGTGGTCTTAATAGTGAGGTGCCATTTGTTATGCCAATTTGCCATATTTCTGAAACTGTCCTGCTTGGCATGTTTATAGCACCACCAACATTACACCTGCTGTTCTTACTTCTTTCTGGAAAAGGAGGCAGTCTGTAATATTAATTAATATCATGTTCTTAAGACTATACTAATTACATTGATTGTTGAAGGTTTACTGCCCGCCAAATTGTGTAACAATTGGTCACGGCTACATGTTCAAATAGTAAACAAAACATCCAGTTTCAAAACAAACTTTGTTGGCAATACGGCCGAGTCGAGCTGAGTTAACTGCTATGCCCTTTGATGTCTTTCAACATAGCAGACTTCCTGTTACAAATTACTATGCCTGCTAATGCTGGGTAGGTGAACAGACTGCGTCGCTTTAACTGTTTTTTCTGTTGTTTTTCAGAGCGGCGAGAAAGATATTTTCAAGAGAAGTGGCCGACCAGGCTATGTAGTTGGGCAACCTGTGATGGCAGGAACGTTGAAGACAAACACAACCGCTAAGGGTACAACTAGTACAACTACTCGGTATCCTTGCTGTATTGATTGCGAAGCGTGTAACTGGTTATGCTTTAGTTAGCTACCAGAAATAGAACCGTTAATACTAATATTGTTGTACAGTAATAATTACGAATCATGTCAGTGGTGGCAGCACTTAACACATACGTTCAAATCGAAAACGAGGCTGGGATCCCTACAAATAGGCACTTCTTACATATTACTTCAACCAATTGAAATCATCAAAAGGGTTAGTAGATATTAATTTATGTGTCATTTAGGGATCATCTCAGAATGTTGATGTCCGATATCAGACAAAATTATTTCCATCTGGCCTCAGTCCCACACCCCCTCCTCAGACGAACATTTGTAAACATTAATATGATGATATTAGTATATTACCAGTGTTACTCTGAAGTGTAAAGTATCGCTATATGACTCCAGATAAAAACTGTTTCTGTCTGTCTCTCCCAAAATGAGAGTAATTTAATCTGATATCGGACATCAGCGTTCTGAGATGATCCCTTAAGATATTTGAAATCGATACTAAATACAAGAGCGATGTAGTGAACAGTAGTTTTTAACATCATCGCATGTTCGTGATGCCCGTATCATGACGTATAAAGACATAACTGCATTGTATTGTGTACTGTGTATGTTTAGATTTTGGATGTTTTTTTTACAGTTTGAACATTTTGTGGGCACAACATTCAGATTGTGGCTTATGAAACACAGTTTTGCTGACAGTATACTATCAATATTATACATTTAAGTATTAAGAACATCACACTAAAAAATCGGGACTGCACAGTCAGTTTTACCTGTTCATGCAAAACCATATAACTAACTGTTAAACTAATCTGTGAAGCCTGTTCCTTAATTTGTTGCGTAGACAGGCCATTGAGTTACATAAAGACAGGAGTAAATGGCTAACAGTGGTGAGTAACTCCATCTATGGAGACTGCATCTCAAGCCCAGAAGACAGGACGCCGGTGACATTTGGGGAAGAAATGAGAGCTGGTTGTAAGGTTAGGTAAGTCACACAACGACAACAAGAAACCATAGCAACACATGTCTGTTTTGTTTTTCACAGTTTTGTATTTTAAAACTGGTAATTTTCTCCAGATATTTTGGCCAAATTACGGTGCAACATTGGTGAATTGATGAAGCCAGAATATGTGCTAATTAGATATTTGGGGAGATAATTATGAGGGTTGTAACAAGCTGTAACTAAACATTGTCTGCTTTGTTTTGCTTCTGAAGAAACTCGTAGTTATTGCTAATAACTAATAGTAACTCATTTCTCAAAACTTTTTCGGTAAGTGTGGTTGTATCAGTCAAAGGCAACCATCAAAAGTTTTGTGTTGATGTGTCGTATTTTTTAAAAGTTTTTATGTTTATCCTTTGAATATAAACTGCATTTGATGGAAGCCAATTAATCTAGAAATGATTAATCAAGATTGCCCTTAGATGCTTTACATACTTACCTAGTGGTATTTTAGAATTTTTTACGCCTCCCTGTGTTGTAAAATGATTTGGCATTGTCATAAAGACACGGTTGGGTGAATGTTGCAGTGTGACCCTACAGAATATGACAAACAACTGTGCGTTCATCCAAGACGTCGTACTAGACGCTCTGCGTGGGAACGATCCTCCCACTCATGTCGCAACATTCGGGGACTCGAACATCACGTTCGTAGGTGACTGGGTGGCTATACAGGGCCTATACACCCAACCCCCTAAGGTAGGTAGACTAACCAGCTCGGGCATGGCACACTAGTCCAAACGTCAGTTGTATGCCAACAACACAGACTATAAATAGTGTCTACTTTTTAATAGTCAATATATCAAAATTATACCTTGATGATTGATATCAATAAATCATTATTTAATTTTATACACTGCCAAAATTTATACAACTTTCAATGGATAGGAGCTAGAATGTTTATAGATTATAATATCATATTTTTAAGTAGGCCTATACCAGTTTCAACGAAGATTAGGCAAACGATAATCAATATTCATAAATAAACGTGACCCGCTGACTTATACCATTTCACTTATTTTGTCCTCCATTCAAAAAGGTTGCCGACCTCTGGTATAAATTGTGTATCGAGTATAACATTATGAAATACCATTATAACACGCTACAAAATAGATCTTCTAGTATTTAACTTCTGTTCATTCCCTATCCAAAATGCTGGTGCTTATAAATATTTGAATCCCACATGTTGATAACTTTGTTGTATTCTGTGATTATTTCTAGCAAAAAATGTTGATCTTCCGGATAGATAAACACAAATACAGAAAATGTTTTCCTGAAGTATTCATGTTTTTTGCAAGTTGCATAAAACGTTGCTGACTGGCTAGTGGACAGTATACAAATTTGAAAGATATAAGAGCATTATTAGTTGTCATAAATGAACCCTGGAAAGCATGTAGAAGGAAAACATTAATGTACCCACATACATATGTTAACTGCATTGTAGTTAGATTGTAGTTAGAAATGCTTGTTGGAAATAAAATATTGATTGATTACTATATACATGCAGGCCCAGAAAGCACAAGATGGAGTGTGTCGGAATCTAGTCGTGGGTATGCTCACTCAGATCGTCTACGCTGATATCGGTTCCCTACAACATCCACAGTCAAAGATACTCGGTGTCCTCGTCACCTACCAGACTGACATGGTCAAGTTTCAGGTAAGACCCTAAGGCTTGGTTTAGTGTAGTATGCCTGTTGGTTGAAATTTCTTTATAAGCGCACCTAAAATCTTGAACAAACTCACAATGACTTGAAATCATCTGAAACAGCTGACTTTTGTAAAAAGAAATATTTGTCCAAAATTACCTTTCCATTCGAAATCGACAGCAGTTCCTCACTCTGATAAAGGACTAATGTAATAATGGATGTTTGTTGTAATGATTCTTGTTTGTCCCGCTTCTTTGCAAAATTTTTTCCTAATCTCGGACCAGATTCCACAAAGGTTTCTTGAGAATGATCCGACTACTCCCAGTCCTCCAACCCTTATTCAAACCAGTTGCCATCATATACACGGCTACTAAATATAACTACAAATAAAATCATCTGCTTTTTATATTAATTATGCGTAGTATTTGCTTTTTGGCCACTATTTAAGTTAATCATTAAATTTTTTACTTGTATGATGAAATACAAGAAAATATGTATTTCTAATTTATCATGAGTTTTACATTTGAAACAAATCAATATTAAAAGAGGATGTGGCTGTATTCATCGCAAACATTCTTATTGTTTATGGGAAATTTGTGCGAATGTTTTGTTTTTATGAAAATTTAATCACTTAATCCCATCTCCTGCATTTTGCTGCAGTGTGTGGGCAAGTACTGCCAGCCAGGCAACACGGACACACAGAACATTGAGGTGGTGAGTACGGTGAGCTTCATCGATGTCTCCACCTCACCCACTGCCAGCTCTGGGAAGAGACCTACGCTTCCTGTCAGACTGCCTTCCGACTTCTTCTATCCGTTCACGTAAAATGTGGCCAGTGAAACTGTAATGTTTCAACAGACATGTAACTGAGGGTTTGGTTATAAAGCTGTGGATAGGTGGGAGTAAATTTGTCAAAAATCAGGAATGTTTTCATTGATTCTACTAACCATGATGTCTTTTTGTACTTGTAGGTGAATGCTATCAAACTGTGCCTGTTTACTTGCAGATTTTGTATTTAAACGTACATATCAAGATTGTTTCTGATTTTTGGCAGATTTGGTGTGAAATTTAACCATTTCAGTACTACAGCCCTGGCCAGCTGTGACCACTGAATACTGTATTCCCAGTGAATATGCAAGATAATGGACTACCTCATTTCTAGTCAAGATTTGAGCAACAAAACTGCATTTTATGAATAGGAATGTTATATATTTTCGGAAAGTATGATAATCAGCGAATAAAATGAGCCAGATCATTTTACATTCCGTCGTCATGGTAACCAACAATCCAAGATGGCCGCCAATATTTCAACGTTTTTGCAGTTGCCGAACTCGGTTGTATACTGAGTTCGCCGACATCGTTATTATGTCGATCGTCAACATCCGACAAAGATTCTTCGCTAAAACTATCAAATAATATGTCCAAAACATACGATGGTAAATCGCTAGTTGAAGTAATGCCGTCCGCCATTGTGGCCACCAAAGATTTTGATAATCCATCATTAAAAACCGCAAAAATCAGCGTAAACTATTATTGAGCGATAATAAATGATTACTACTGCTGAATAGCTAATTTATTCTCCTTGACAACCTTACACAACAAGTGGCTCCATGTAGTGGATTATTATGAATAAAAAAGATTTGAATAGCTGACATCGTTAATGCCGGATAACTGGCCTGTCGTACTGAAGCTTCACAGACAGTGCGGCCGGAAAACCGGCCTGTCGTACTGAAATGGTTAACTTCATTATTTATTTTAACCGTTTTACTATATGCAGCTACAATTATGTGGCTGCCAAACACCACATAATGACTATTTGTTTATTTATTTGTATACATGACATGCTTGGAAGATATCTACAAATTACTATGCAAGGGTGGTAATACTGATTACATATGCCACTGCGGAACGCGGTGGCTAGATCGATGGGACATTGGTAGGTTTGAATCCAGTGCTGCTGTGGGAAACCTTGGGCAAGTTTGTTCACTTCAAGTTGCTTCTGTTCACTCAATTGTATGAATTTAATTACCTGGATATAGACAGTGGTAGATATTTGTGTACAAATAATCTTCGCGCACTAATTGAGGCATGGCTGAATGCTTCCCAGAAAAGTCGAGATGGTGTTTAATTGAACAGGTCTGCCAGAGTAAATTGTAATGCTTTGAGCAGGCCTAAGGAATGTCTATAGAACTATACAAGAACTTACCTTTTCTATTACGCTGTGCGTAAATGTGGAGGGGGACTAGGTTACTGCATACTGTAAGCTTTGTAGGGGGTCAGACCTGATAGGTAAGATGTACCGAGGGTCAGAATCTGAGGGGTGTGGGGAGGGGTTCTTGTCTTTGATGTGAGGCATACCTAGTTTGTAGCCGATCCTTCCATGGTGACGGAGTATTGGGTGAGAAGTTTTATAGTTAACATTTAGAATATGTACATATATGGAAATTTGTACATAAGTGCGGCATGTCTTAATTGTACAGCTAATGCATGTTTGCTGAACTAAACAGTATCTCCAAATTTCATGCTGAATGTGCAGAGTTAGCCAGGAATCATTGATCCATTGCTATAATGTATGCAGTAAATGCTTCCATCTTTCCACATTACAGATTGTGTATCGGAAATGTCTACAACATAGTTTTGATGAGGGCCAAATTTACAGTTGCTAGATCATGTTTTATTGAATGACTTCAAACTATTTTGTGCATTAATACTGACATAGCAGTTGATTCCAACCTGCTGTTGGCTCTAATGTACTGCAAATATGCAAATAACCACCTTGTAAACTGTTTTATATAGTTGTTTATTAATCATAATATAAAATCACTGTTTGTAATTTCTGGTTCTGTGTTTTCTCCATGCCAGCATTAGGCAAAGAACAACATACAACATGCATACAACTGTCTGCTGTTGCTAAAACAACAGTCGATGCCACTGTTCTGTTCTCCACTGTTACTGTGTTGTCCGTTTTCTAGAAATGCTCACACACACAATGCAATGTTATGATATAAAAGGTGGGGCTCAGGTAAATTTGTCTGCTCATTTCAGGATAATTTTGCAAAGGCTTTCATGTTTTCTCGCAAATTGCCCAATGTTCCAATCAAAGGCAATCCTTTCGATAAGGTTAGCAAAAGTTTGCACTCTTGACACCAACAGCACAGGTTTGGTGATGCATGAAATCAACTGGGAGCTTTAAAATTGATTAAATCTTTAATGAACATACATATCAAACAGCAAGTCTCTAGAATGACCATTTTGGAGACATTTTTGAAAGTTTATTGATGAATGTAATTTACAGAGTAACATTAACCACACTAGTATCCATACAAAACATCTTCACAAGTAACTAAACATTCATTGAAGCTGACAGTAACAGCACCGTAGTTGGAAAGTCACAGGAATATCTCGACCCCTGTACTGCAATTATACCTGCCTTTCTGTGAACACAACCCATCCTGAGCATCCTGGTACACAACAACTACCACCCTCCACACATTTATGATCCCATGTTGAAAATGTGCCCCGCCACAGCGCGTCGGGTGTAAAGTCGCACAGGTGTATTCTGCACAGGAGCCATAAATAGCCGTCTATATCACGATCCTTCAATTTTGTGATTTTGGCAGAAATAAATATCTGATAATCTCATCTTTCAATATGCAGTTTATTTTCCTCGGCAAAGAATTCAGAACTAATAAAATATAGATTGAAAAAAGTCAAAAGTACCTTGTTTCTCAAAAACGTTGTTAAGTTTGTTTTAAATTTAGCAATAAATAAAAAAAACTGAAGATATTTCGACAAGGTATAATTTTAAAGCTTATGACTTGTGGAATCAAAAATGTACAAAACTGCATTTGAGAATTCTGCAACTTAATACCCATTTTGTTGAGGCAGGTCACAAATACAAAGCTGGCATTACTGTGGAGGGGGCGGGGGTGGGACTAGAGGGGGGACTCCTGGGGGAGGTCGGGGTGGAGGGGGTCCTGATGGTGGGGGTATAGGGGGTGCCTGTCCAACCATTCTCCCGTCGCTGCCATTCATTGGAGGAGGCATACCGTGAGGGGGCATAGGTTTCTCGGGCATCGGGGGTGCTAACCCCCTAGGGGGTGGCGGGGGCAAGCCAGATGGTGGAGGCGGGGGCATACCCCTTGGAGGGGTTGGTAATCCCCCAGGGGGTGGGGGCATGCCTCCAGGGGGTGGTGGGGGCATTCGACCTGACGGAGGTGGGGGCATTCGACCTGACGGAGGTGGGGGCATAAAGTTGGGCATGGGGCGGGAAGCTGGGGGCATGGGAGGGGGAGGGAAGCCGGCTGGCGGGGCGGGGGGTGGGTTTATGTTCTGCTGGGGTGGGTTCAGTGGTGGGGGCATCTTTGGTGGAGGCTGCATGCCCTCGGATGGTGCACTGGATCATTGAATTTTGTGATAATTTGTCAAACTTGTTAAGCCAATGCAATGGAACAGAACAAAACAGCTGTAAAATCAGGCAACTTCCCGACTTGGCACCTTATTTACAAATGTGGTAAAAAGATTTTGTGATCCATTCATGGTTACACTTTTGTAATGGTAAATTCCTGAAGTCACAATAACTCAAGTTACATCCATCAGTGCGTAATACCCATGTAGTGAATGGTAATTCTTGTTACATCCATCAGTGTATAATGCCCATGTAGTGAATGGTACTTCTTGTTACATCCATCAGTGCGTAATGCCCATGTAGTGAATGGTACTTCATGTTACATCCATCAGTGCGTAATGCCCATGTAGTGAATGGTACTTCTTGTTACATCCATCAGTGCGTAATGCCCATGTAGTGAATGGTACTTCTTGTTACATCCATCAGTGCATAATGCCCATGTAGTGAATGGTACTTCTTGTTACATCCATCAGTGCATAATGCCCATGCATGTACCCATTAGTCCATGTGCGTCCCAGTTGAATGGTACCCATCCATCAGTGCGTAATGCCCATGTAGTGAATGGTACTTCTTGTTACATCCATCAGTGCGTAATGCCCATGTAGTGAATGGTACTTCTTGTTACATCATCAGTGCATAATGCCCATGTAATGAATGGTACTTCTTGTTACATCCATCAGTGCGTAATGCCCATGTAGTGAATGGTACTTCTTGTTACATCCATCAGTGCATAATGCCCATGTAGTGAATGGTACTTCTTGTTACATCCATCAGTGCATAATGCCCATGTAGTGAATGGTACTTCTTGTTACATCCATCAGTGCGTAATGCCCATGTAGTGAATGGTACTTCTTGTTACATCCATCAGTGCATAATGCCCATGTAGTGAATGGTACTTCTTGTTACATCCATCAGTGCATAATGCCCATGTAGTGAATGGTACTTCTTGTTACATCCAGTGCGTAATGCCCATGTACTTCTTGTTACATCCATCAGTGCGTAATGCCCATGTAGTGAATGGTACTTCTTGTTACATCCATCAGTGCGTAATGCCCATGTAGTGAATGGTACTTCTTGTTACATCCATCAGTGCGTAATGCCCATGTAGTGAATGGTACTTCTTGTTACATCCATCAGTGCGTAATGCCCATGTAGTGAATGGTACTTCTTGTTACATCCATCAGTACGTAATGCCCATGTAGTGAAGGGTACTTCTTGTTACATCCATCAGTGCGTAATGCCCGTGTAGTGAATGGTACTTCTTGTTACATCCATCAGTGCGTAATGCCCATGTAGTGAATGGTACTTCATGTTACATCCATCAGTGCGTAATGCCCATGTAGTGAATGGTACTTCTTGTTACATCCATCAGTGCGTAATGCCCGTGTAGTGAATGGTACTTCTTGTTACATCCATCAGTGCATAATGCCCATGTAGTGAATGGTACTTCTTGTTACATGCATCAGTGCATAATGCCCATGTAATGAATGGTACTTTTGTTACATCCATCAGTGCGTAATGCCCATGTAGTGAATGGTACTTCTTGTTACATCCATCAGTAATACCCATGCGTTACATCCATCAGTGCGTATGCCCATGTAGTGAATGGTACTTCTTGTTACATCCATCAGTGCGTAATGCCCATGTAGTGAATGGTACTTTGTTACATCCATCAGTGCGTAATGCCCAATGGTTACATACATCAGTGCATAATGCCCATGTAGTGAATGGTACTTCTTGTTACATCCATCAGTGCATAATGCCCATGTAGTGAATGGTACTTCTTGTTACATGCATCAGTGCATAATGCCCATGTAGTGAATGGTACTTCTTGTTACATCCATCAGTGCGTAATGCCCATGTAGTGAATGGTACTTCTTGTTACATCCATCAGTGCGTAATGCCCATGTTGTGAATGGTACTTCTTGTTACATACATCAGTGCATAATGCCCATGTAGTGAATGGTACTTCTTGTTACATCCATCAGTGCATAATGCCCATGTAGTGAATGGTACTTCTTGTTACATGCATCACTGCATAATGCCCATGTAGTGAATGGTACTTCTTGTTACATCCATCAGTGCATAATGCCCATGTAGTGAATGGTACTTCTTGTTACATACATCAGTGCATAATGCCCATGTAGTGAATGGTACTTCTTGTTACATACATCAGTGCGTAATGCCCATGTAGTGAATGGTACTTCTTGTTACATCCATCAGTGCGTATTGCCCATGTAGTGAATGGTACTTCTTGTTACATCCATCAGTGCATAATGTCCATGTAGTGAATGGTACTTCTTGTTACATCCATCAGTGCGTAATGCCCATGTAGTGAATGGTACTTCATGTTACATCCATCAGTGCGTAATGCCCATGTAGTGAATGGTACTTCTTGTTACATCCATCAGTGCATAATGCCCATGTAGTGAATGGTACTTCTTGTTACATGCATCAGTGCATAATGCCCATGTAATGAATGGTACTTCTTGTTACATCCATCAGTGCGTAATGCCCATGTAGTGAATGGTACTTCTTGTTACATCCATCAGTGTGTAATGCCCATGTAGTGAATGGTACTTCTTGTTACATCCATCAGTGCGTAATGCCCATGTAGTGAATGGTACTTCTTGTTACATCCATCAGTGCATAATGCCCATGTAGTGAATGATACTTCTTGTTACATCCATCAGTGCGTATTGCCCATGTAGTGAATGGTACTTCTTGTTACATCCATCAGTGCGTAATGCCCATGTAGTGAATGGTACTTCTTGTTACATCCATCAGTGCGTAATGCCCATGTAGTGAATGGTACTTCTTGTTACATCCATCAGTGCGTAATGCCCATGTAGTGAATGGTACTTCTTGTTACATGCATCAGTGCATAATGCCCATGTAGTGAATGGTACTTCTTGTTACATCCATCAGTGCGTAATGCCCATGTAGTGAATGGTACTTCTTGTTACATCCATCAGTGCGTAATGCCCATGTAGTGAATGGTACTTCTTGTTACATCCATCAGTGCGTAATGCCCATGTAGTGAATGGTACTTCTTGTTACATCCATCAGTGCGTAATGCACATGTAGTGAATGGTACTTCTTGTTACATCCATCAGTGCATAATGCCCATGTAGTGAATGGTACTTCTTGTTACATGCATCAGTGCATAATGCCCATGTAATGAATGGTACTTCTTGTTACATCCATCAGTGCGTAATGCCCATGTAGTGAATGGTACTTCTTGTTACATGCATCAGTGCATAATGCCCATGTAGTGAATGGTACTTCTTGTTACATGCATCAGTGCATAATGCCCATGTAATGAATGGTACTTCTTGTTACATCCATCAGTGCGTAATGCCCATGTAGTGAATGGTACTTCTTGTTACATCCATCAGTGTGTAATGCCCATGTAGTGAATGGTACTTCATGTTACATCCATCAGTTCGTAATGCCCATGTAGTGAATGGTACTTCTTGTTACATCCATCAGTGCGTAATGCCCGTGTAGTGAATGGTACTTCTTGTTACATCCATCAGTGCATAATGCCCATGTAGTGAATGGTACTTCTTGTTACATGCATCAGTGCATAATGCCCATGTAATGAATGGTACTTCTTGTTACATCCATCAGTGCGTAATGCCCATGTAGTGAATGGTACTTCTTGTTACATCCATCAGTGCGTAATACCCATGTAGTGAATGATACTTCTTGTTACATCCATCAGTGCGTATCAGTGCGTAATGCCCATGTAGTGAATGGTACTTCTTGTTACATCCATCAGTGCGTAATGCACATGTAGTGAATGGTACTTCTTGTTACATGCATCAGTGCATAATGCCCATGTAGTGAATGGTACTTCTTGTTACATGCATCAGTGCATAATGCCCATGTAATGAATGGTACTTCTTGTTACATCCATCAGTGCGTAATGCCCATGTAGTGAATGGTACTTCTTGTTACATCCATCAGTGTGTAATGCCCATGTAGTGAATGGTACTTCTTGTTACATCCATCAGTGCGTAATGCCCATGTAGTGAATGTTACTTCTTGTTACATCCATCAGTGCGTAATGCCCATGTAGTGAATGGTACTTCTTGTTACATCCATCAGTGCGTAATGCCCATGTAGTGAATGGTACTTCTTGTTACATGCATCAGTGCATAATGCCCATGTAATGAATGGTACTTCTGTTACATCCATCAGTAATGCCCATGTAGTGAATGGTACTTTGTTACATCCATCAGTGCATAATGCCCATGTAATGAATGGTACTTCTTGTTACATCCATCAGTGCGTAATGCCCATGTAGTGAATGGTACTTCTTGTTACATCCATCAGTGTGTAATGCCCATGTAGTGAATGGTACTTCTTGTTACATCCATCAGTGCGTAATGCCCATGTAGTGAATGGTACTTCATGTTACATCCATCAGTGTGTAATGCCCATGTAGTGAATGGTACTTCTTGTTACATCCATCAGTGCGTAATGCCCATGTAGTGAATGGTACTTCATGTTACATCCATCAGTGCGTAATGCCCATGTAGTGAATGGTACTTCTTGTTACATCCATCAGTGCGTAATGCCCGTGTAGTGAATGGTACTTCTTGTTACATCCATCAGTGCATAATGCCCATGTAGTGAATGGTACTTCTTGTTACATGCATCAGTGCATAATGCCCATGTAATGAATGGTACTTCTTGTTACATCCATCAGTGCGTAATGCCCATGTAGTGAATGGTACTTCTTGTTACATCCATCAGTGCGTAATACCCATGTAGTGAATGATACTTCTTGTTACATCCATCAGTGCGTATCAGTGCGTAATGCCCATGTAGTGAATGGTACTTCTTGTTACATCCATCAGTGCGTAATGCCCATGTAGTGAATGGTACTTCTTGTTACATCCATCAGTGCGTAATGCCCATGTAGTGAATGATACTTCTTGTTACATCCATCAGTGCGTAATGCCCATGTAGTGAATGGTACTTCTTGTTACATCCATCAGTGCGTAATGCCCATGTTGTGAATGGTACTTCTTGTTACATACATCAGTGCATAATGCCCATGTAGTGAATGGTACTTCTTGTTACATCCATCAGTGCATAATGCCCATGTAGTGAATGGTACTTCTTGTTACATGCATCAGTGCATAATGCCCATGTAGTGAATGGTACTTCTTGTTACATCCATCAGTGCGTAATGCCCATGTAGTGAATGGTACTTCTTGTTACATCCATCAGTGCGTAATGCCCATGTTGTGAATGGTACTTCTTGTTACATACATCAGTGCATAATGCCCATGTAGTGAATGGTACTTCTTGTTACATCCATCAGTGCATAATGCCCATGTAGTGAATGGTACTTCTTGTTACATGCATCACTGCATAATGCCCATGTAGTGAATGGTACTTCTTGTTACATCCATCAGTGCATAATGCCCATGTAGTGAATGGTACTTCTTGTTACATACATCAGTGCATAATGCCCATGTAGTGAATGGTACTTCTTGTTACATACATCAGTGCGTAATGCCCATGTAGTGAATGGTACTTCTTGTTACATCCATCAGTGCGTATTGCCCATGTAGTGAATGGTACTTCTTGTTACATCCATCAGTGCATAATGCCCATGTAGTGAATGGTACTTCTTGTTACATGCATCAGTGCATAATGCCCATGTAATGAATGGTACTTCTTGTTACATCCATCAGTGCGTAATGCCCATGTAGTGAATGGTACTTCTTGTTACATCCATCAGTGTGTAATGCCCATGTAGTGAATAGTACTTCTTGTTACATCCATCAGTGCATAATGCCCATGTAGTGAATGGTACTTCTTGTTACATCCATCAGTGCGTATTGCCCATGTAGCGAATGGTACTTCTTGTTACATCCATCAGTGCGTAATGCCCATGTAGTGAATGGTACTGCTTGTTACATGCATCAGTGCATATTGCCCATGTAGTGAATGGTACTTCTTGTTACATCCATCAGTGTGTAATGCCCATGTAGTGAATGGTACCTCTTGTTACATCCATCAGTGCGTATTGCCCATGTAGTGAATGGTACCTCTTGTTACATCCATCAGTGCGTATTGCCCATGTAGTGAATGGTACTACTTGTTACATCCATCAGTGCGTAATGCCCATGTAGTGAATGGTACTTCATGTTACATCCATCAGTGCGTAATGCCCATGTAGTGAATGGTACTTCTTGTTACATGCATCAGTGCATAATGCCCATGTAGTGAATGGTACTTCTTGTTACATCCATCAGTGCGTAATGCCCATGTAGTGAATGGTACTTCTTGTTACATCCATCAGTGCGTAATGCCCATGTAGTGAATGATACTTCTTGTTACATCCATCAGTGCGTAATGCCCATGCAGTGAATGGTACTTCTTGTTACATCCATCAGTGCGTAATGCCCATGTAGTGAATGATACTTCTTGTTACATCCATCAGTGCATAATGCCCATGTAGTGAATGGTACTTCTTGTTACATCCATCAGTGCATAATGCCCATGTAGTGAATGGTACTTCTTGTTACATGCATCAGTGCATAATGCCCATGTAGTGAATGGTACTTCTTGTTACATCCATCAGTGCGTAATGCCCATGTAGTGAATGGTACTTCTTGTTACATCCATCAGTGCGTAATGCACATGTAGTGAATGGTACTTCTTGTTACATGCATCAGTGCATAATGCCCATGTAGTGAATGGTACTTCTTGTTACATCCATCAGTGCGTAATGCCCATGTAGTGAATGGTACTTCTTGTTACATCCATCAGTGCGTAATGCACATGTAGTGAATGGTACTTCTTGTTACATGCATCAGTGCATAATGCCCATGTAGTGAATGGTACTTCTTGTTACATGCATCAGTGCATAATGCCCATGTAATGAATGGTACTTCTTGTTACATCCATCAGTGCGTAATGCCCATGTAGTGAATGGTACTTCTTGTTACATCCATCAGTGTGTAATGCCCATGTAGTGAATGGTACTTCTTGTTACATCCATCAGTGCGTAATGCCCATGTAGTGAATGGTACTTCATGTTACATCCATCAGTGTGTAATGCCCATGTAGTGAATGGTACTTCTTGTTACATCCATCAGTGCGTAATGCCCATGTAGTGAATGGTACTTCATGTTACATCCATCAGTGCGTAATGCCCATGTAGTGAATGGTACTTCTTGTTACATCCATCAGTGCGTAATGCCCGTGTAGTGAATGGTACTTCTTGTTACATCCATCAGTGCATAATGCCCATGTAGTGAATGGTACTTCTTGTTGCTACGCACGCGCATAACGCCATGTAATGAAATGGTAATGGTTACATCCATCAGTGCTGCAATGCCCATGTAGTGAATGGTACCTTGCTACATCCATCAGTGCGAATACCCATGTAGCGGTACTTTTGTTACATCCATCAGTGCTGCATCAGCGTGAATGCCCATGTAGTGAATGGTACTTTGTTACATCCATCAGCAGCGTACGCCCATGTAGTGCGAATGGTACCTCTTGTTAAGCATCCATCAGTGCTGCGAATGCCCACGTAGTGAATGATAATTTCCGTTACATCCATCAGCGCGCACGCCCAGCGTAGTGAATGGTACCTCTTTGTTACATCCATCAGTGCGTAATGCCCGGCGTAGTGAATGATACTTCATTACATCCATCAGTGCATACGCCCATGTAGTGAATGGTACTTCTTGTTACATCCATCAGTGCGTATTGCCCATGTAGTGAATGGTACTTCTTGTTACATCCATCAGTGCGTAATGCCCATGTAGTGAATGGTACTGCTTGTTACATGCATCAGTGCATAATGCCCATGTAGTGAATGGTACTTCTTGTTACATCCATCAGTGTGTAATGCCCATGTAGTGAATGGTACCTCTTGTTACATCCATCAGTGCGTATTGCCCATGTAGTGAATGGTACCTCTTGTTACATCCATCAGTGCGTATTGCCCATGTAGTGAATGGTACTACTTGTTACATCCATCAGTGCGTAATGCCCATGTAGTGAATGGTACTTCATGTTACATCCATCAGTGCGTAATGCCCATGTAGTGAATGGTACTTCTTGTTACATGCATCAGTGCATAATGCCCATGTAATGAATGGTACTTCTTGTTACATCCATCAGTGCGTAATGCCCATGTAGTGAATGGTACTTCTTGTTACATCCATCAGTGTGTAATGCCCATGTAGTGAATGGTACTTCATGTTACATCCATCAGTTCGTAATGCCCATGTAGTGAATGGTACTTCTTGTTACATCCATCAGTGCGTAATGCCCGTGTAGTGAATGGTACTTCTTGTTACATCCATCAGTGCATAATGCCCATGTAGTGAATGGTACTTCTTGTTACATGCATCAGTGCATAATGCCCATGTAATGAATGGTACTTCTTGTTACATCCATCAGTGCGTAATGCCCATGTAGTGAATGGTACTTCTTGTTACATCCATCAGTGCGTAATACCCATGTAGTGAATGATACTTCTTGTTACATCCATCAGTGCGTATCAGTGCGTAATGCCCATGTAGTGAATGGTACTTCTTGTTACATCCATCAGTGCGTAATGCACATGTAGTGAATGGTACTTCTTGTTACATGCATCAGTGCATAATGCCCATGTAGTGAATGGTACTTCTTGTTACATGCATCAGTGCATAATGCCCATGTAATGAATGGTACTTCTTGTTACATCCATCAGTGCGTAATGCCCATGTAGTGAATGGTACTTCTTGTTACATCCATCAGTGTGTAATGCCCATGTAGTGAATGGTACTTCTTGTTACATCCATCAGTGCGTAATGCCCATGTAGTGAATGGTACTTCTTGTTACATCCATCAGTGCGTAATGCCCATGTAGTGAATGGTACTTCTTGTTACATCCATCAGTGCGTAATGCCCATGTAGTGAATGATACTTCTTGTTACATCCATCAGTGCATAATGCCCAAGGGGAATGGTAACTTGTTACATGCACCGCGCTGCAACAATGCCCATGTAGTGAATGATACTTCTTGTTACATCCATCAGTGCGTAATGCCCATGTAGTGAATGGTACTTCTTGTTACATCCATCAGTGCGTAATGCCCATGTAGTGAATGGTACTTCTTGTTACATCCATCAGTGCGTAATGCCCATGTAGTGAATGATACTTCTTGTTACATCCATCAGTGCGTAATGCCCATGTAGTGAATGGTACTTCTTGTTACATCCATCAGTGCGTAATGCCCATGTAGTGAATGATACTTCTTGTTACATCCATCAGTGCATAATGCCCATGTAGTGAATGGTACTTCTTGTTACATCCATCAGTGCATAATGCCCATGTCGTGAATGGTACTTCTTGTTACATGCATCAGTGCATAATGCCCATGTAGTGAATGGTACTTCTTGTTACATCCATCAGTGCGTAATGCCCATGTAGTGAATGGTACTTCTTGTTACATCCATCAGTGCGTAATGCACATGTAGTGAATGGTACTTCTTGTTACATGCATCAGTGCATAATGCCCATGTAGTGAATGGTACTTCTTGTTACATGCATCAGTGCATAATGCCCATGTAGTGAATGGTACTTCTTGTTACATCCATCAGTGCGTAATGCCCATGTAGTGAATGGTACTTCTTGTTACATGCATCAGTGCATAATGCCCATGTAGTGAATGGTACTTCTTGTTACATGCATCAGTGCATAATGCCCATGTAATGAATGGTACTTCTTGTTACATCCATCAGTGCGTAATGCCCATGTAGTGAATGGTACTTCTTGTTACATCCATCAGTGTGTAATGCCCATGTAGTGAATGGTACTTCTTGTTACATCCATCAGTGCGTAATGCCCATGTAGTGAATGGTACTTCTTGTTACATCCATCAGTGCGTAATGCCCATGTAGTGAATGGTACTTCTTGTTACATGCATCAGTGCATAATGCCCATGTAGTGAATGGTACTTCTTGTTACATCCATCAGTGTGTAATGCCCATGTAGTGAATGGTACCTCTTGTTACATCCATCAGTGCGTATTGCCCATGTAGTGAATGGTACCTCTTGTTACATCCATCAGTGCGTATTGCCCATGTAGTGAATGGTACTACTTGTTACATCCATCAGTGCGTAATGCCCATGTAGTGAATGGTACTTCTTGTTACATCCATCAGTGCGTAATGCCCATGTAGTGAATGGTACTTCTTGTTACATCCATCAGTGCGTAATGCCCATGTTGTGAATGGTACTTCTTGTTACATACATCAGTGCATAATGCCCATGTAGTGAATGGTACTTCTTGTTACATCCATCAGTGCATAATGCCCATGTAGTGAATGGTACTTCTTGTTACATGCATCACTGCATAATGCCCATGTAGTGAATGGTACTTCTTGTTACATCCATCAGTGCATAATGCCCATGTAGTGAATGGTACTTCTTGTTACATACATCAGTGCATAATGCCCATGTAGTGAATGGTACTTCTTGTTACATACATCAGTGCGTAATGCCCATGTAGTGAATGGTACTTCTTGTTACATCCATCAGTGCGTATTGCCCATGTAGTGAATGGTACTTCTTGTTACATCCATCAGTGCATAATGTCCATGTAGTGAATGGTACTTCTTGTTACATCCATCAGTGCGTAATGCCCATGTAGTGAATGGTACTTCATGTTACATCCATCAGTGCGTAATGCCCATGTAGTGAATGGTACTTCTTTTTACATCCATCAGTGCATAATGCCCATGTAGTGAATGGTACTTCTTGTTACATCCATCAGTGCATAATGCCCATGTAGTGAATGGTACTTCTTGTTACATGCATCAGTGCATAATGCCCATGTAATGAATGGTACTTCTTGTTACATCCATCAGTGCGTAATGCCCATGTAGTGAATGGTACTTCTTGTTACATCCATCAGTGTGTAATGCCCATGTAGTGAATGGTACTTCTTGTTACATCCATCAGTGCGTAATGCCCATGTAGTGAATGGTACTTCTTGTTACATCCATCAGTGCATAATACCCATGTAGTGAATGATACTTCTTGTTACATCCATCAGTGCGTATCAGTGTGTAATGCCCATGTAGTGAATGGTACTTCTTGTTACATCCATCAGTGCGTAATGCCCATGTAGTGAATGGTACTTCTTGTTACATCCATCAGTGCGTAATGCCCATGTAGTGAATGGTACTTCTTGTTACATCCATCAGTGTGTAATGCCCATGTAGTGAATAGTACTTCTTGTTACATCCATCAGTGCATAATGCCCATGTAGTGAATGGTACTTCTTGTTACATCCATCAGTGCGTATTGCCCATGTAGTGAATGGTACTTCTTGTTACATCCATCAGTGCGTAATGCCCATGTAGTGAATGGTACTGCTTGTTACATGCATCAGTGCATATTGCCCATGTAGTGAATGGTACTTCTTGTTACATCCATCAGTGTGTAATGCCCATGTAGTGAATGGTACCTCTTGTTACATCCATCAGTGCGTATTGCCCATGTAGTGAATGGTACCTCTTGTTACATCCATCAGTGCGTATTGCCCATGTAGTGAATGGTACTACTTGTTACATCCATCAGTGCGTAATGCCCATGTAGTGAATGGTACTTCATGTTACATCCATCAGTGCGTAATGCCCATGTAGTGAATGGTACTTCTTGTTACATCCATCAGTGTGTAATGCCCATGTAGTGAATGGTACTTCTTGTTACATCCATCAGTGCGTAATGCCCATGTAGTGAATGGTACTTCATGTTACATCCATCAGTGTGTAATGCCCATGTAGTGAATGGTACTTCTTGTTACATCCATCAGTGCGTAATGCCCATGTAGTGAATGGTACTTCATGTTACATCCATCAGTGCGTAATGCCCATGTAGTGAATGGTACTTCTTGTTACATCCATCAGTGCGTAATGCCCGTGTAGTGAATGGTACTTCTTGTTACATCCATCAGTGCATAATGCCCATGTAGTGAATGGTACTTCTTGTTACATCCATCAGTGCATAATGCCCATGTAGTGAATGGTACTTCTTGTTACATCCATCAGTGCGTAATGCCCATGTAGTGAATGGTACTTCTTGTTACATCCATCAGTGTGTAATGCCCATGTAGTGAATAGTACTTCTTGTTACATCCATCAGTGCATAATGCCCATGTAGTGAATGGTACTTCTTGTTACATCCATCAGTGCGTATTGCCCATGTAGCGAATGGTACTTCTTGTTACATCCATCAGTGCGTAATGCCCATGTAGTGAATGGTACTGCTTGTTACATGCATCAGTGCATATTGCCCATGTAGTGAATGGTACTTCTTGTTACATCCATCAGTGTGTAATGCCCATGTAGTGAATGGTACCTCTTGTTACATCCATCAGTGCGTATTGCCCATGTAGTGAATGGTACCTCTTGTTACATCCATCAGTGCGTATTGCCCATGTAGTGAATGGTACTACTTGTTACATCCATCAGTGCGTAATGCCCATGTAGTGAATGGTACTTCATGTTACATCCATCAGTGCGTAATGCCCATGTAGTGAATGGTACTTCTTGTTACATGCATCAGTGCATAATGCCCATGTAATGAATGGTACTTCTTGTTACATCCATCAGTGCGTAATGCCCATGTAGTGAATGGTACTTCTTGTTACATCCATCAGTGTGTAATGCCCATGTAGTGAATGGTACTTCATGTTACATCCATCAGTTCGTAATGCCCATGTAGTGAATGGTACTTCTTGTTACATCCATCAGTGCGTAATGCCCGTGTAGTGAATGGTACTTCTTGTTACATCCATCA
Organism: Paraescarpia echinospica; assembly: GCA_020002185.1. Classification (NCBI taxonomy): domain Eukaryota; kingdom Metazoa; phylum Annelida; class Polychaeta; order Sabellida; family Siboglinidae; genus Paraescarpia; species Paraescarpia echinospica. Next base: position 26,146,887 of record CM034536.1, on the reverse strand, counting down.
GTGCATAATGCCCATGTAGTGAATGGTACTTCTTGTTACATGCATCAGTGCATAATGCCCATGTAATGAATGGTACTTCTTGTTACATCCATCAGTGCGTAATGCCCATGTAGTGAATGGTACTTCTTGTTACATCCATCAGTGCGTAATACCCATGTAGTGAATGATACTTCTTGTTACATCCATCAGTGCGTATCAGTGCGTAATGCCCATGTAGTGAATGGTACTTCTTGTTACATCCATCAGTGCGTAATGCACATGTAGTGAATGGTACTTCTTGTTACATGCATCAGTGCATAATGCCCATGTAGTGAATGGTACTTCTTGTTACATGCATCAGTGCATAATGCCCATGTAATGAATGGTACTTCTTGTTACATCCATCAGTGCGTAATGCCCATGTAGTGAATGGTACTTCTTGTTACATCCATCAGTGTGTAATGCCCATGTAGTGAATGGTACTTCTTGTTACATCCATCAGTGCGTAATGCCCATGTAGTGAATGTTACTTCTTGTTACATCCATCAGTGCGTAATGCCCATGTAGTGAATGGTACTTCTTGTTACATCCATCAGTGCGTAATGCCCATGTAGTGAATGATACTTCTTGTTACATCCATCAGTGCATAATGCCCATGTAGTGAATGGT